>CM064503.1:49425366-49683652 GCA_032716605.1 Paralithodes platypus
CTTTATTAAATACGACTTATGTGGTGAGCCGCTAATTAAGGGTTAAGGGGATGATAGTTTAGCCGACGACAAAAATGCCAAAAATTCTACAATGGAATGGTAGGGGTATCCGTGCAAATAGTGAGGAAGTTTCGGTTTTAACCCTTTTGTTGCAGGTGATGTTCTGGAACGTCCTGGCAAGTTACAGCAATTTCCAGGCTTTAAAAGCCTGTAAAATCCGTAAAAATCAAGTGTCAGTGAGCGGGAGCGTGAGGGGCCCACCTCCGACCCTCAGAGCACCGAGCGGCTCACTGAGGTACACTGTGTTTCGCGCGGGTCTCTCTCTGTGTCTCACAGCAGTGTAGCCAAGCGAGCGTGTGCTACCAAATAGCGGGTTTCCCGAGTTTCACTGGCACCACTGCGGGTGAACCAGACCACGTACGGGGCCCGTTCTGGTGTCATTTTGAAGCTATTTTCGTCTAGTTTTCGGCAGAATACACTTCATTTAATGCAGATGCTTGATTTATCATTCAGGAGTGCCTGAATATGCCCTAAATAGCCCAAACATAGCCGCAGCCAATGGGTTAAAGAATCTTTATGACTTGGATGTCCTCTGTTTGCAGGAAACCAAATTGGGTTCTTCTCATTTCAACCCAGGTCTAAATTATGTATTTTACGGTTCTCCTCCCCCTCTGGGCCTTCGCGCCAAAGGCGGGACTTCGATTATTGTGAAAAGGAGTGTTCATCATTTCCCAGTTCCCCTGCAAACTGATTTGCAGGCATGTGCAGTAAGAGTCTTATTCGACAAAAAGTATACCATTTGTTCTCTCTACCTCCCTCCTGGGGAGGCCATTAATTTAAGAGCCCTACAGTCCCTTGTGGACCTGCTTGATCCACCTTTTTTGCTGTTGGGCGACTTTAACGCCCATAACCAGTTATGGGGTGGTTCCGTATGCAATGAGCGTGGGTCTCAAATTGAAGCTATACTTCTGCAAAACAACTTATCATTGCTCAATGATGGGTCCCCTACTCACCACACTTTACATCTTCACAGTTATTCTGCCATTGATCTTAGTATATGCACCTCTGATATTTGACTGTCCTTCCAGTTGTCGGTTTCTCAGTCATTGCATGGAAGTGACCACTTTCCTATCATCATAGACACTCTTAATGGTCTTCCTCCAACTGCTCCTAGGTGGCGCGTTGAGCGTGCGGACTGGAATGTATTCTCTGGATTATTCTCGGGGACTCCAGATCTTAGTTCCTTTGACATACACATAGTAGCATATGAGTACCTTGTAGATTTAATTCAGAACAATGCGCTGATTTCTATCCCGTGGTCGACTGGAACTCCTTCAAGGCCTGTGGTTCCATGGTGGGATAATACATGTACTGCTTTGCGACATGTCACACGCTCTTGCTACAGGAGATACAAGAACAATGCGACTCAGGTAAACTATGTTATATACCGGAGAGCTCAGGCTAAGAAACGAAGGTATTTTAGGAGAGCTAAACGGACTTCATGGCAGAAGTATACCGGATCTGTGACATGTAGGACTCCTATCAATAAAGTATGGGCTAAGATCAGGAAGCTTTCTGGGAAATATGTTCCTAGTCCCCCTCCTTGCCTTCAAGTGGGTGATACTGTATCATCAGATCCTGTCATTGTCTCTAATATTCTTGTTCGCCACTTTGCTGAAGTCTCAGGTTCTTTTGGGCGTGCACAGGTCCCTCCCATCAGTGTGACCGGCAGAGATTCGGAGGTTTATAATGCACCTTTCACCATGCAGGAGCTCATTCATGCTCTGAGTACTGCCGGCTCCTCTGCCCCAGCAGGAGAGGATGGCGTGCATTATGACATGATCAGACATCTCCCAGAAGCTTTTCTATTTTTGTTGTGTATTTTCAATGAAATCTGGAGTATGTCACTATTGCCGGATAGTTGGAGAGTGTCTTTAATCCTTCCCATCCTAAAGCCTGGGAAAGATGCGAAATTGGCTTCCAGCTATAGACCCATTGCTCTAACCAGTTGTTTATGTAAATTGTTTGAGAAAATGCTAAACCACAGGTTGGTATGGTGGTTGGAGACTGGTAATCACATTTCCCCGGTTCAGTTCGGCTTCCATAAAAACAGATCTACTCTTGATCCTCTCTTGCATATCACAACCGATATCCAGAATGCATTTATTACAAATAAACATACACTTAGTGTTTTCTTTGACTTGCAAAAGGCGTATGACACAACGTGGAGATTTGGTATAGTGCAAGAAATGTGTAAGCTAGGCCTGACCGGGAAAATGTTTTTGTTTATCCAGAGTTTCCTACGCACACGCTATATCAGTGTTAGGGTCGGGAATTGTCTTTCTGATAAACTTATGCAGCGTGAGGGGGTTCCTCAAGGGAGTGCGCTAAGTGTTTTTTGTTTCATAATGGCTGTAAACAGTGTTGTGGCGAGGGTTTCTAGGGAACCATTGGTGCAAAGTTCGTTGTTTGTAGATGACTATGCGATATATTGTTCAGCGACTGATCCCGATATGGCTAGACGATACTTGCAGAAAGCCACCGATTTGGCAGTCCAGTGGGCGAATGAGTGGGGTTTCACTTTTTCCCCTCAGATGACTGTGGCAATAAAGTTTTCTAGGAAAAAAAATTCAGTTGTATCGCACCTTCTTAATGGTAATATTTTACCGTATGAAAATTCAGTCAAATTCCTAGGGCTCACTTTGGATAGCGGTCTTACTTGGAAGGAACATATTCTTGATCTTAAGGTGCATGTAATGCGGTCCTTGGACATCCTGAAAGTGCTTAGTATTAAGTCCTGGGGTGCAGACTGTTCATCTCTCCTCAGGATTTATGATGCTGTGTGCCGATCTAAATTGGAGTATGGCTGTCAGATATATTCTTCGGCAAGCAAGTCTATCTTAAAGTTGTTGGACCCGGTACACAATTCAGCCATGAGAATATGCACAGGTGCTTTCCGTACTTCGCCTGCAGAAAGCATGTATGTTGTGGCAGGGGAATTGCCTCTGGATCTCCGTAGGGAAGAGCTTGGATTACGTTTAATGTTTTAGAGTTCGCAGTTCCCCTGATAACCCTGCTTATCGCTCAGTCACCGATAGCCATTTCCTTCAACGGTATGCGGCACATAAAAGCTTCCCCAAGCCACTACAGATACGCATGAGGGAAGTGTTGAACGACTCTCATTTGAACTCCGTTTTAATAAGAGAGGTAAAATTCCCTCGTTTGCCCCGTGGGTTCTCCCCTCTCCGTCAGTATGCATTCTTCCCATTTCCAAGGGGAAATTATCTCCAGCTGCAGCAAAGGCCATGTTTCTGGATCACTCCCAAGTCCATAAATCTACTTCAGCATTGTACACTGATGGGTCGAAAATGGCACCAGGTGTGGGTTGTGCGGTGGTTTTTAAGGACACCACTCGCCTTGCTCGTTTGACTGGGGTTGCCTCTGTCTTTACTGCGGAGGCGTATGCTATTATCCAAGCTTTGAAAGTGGCACGCGACTCCACTGGAACGAATTTCACTATTTACACTGATTCACAGAGTGTTCTTTCTGCCATTCAAGTTTACTCTCCTGTTCACCCATTGGTTCAGGACATCCAGGCATGGCTTTATCGCTTAGCATCTCGGCACAAATTGATTAAATTCTGTTGGGTCCCAGCTCATGTGGGGATTCAGGGCAATGAGGAGGCTGACACAGCAGCAAAAGAGGCTGTACTAGAGTGTGAGGGCCGGTTCTCGATCCCCTCTGAGGATTTGAAATGCAGTATCCGGTCGCTGATTCGGGAGAGGTGGCAGTTGAGGTGGTCTTCCCTCACTAGCACAAACCAAAAACTTAAAGCCATTCATCCTTCTGTGAATGTTTGGGACTTATCACCCGTTCACTTAGGTAGATGTACGCAAGTCGTTCTCACAAGGTTGCGGATTGGTCACACATATATGACGCACAAATACATATTACATAGTGATCGCCCCGCGCTGTGTGCTGTGTGTGACGAGGTGCTGTCTGTAAGCCACATTCTAACCCCTTGTTGTAATTACTCATTTCCCAGATGCTCTGTAGGTTTTACTTTCCTTTCCCTGTATGACATTCTTGGTCAAGATGCAGATGTTTATAAGCTCCATAAGATCGTATTTATTGGATTGCGGAATTTTTTATTATATTTAATTATCCAGTGATTTTTACTTTTGATATTCCTTTATTGATATTTTATCCGTTTAATGTACCGTTTAATGTACCGCTACTTGATATCTTAATGCGTTTTAAATTTTGAAATTCCTGTGATCTTTTTATTTTTAGATATAGCGCTGAATGATTTCTACAGGTCCCAGTGCTTGGCCTTTGTGCCTAAATCTTATCAATTCAATTCAATTCAATACAACTATATGTTCTGTGACGCATGTCCAGTGTGAGCATGCTGTACAGAACGCCTAGTCATGCCCACTCTCGGTAGGATCGTCAGGGCAGGAACTTTGGCTGTAGTCTATGTAGAGTTTCCTAACTTAGTTCATGTGAGCCGTTGTACTATAAGTAATATGAATATGTATTTTGTTTTCATCTGAGTCAACGAGTTCTATTTTATATCATTAGTTATAAGTATTGTGTGTAAAACATATTTGTAATGATGGGAGAAGCAGCAGCCACCGTTGGGGGTCAGTGGGTGCGCCATGCGGGAGGTGGGCCTAACTCACTAGCACTCCCCCCTTCCGCCTCCCCTCAGTGCTAGGGGAGCCTTTGTCTATCCCAGAGGAGAGAGAGAAATTACGTAATGATTGTCAGTGGGCGGTCCTTAGTAGTTCACGTTGGGCTCACTAGAGGGCCGGGTATAAAAAGTGAAGTCTAGCCATTTTTTAATCAGAACTCATTAGGCAGAGCGACTTCTCATTTCCCTTGCTAACTATATATATTCTTCTGACTGATGTGAACTTTCTCTACTACCTTACATTCTTATCTCCTCTTTTCCCTGCCTGTTTAACTTCCATGGTCCCGTTGGTGCAGAGCTAGTCAGCCAACGTATTATCGCTTGAGTTCTCAGAGATACTTGCCTATTAGATAGCCTATTTTGGAAGGGTTGACTTAGAATAGGATTGATTTATGTTTGTTGCACTTGTATATGCATTTCCCTGTGTGTTATTATTATTATTCCTGTTTTCTGCTAGTCTAGGTAATGCTAGACTGGGGTAAGGCTTTTCTGTGTTACGAGTTGTTGTTTGATGCAGTGGTTAAGCGATAAACCTGCATACTCGTTTCGGTTCAGTGAAGCCTAGGTAGTCTTCGCGGATGACTGTGTTGAGTTAATAATTTACAGTGCGTGAGGGCAAGAGCCTAACCACCCTGTATTTTATTAACAGTTTGTTTTTACTTTGTCAAGGAGCCGGGAGAAAACCAGATACAAGGGATCTGGATTTCTCAAAGTGCACTTGTTAGTTTTAACGTAATACTTTAAACAGTTGTGAGGACTTCGCTAGGCTACGAGCCGTTTTTGCTCAGTCACTGCTACCTTTTGCCTACAGTACCCCAGCTAGACTTTACTCGATTAGTAGATACAGAATAGTATTGAAGCTTTCCTTATGTATGATATTGTTTATGCACTATTGATTTCATGTGTTGCAAGCTTGGCTACTTTAGTGATTAGTGGCCCACGAGCACAATCCGAGTAGGCTATTGCCGTTGCATTTGCGGAGTACTTCTTTTTAATGTTTGCCATTTACTATTGCATATTCTTTTAATTATTCTTATGCCAATTTAAACCTTTAATAGTATTTAATTGCCTGTGTTTTGCTTATTGAATTACTGTTCAAAATCCGATACGTACTTCTTACGAGCATCCGAGAAGCATCTAACTTTTTTCAGAAGATTCCTTGCTCGATGCTTAAGGACTATTAATTAACGTAACGTAATAGTGCCGATCCGAAGTAGAGGGTGGAGGACTTCTTAAGTTCTTAGTCAAGGGTGGATTACTTCGGCTTCGGCCAACACTATTCTTTGGTGTTGTTGTTTCTTACTTCTTTGTTTGATTGTTGACCAGACTAGAGAATTCCTGTCTCTTTATTAGTCTGTTGTTGAACACTAGTACCGAGTTCTTGTATACCCCGTTATAGCAGATTGAACTCTGGAGGGTATTGGTGTTTTTTTGTTCGGCTGGCAGTACTCAGGGGTTGGGATCGTGTGTTTCCGTTGTGGCAGCGAGCCGTATTCGAGTCCTGATTGAGAGCCCTTGTGTACCCGAGTGCCAGGTCGTAACAAATGGCGACCTTGCTTAGGATTTTGTGAACAGTATAAATTTTTGCAGAGTTGTACAACATTTGTTTGTTGGTATTTTAGCGTGCATATTGAAGAATATTTTTTTTGTATGGCAATTAGTAAAGCATTTAAGAGACTCCAGTTAATTTAGTAATTAGTGCTTGCATAGGAAGTTTAACACTTTTGTCTCGAGAATTTTTTTGTGGACTTCAGTATGTCGTGCATTAGCACTGACGATGAGCGAGAGATGCCATTTGAAGGTGTTCCGTTAGTAACCAGTGAGGAGGATGCTAGAGTTTTTGTGAGTAAGCGGTACCACGTGACGGAGGAGAGGCTGACTGGGGTGGATGTTTGTGGCTTGCACCTGATAGCCAAGGTTTTGGGCATTTCCAATGTAGTAGGGATGTCCAAGGGGGAGCTGATTTCCTGGGTGTTGCGTGGGCGACATGGGGTTTCGGAGGAGAGGGCGTTTGGGGGGGTTCCTCCCCAGATCCCCTCTCACTCGACTCCCACAGTGCCGTCCACTCAGTTACCGGAGGTTAGCACTCTCCCACAGAGGGATGAGAATTGGCAGATTGGAGTGCCCTCGGGTGGTGCACATGGTGGTTCCCCAGTGTTTGCCCCCCCTCCTTCAGTAGTGGCAGCTCCCTCTTCCTGCCTGTCTCCAGATATGGTATTTAGACTTGAGCTTGCTAAGATTGAGGCTAGGAAGCAGGAGATTGAGGCTAGGAAGCAGGAGAATGAGACTAGGAGGCATGAGATTGAGGTTAGGAGGCAAGAGGATGAGACCAGGAGGCATGAGGCTGAGCTTAGGTACGACTCGGAGAAATATTGTGCTAAATTAGATTTAGATAAGACTCGTGTCACGGCCCAAGTAAGAGAACAGTCCTTGGCCCAATTAGTCAAATTGGTGCCGGTATTTAGTGAAACTGAAGTCACAGAATTTTTTAATCGTTTTGAGAAGAAGTGTAGGGAGCATAATTGGCCTGAAGAGAAGTGGGCAGCTCTAGTCTCCTCAAGACTTACGGGTAAGGGTCTGAAGGCTTATGATGCACTGCCTTTAGAGTCTTGCATTGACTACCCAGAATTGAAGAGAGCTGTCCTACGGGCATACGAGTTGCAACCGGAAACATATCGATTGAAGTTTCGGGGTGTTACAAAGACTAGGGAGGCGACCTTTCTTGAACATGCCCGGGACTTAAAAGATGCACTTAAAAACTGGACACGTTCTGAGAAAGCTGAGACGGCAGAACAGTTGACTGAGCTGTTTCTGCTCGAGCAGTTTTATAAGTGTACTGGTGCAGAAATGACTTTAACTATTAAAGAAAAGAACCCAAAAACTCTACAGGAGGCAGCTGAGATGGCTGACCTCCGGCTATCACTAATTCGTGGGTGCGGGTCTGCCCAGCGTAGTGAGGCAGGTAACAAGGGGCGTGACGCCCCACCCCCCGAGTTAGTGATATACCTTATGCAAACAAGTACAAGAGCCATGATACCAAGACTGACCACAAGACTAGCACCGTCCCATTTAAGAAGGGGCCGGGCCCTTCCCAGTACCAAGGGAAGCCCAAAGGGGAGTTGGAATGTTATCATTGTCATAAAAAGGGGCACTTTGCAAGAGTCTGTCCTAGCAAACCACCTACAGCAGCTGTGTCTTTGGCCTGCAACATTGGTGTGTCTCCGAAGTCATCTGAGTTTGCCCGGGGCAGTTCGTCAGAGGCTGAGGCACAGCCAATGCAGAAGCACCTGGGAGGCTCGAACCCTGCTCAGGATGTTTTTTAGCGACCATAGAGGGCGGGGTTGCGTGTTGTGGGCGGGGCGCAAGCATGGAGTAGAGGTCTTGCGTGATACAGGTGCTTCCCAGACTCTGATGAAAAACTTGACTGGCTACCCTATAAACGCGGCTCGGGTGGTAGTGGTGCAGGGTATTAATGCAACTCGGTCATACCCGCTGGTGCGGTTGGAGTTGGAGGTGGATGGTGTGGCACGTGAATTGGATGTCGGGATTGTGGAGAAACTGCCAGTGGAGGGCGTCGACCTTCTTCTCGGCAACGACTTTGCAATGCCCGCTTCTGAGGTTCTACCCTTAGTCGTTGCCGAGAGGCCGGCCGACGTGAGTAGGGAAGAGCAAGAGTGGGTCGAGCGGTGCCAGACACAACCCATGGCGTGTGTTGTCACCCGAGCTCGGGCAGCTAAAGTGTCACAGCCTAGTCCTCCGTCTTCGGACCAGCGGAGGAACGATCAACAGGAGGAGGCTAAAGCTGGAGTTGGTTTTAAGAGTTTTGACTCGGCGGCTCTCCTGGGTGATTCAGTATTAGCACCATTACTTAATTCTGGAGTAGCCCCTGGGCCTGTCATCGAGAGTGACGAGGCTGGGCATGACGAGTCTCCACGACAGCAACGTTATGTACATCGAGAGAGACAGAGGGAGCAGCCCAGTATCGGGGAAGGTCATGCATTGCTCCGGGAGCAGTTAGATCGCTTGGCACCCTCAGATATACGTCGGTTGCAACTAGAGGACCCTGAGCTCCAAACGTGTGCTAATGGAGCTGTAGAGCTCGACGAGGACGGCGATGCACAGCCAGGAGATATTTTGTATTATTGGCATCCTCAGTGGGATCTTGGATTGCCCTATGTGCTGTTTGCTGCTCGGGAGGTACCTGGTGAGAGCCTGGGATTTAGTCCAAACGAGCTGATTTTTGGACACCGTGTCAGGGGCCCCCTTAACATGCTGAAAGAAATTTGGGAGGGGACTGTGCAGCCTTGTCCATTATTAAAGTATGTGCTTGAAAGCCGTGAGCGCATGCTTAAGAGTCTGGAGATGGCAGGTAGAAATTTGACAGAATCACAAGCTTTGATGAAGGACAGGTATGATCGCAAAGTGAGGCTCCTGAAGTTCACTGTAGGACAAGAGGTATTAATTTTGTTGCCTTTGGTTGGTAACCCCCTCTCTGCGAAGTACACTGGACCTTATAAAATTATAGACAAAATTTCAGACTTAGATTACCTTGTTGCCACTCCAGACAGGAGGAAAAAAAACCAGTTATGTCACGTGAACCTTATTAAAGAGTATGTGAGGCGCCCCTCTGAGCCTCTCACTGTCCCTGTGTTGGCTTGTTGCAGCCGTGGTGGAGAAGGAGAGGGGGACAGTCAAGCTTCAGAGGAGGATAGCTGGGATCAACATGTTTCAGCGGATCAGTGGGCGGGGAACTCGAGCCTAAGGGCTGACGAGGCTATAGCTCATTTGCCTGAGCCGCAGTTTGATGCTATCCGTCAGTTGGTCGGTTCATACCCCACTGTATTTGTTGAACACCCAGGCCTCACTACTCAGGCTATGCATGATGTTGACGTGGGGGACCATCTACCCTTTAAGTCAATCCCATACCGTGTGCCCCCCATGAAACTACCAGCTCTGAGGGATGAGTTGGAGTATATGCTCGGTAGAGGGTTGATAGAGAAAGGCACAGTTAAGTGGACTTCCCCCGTAACACTGCAGCCTAAGCCAGATGGCAAGGTACGCTTTTGTATTGATTTCTGTAGGTTAAACGGTTTGACTCCAACTAACCCATATCCTCTTCCTCGGGTTGATGACAGTGTTGACAAAATTGGTAATGCTCGTTTTTTGTCTAAAGTAGATTTAGTAAAAGGTTACTGGCAAGTACCTTTGTCCGAGCGTGCTAAAGAGGTATGTGGTTTTGTTGATGACGGGAGTACCTACCGGTGCAATGTTATGCCTTACGGACTTAAGAATGCACCAGTAACGTTTCAGAACCTGATGAATGAAATTGTAAAGGACATTCCAAATTGCACCGTATATTTGGACGATGTAATCATTTATGATGACGACTTTGAGAGCCATTGTGAGCACCTTGAGACCTTGTTCCGGAAACTTAGTGAAGCAGGTCTGGTAGTAAATTTGGCAAAGTGTGACTTCGTAAAAGCCACTGTGCAGTACCTTGGGTTTGTAGTGGGAAGGGGACAGGTGTGCCCTCCTCAGAACAAGGTACAGGCTATCAATAAATTTCCGCACCCAACAACCAAGAAGCAGATTATGAGATTCTTGGGTATGATAGGCTACTACAGATGCTTCATAAAAGGTTACTCAACGGTGTTGGCACCTCTCACAGATTTGTTATCTAAAGACAAAAAGTTTTTGTGGGCACCTGAGTGTGAAAAGGCTTTCACTTTGGTGAAACATTTGCTATGTACTCACCCGATACTCAGGGCCCCAGACTTTAACAGGCCTTTTCAGCTGGCAACAGATGCTAGTGGTGTAATGGCTGGTGCCGTCTTGCTACAGACAGACAATGAAGGTGTGGAACACCCAGTAAGTTTCTTTTCTAAGAAGTTCAATGCTGCACAAAAGAACTATTCTACAATAGAAAAGGAATTACTGGTGATTGTGCTGTCGCTCAGGCACTTCGAGGTGTATGTTCCAGCCTATGGCCCAGTCGTGGTTATCTACACTGATCATCACCCTTTGAGATTCCTGAATCAATTTCACAATCGCAATATGAGACTGACCAGGTGGTCTTTGATGTTGCAGGAGTATAACCTGGACATCCGTCATATTGCTGGATGTGACAATGTGATCGCGGATTGTTTATCAAGGGTGGATGATCAGTCGTAGGCTATCACAGGTGTGTGGGTTTGAGTGGAGGAAAATAGGCTGCCCTTATAGTGCAGCCGGGAAAAACATATTAAAATATAAAAATCATATAAAAAACTCTTTCTTTTGATATAGGTAATCGTATAAGTTTGTCATAGCCTATAGAGTTTGAGTAGTCCACGAACTATCAAACGGCTGAGCTGCTGTAAGCTCGCTCTGGGAGCATGATATTGTGTCTTTTTGCTATTATTGGGAGGAGTTATAAAATGTGATTTTTTTTTTTTTAATAATAAGATGTGTTTTGGTGATAAACTCAGCTTTGTTTTAGTGCCATGCGGTCGCTGGGTGTGAGGGGCTTGATGGGGTTCTGTGTTTGTCAGATTTTAGCTCAGGGTTGAGCAAGTCAAATCTTGGGGGAGGTGTGACGCATGTCCAGTGTGAGCATGCTGTACAGAACGCCTAGTCATGCCCCACTCTCGCTAGGATCGTCAGGGCAGGAACTTTGGCTGTAGTCTATGTAGAGTTTCCTAACTTAGTTCATGTGAGCCGTTGTACTATAAGTAATATGAATATGTATTTTGTTTTCATCTGAGTCAACGAGTTCTATTTTATATCATTAGTTATAAGTATTGTGTGTAAAACTTATTTGTAATGATGGGAGAAGCAGCAGCCACCGTTGGGGGTCAGTGGGTGCGCAATGCGGGAGGTGGGCCTAACTCACTAGCACTCCCCCCTTCCCCCTCCCCTCAGTACTAGGGGAGCCTTTGTCTATCCCAGAGGAGAGAGAGAAATTACGTAATGATTGTCAGTGGGCGGTCCTTAGTAGTTCACGTTGGGCTCACTAGAGGGCCGGGTATAAAAAGTGAAGTCTAGCCATTTTTTAATCAGAACTCATTAGGCAGAGCGACTTCTCATTTCCCTTGCTAACTATATATATTCTTCTGACTGATGTGAACTTTCTCTACTACCTTACATTCTTATCTCCTCTTTTCCCTGCCTGTTTAACTTCCATGGTCCCGTTGGTGCAGAGCTAGTCAGCCAACGTATTATCGCTTGAGTTCTCAGAGATACTTGCCTATTAGATAGCCTATTTTGGAAGGGTTGACTTAGAATAGGATTGATTTATGTTTGTTGCACTTGTATATGCATTTCCCTGTGTGTTATTATTATTATTCCTGTTTTCTGCTAGTCTAGGTAATGCTAGACTGGGGTAAGGCTTTTCTGTGTTACGAGTTGTTGTTTGATGCAGTGGTTAAGCGATAAACCTGCATACTCGTTTCGGTTCAGTGAAGCCTAGGTTGTCTTCGCGGCTGACTGTGTTGAGTTAATAATTTACAGTGCGTGAGGGCAAGAGCCTAACCACCCTGTATTTTATTAACAGTTTGTTTTTACTTTGTCAAGGAGCCGGGAGAAAACCAGATACAAGGGATCTGGATTTCTCAAAGTGCACTTGTTAGTTTTAACGTAATACTTTAAACAGTTGTGAGGACTTCGCTAGGCTACGAGCCGTTTTTGCTCAGTCACTGCTACCTTTTTGCCTACAGTACCCCAGCTAGACTTTACTCGATTAGTAGATACAGAATAGTATTGAAGCTTTCCTTATGTATGATATTGTTTATGCACTATTGATTTCATGTGTTGCAAGCTTGGCTACTTTAGTGATTAGTGGCCCACGAGCACAATCCGAGTAGGCTATTGCCGTTGCATTTGCGGAGTACTTCTTTTTAATGTTTGCCATTTACTATTGCATATTCTTTTAATTATTCTTATGCCAATTTAAACCTTTAATAGTATTTAATTGCCTGTGTTTTGCTTATTGAATTACTGTTCAAAATCCGATACGTACTTCTTACGAGCATCCGAGAAGCATCTAACTTTTTTCAGAAGATTCCTTGCTCGATGCTTAAGGACTATTAATTAACGTAACGTAATAGTGCCGATCCGAAGTAGAGGGTGGAGGACTTCTTAAGTTCTTAGTCAAGGGTGGATTACTTCGGCTTCGGCCAACACTATTCTTTGGTGTTGTTGTTTCTTACTTCTTTGTTTGATTGTTGACCAGACTAGAGAATTCCTGTCTCTTTATTAGTCTGTTGTTGAACACTAGTACCGAGTTCTTGTATACCCCGTTATAGCAGATTGAACTCTGGAGGGTATTGGTGTTTTTTTGTTCGGCTGGCAGTACTCGGGTTGGGATCGTGTGTTTCCGTTGTGGCAGCGAGCCGTATTCGAGTCCTGATTGAGAGCCCTTGTGTACCCGAGTGCCAGGTCGTAACAGTTCATATACATGTTTAAACATTCGAAACTCTCGGAAGCTTGAAATAACGGGAGTAAATAGGAGAAAATTAGCGTATCTTCTCAAATTTGATATATTAATAAGCTTAATGTGTACTCTCTCGGAAACACAACTAATTGTATTTTTGTTTTCTTTTGTAAATTGGTAACTACAAACTAGAATTCACCTGAGCAAAAGCAAAAGACAAAATTAAGGACATTAACCCATACCATACCGTAGGATACAGTAATAAAAGCCCCTGCAGTTCCAAGCACTGATTTTTTTTTTTTTTTTTTTTTTAATAGGACTTCAGAGGCCATCAACCCTATTGGATTATTCAGCCAGCACACTGCAAGTCAAGAATAATGTCAGGACTGGCGCCTCTCTACGAGAACCCCAGTCCCTTGTGCCCCAGTCACCCTTCAGTGGGTCTGGGTCTTGCCAGACCAGGCCCAGACCGGTAGCAGTGCTTAAACAGTCGTGTTACAAACTACAGGGTTGTACAGGCAGTTACAAGGAAAGTACATTACTGATGAATATACTCAGGCCTGGGACTGGGGAGTTACTTATGTACTGACGAATATACTCGGGCCTGGGACTGTAAGGGATAAATACAAATATAATGGCTCATTCGTATGCTTATTGGCTAACCCTGCATTCCCTACAGCACTGTGATTGGCTGTTGCAAACCTTTGCCTTAAACAGAGTGTTAAGATGTGGATTACTCTATTTCGATCTTAAGGCGGTGTCACACTTAGCCGTATTTTTCCTTGTATTACCTGAAGTGCCCAAAAATGCAAGTTGGCCAAACAACGCACCCATTTCAGCGAAAAATCTGGCCTTACGAACTACATACGCACATGTGATGCACGGCGTATGCCCCCGTACGCACGTCGCCAGTACGCAACATACAGGTCGACGAACGTGCAACACATACAACAATAATGGAAACTAATTGGGGGCGAACAATGTACGTACACGAAGCACACAACACACGTGAATGACGCACCACAGACACAACATAGAACATTTGTACAGTGTGTCTTCAAAGTTAACGCCTTCGTTACGTACACAGTTATGTAAGATGCAGCAAGCCTTAACAATAACTATCACAAAATTCAAGCTTGACATTCAATTGTTTGTGGAAAATTTTCCACTTGTTGGATAGTATACCAAATGTGCACTCTACTACGTGTCTCGTACGTGACAATCTGTAGTTAAAAATGCGTTCCTTAACTATCAAATTCTTCTTAGAATAGGGTCTCAAACCAAAGGCTTCATCCTCTACAACAACAAAAGGCATGCAGGTTCCTTCTTCATCGTTAGGTAGTGTACAGCAACTAGGCAACTTCGGTTGACCACAGCCTATCTTCTTCCTCAAGTTTGAATGCTTAAATATGTTAGAATCACGTTACTTACAAGCAGCACCGACCTGCACGCAGAACTCGATTTCTGACTAGTACTTGTTCTTCAGTCCCAGTTGTGCAAGTTTCCTCTGCACAGACTGGGACAGATGAAAGAGGCAGCCTTGATGGAGTTGTTGAGGTATGTCTGGCAGAATGCATTCTGCACTGCATTTTCAAAGTCCAACAGGATGATCTGTGGGTCAGCATTTGGAATCAATTCCCTCAGATCCTCAATCATCCTGGAAGAAGTTTCCTGGGTGTTGTTCAGGAGTAGAAAATACACGCAAGTTCCCAACCTTGGTGTGTATTGTGAAGAGCTGGAAGAAGTGTTTGGGAGCAACAGAAAGTGTTCAGTCTCCCAACCATAGCTCATCCTGCTCCAGGAATCCCCTGTCACCTATGACCAGGATGCTCAGAGCATTATCTGACCCGGTATCCTTGAGGATCATGTCCACATACAGTTCAGGGATGGCAAACTGGCGGGTCAGGGGGTTTGCACCCACAGGATTGTTCACCTTCCTCTTCTTGGTGGACATTGTCCTCCAGAGACCTCTTCTAAGGAAGTCTGTGGAGCACATCCTGGTTGACTCAGTCAGCTTGTCCGCAACAACCCTGTGTGTTGTTTCGTTGGAGGAAGACGCAGCTGTCCTCAATGCTGACTGGATGGCCCGCACCTCTAAAGTGACAGTGTCAATATGATGAGAGTGGCTGGGGTTGCCCTGACCTTTAAGGACAAAACCGTTGAGGGTCCTGATGGTAGCTGGGCAGTGACATTTTCTGCTGTCTCAGCACATCCAGGTTCTCTCTCCGTTTCTGCCAACCCTGTCCGCTCTCGTCAGGAACTCAAATGGACCAACTCTGAGCACAGACCCTTGTCGTTCAGATTTGCTCTCTGCCATTTTTTCCTCAACTAGGTAATGACAGGGTTATATTAATTTTCACACTAACACACAAAAACAACAAAAACAAATGAAAAATAAGGGCCTACATGGTTTATGTGGCCTAGCACAATTGCAGTGCATAACTTCCAAGATTATTGAAGGTATGAAAACTATTCTGTGACATTTGTCAAATTCAATTTTAAATTCTTTCATTGGATCACTATATTCATTAATCAGGGAAAGAGTGAATGGATGACAGTAGGTATAAGCGATGATTGATTTCTGAAATTCCAATCTGTTTTGGCAAAAATAGTCTGTAGTTTATTGTCATTTTGTCATTACTCTCATTAGATTTATTGTTTAGAAATTTCATGTTGAATGTGATCGAACGATGATCACTTGTACTAAATTCATCTCCTACTCACACTTGGTTTAAGTTTACTTTAGTCACAAAGATAAGATCAACGTTGTTGTTGCCCCGTGTTGGATATTGAACAAATTGAAATAATGAACTTTCTGTGTTAGATGTTAGAGATTCACCCCACTGAGCCACTGGCAAGTTGAAGTCTCCAAAAAAGTATGACATCTTCGGTATCACTAATTTCAGCAGTTTGGTCATAGATTTGTCTGTCAATGTTTAGTGATTGTCCAGGAAGGCGATATATTAGTCCAAGGGTTATCTTTTCTTGAAGCTTATTATTCAATGAACATAAATTATGTCTATGTTATCTATAGATGGTTTCGTTACTAGCATGGGATGACGATTTTTCCTGGCGTACAGCAAATCGCCTCCCCCATTTTTGTTTATCCGACTACATTCAAACATAGTATATCCAGGAATATTGTATTCGGCTAAAAAGTCTCTTATGTTCAATGTTTAGCCATGATTCGGTGATCTATATTATTAAATCAGTTCATGTACTCACCTAATTGTATTCACCTAATTGTAGTATACAGGATTTGAGCCTAAGCTCGTGTTGTCCTGTCTCTCTCTCTACATTTATCTAATTTTGCTTTAAAAGTTTGGATATTTCTTGCTCCCACCACCTCCCCATCCAACTTATTCCAACAATCAATGCTTCTATACGGGAAGCTGAACTTTCTTACATCAGACTTACATACAACTTTCCTCAACTTACATTCATGACCCCTGGTTCTTCCCTCGTGCCTCACCACAAAATCTCCCTTATCGATCTTCTCAAAACCTTTCACACACTTAAACATCATGATCATGTCACCTCTCTCTCTCCTCTCCCTCAGCGTTGGCAGCTTTAGCCTCTCCAATCTCTCCTCATATGGCATGTCTCTAAGGCTAGCTATCATCTTAGTGGCAACTCTCTGAACTCTTTCCAGTTTTTTATTATGTTTTATAAGGTGTGGAGACCACACCACTGCCGCATACTCCAGTCTTGGTCATATTATTGTCCCTATTATTTTTGCTAACATCTCTTCATCTAAATAATTCAGAGCTATTCTCATGTTAGTCAACACTGCATAGGTTTCACCAGATATTTAATTTATATGCTGTTCAGGTGACAAGCTATCTGCCATAACTACCCCTAGGTCTTTTTCTTTCCCAGCTTTACTAATTATTTCATCTCCTATTTTATATTCCCAAGAAGGTCTATATTTACTTTTTCCCATCTCAAGAACATGACACTTACTCGTGTTGAATTCCATTTTCCAAGTTTGACTCCACTCATATAACTTATCTAGGTCTCTCTGTAATTCTTCACAACTACTCCTACTTGTAATATGCTTCATTAATTTTGCATCATCAGCAAACATAGATATATATGAGCCTATTCCCATTTGAAGGTCGGAAAACCAAAAACATGATTGGGGCCAACACCGATCCTTGAGGCACTCCGCTTTTTACCCTTTTCCACGAGGAGAACTTTCCTGTTATTACTGTTCGCATTTCCCTCCCAATTAAATAGTTTTCCATCCACTTTAATAATACTCCCTCAACCCGCCCCACAGTCCTGAGCTTCCACAACAATCTCTTTTGAGGCACCTTATCAAATGCCTTCTTGAAATCTAAGTAAATACAATCTACCCACCCCTCCCTCCCTTGTACAATGTCAATTACCCTCATAGTAACTCAACAAATTTGTGGTACACGAATGACCTTTTCTGAACCCGAACTGCTTGCTTGAAATTATTTCCCTCTCCTCCAACATACCCACCCATCTTTTTCTAATAATCTTTTCACAAAGCTTGCATATAACACTCGTTAAGGATACCGGTCGATAATTTAGCGGGTCTTCTTTATTTCCACTTTTATATATTGGAGTTATATTTGTTTGTTTCCATTCTAAGGGAAGTTCCCTTGTTTAATGAGTGTTGAACAATATTAAAAATAGGTCTCACTAGTTGTTCAGAACATTCTCTTAATACCCATCCAGCAATGTTATCTGGGCCCATAGATTTTCTCACGTTCAATTCTTCCAACAATGATTTTAGTTCATCCTGGTTGCCTTCTATCGACTCTAGTCCCTGTATCTCGTTCAATTCCACCACAGGTTCTACATAGTCATCCTCCTCCACATACACGGATGTTAATGTATCATTCATAATTATGAAAAGGGAACTGCTGTGGAAAATAATGGCAAGAGTGGGATACCAGAAAAATATATCAACATCAAAACCGATGTACCAGAGCACAGAGGCGAAGTACGTTCTAGGAAATATAGAAACGGGATGGGTAGAAAGCAAGAGGGGAGTAAGACATGGGTGTGTTCTATCACCGTTATTATTTGCGCCTTATATGGAAGAAATGACACAGTGAATAAAAAGAGTGGGGGAGGGGATAGAGATAAACAAGGAAAGACTGGGGGTACTGCTATTCGCTGACGATGTAGTCCTGATGGCCGAAACAGGAAGAGGGTTGCAGAGACTGCTAGAGGAAGCAACAAGATTCAGGGAGGAGTTAGAAGTAAGATTCAGCAAAGAAAAGAACCAAGTAATGAACATTAATGGACAGCTACAAGAGGATGAGGAATGGACAGTAGAAGGAAGCAGAATGAAGAAGACAAGAAAATATAAATACCTGGGGGTAACAATTACAGAGAAAGGGTTTGAAAAGGCAAAAAGCGAAAAGATAGGGCAAATGCAACAATGGTATGGGAGACTTTGGAGCGCGACAAGATTTAGGGCGAATAGCATGGAAATAGTGCGAGAGCTGTGGCAAGGACTGGGAGTACCCGCGATTATGTATGTCATGGAGGTGGTGGAAACGACAGAGGCAGAAACGAGAAAACTAGAAACGATACAAAATACAATCGGAAGGACAGGATTAGAGGCGAATAAATACGTAGCATAGCAAGCAATCCGGAGAGAAATGGGGTGGAGTACGTTTGAAGAAAGGATAGGGAAAGCTAAAGGGAAATACAAAGTGAGGCTAGAAGGGATGGAGGAAATTGGGTGGCCAAAGAAGGTACGCAGATGGGCGAGCTAGGGAAGTAAATGGAACAGGGAATGTAAAAGAAGGCTGGAAAGGATCAATATAATACAGGACCATGTAGGAGAGGAATGTAGAAAACGAAATGGGAGGGATGATTGGGTGATAATTGAAAATGAGAGATGTATTAGAGAGATAGAGAAAGGAATAAAAGAGGAGGGAAGAAGGAAATTGAGGGAAGGGGTAGAAAACAAAGCCACGCTGTCGTATTACAGTGAAAAAGAGAAACCAGCTAGAGAACTTTTTTATAATGGGGGATGGGGATCTAAATTGCTGTTTAAGGCAAGGACAGGATCCCTAGAGACAAATGAAAGAACGAGGTGGAACGGGATAGGACCGCACTGTAACCAGTGTGACCTAGGAGGAGACCCAATAGTCGATGGCATTAACCCTTCCAGCCCGGGTGTCATTTTAAAATGACACCACGAAAGAAGGGCAGGTGCCCGTGTGTCCTTTTGAAATCCCTGTGCTTGAAAGCGTGCTTCGAAATTCGCGCGGCCAAATTTTGCATTGCAGGAGCGACCGCAGCGCCACCAAGCCTCAACTACTAGTGTTATCAGTTCGTACGTGGCCGCCATAGCGAGTTATACTGAAAAAATGATTTCCGACGTATCCGATTCGCTGCAACCTCCCGCGGGCCCCCACTGCTACCTCGCTCGCAACTTCGACGCCTGTTGCAACCGAGAAGAAAGCTCTACGAAAGAAAGTTAAGCGTTTGTTGAGTGATAGCTCTATACAGCGACAACTTTTTGATAGTGAAGAGAGCAGTGGCGAAAGCTTGGTGGACAAAGAACAATTTATAAGTGCAAGCGAAGATGACGATTTTGTTGGCTTTGGAGATGACGATAATGTGGATTTATTTGAGGGGGGAGACAGTAGTGATGATCCTGATGTGGAAGTGTTTCAGGAAGGTGCCATTGAACTTCCAAGTGTGCTAGAACCTAGGCCTACCCCCTCGCCATCTTTGCTATGTCAGCCTAGGCCTAGCCCTAGTAGCCCAGGACCTTCCCCTTTGCCTGCCCGTACGCCCTTGAAAGTGGGCAAATATTTCTATAAACAATCGTTGGTGAAAAGTGCAGCTAAAAAAGCACGCAGGGCAGCCGCAGAAAAGGATAGGGAAGCTGAAGACAGTGATAGTGACGCCGACCCTGGTCTAGCAACCACCCGCATTCCATTGTCCCGACGCCTTGACCCGGGACGCCACGTGGGTCACCCACAGCCCTCAGCTTCATCTCTCCTTCAGGATGACCAAAGGGCCTCTTCAAGTGGTATTAGTTGTGTGCTACAGCCGTCAACACACCGCAGAGCATTATTTGCTGCGGAGAAGCCCTCGGCTCGCCGCAAAAGGAACCCAAATCCTGAGGCCGAGGCTCCCATTGTTGAAGCTCCCGCAGCCTCCCGCGCCCCACACCGCAGACGCCCGGTCACTTCTTCACCCGAATTGTCTCCTGAAGAGGATGCTGACGACCCCAACATTGCCCCAGATGACCTGACGTCGCCTGAGGAGGAAGAGGAACAGGAAGAGGAAGAGGAAGTCCCGACAAGACGAGCGAGAGGGCGAGGTCGTGGACGTGGTTAGTCTGCCGACGCCGCTGCCCCTGGGCGTGGGCGTGGGTGTGCAGGGTGTCCGCGTGGCCAAGGGCGTGTGCTAGGGCGTCCAGGGCGTGTGCCTGCTGCACCTGCACGTGCTCGAGCATCAGCATCCGACCTGTTTGTGTGGACAGATGGGGCTGATTTTGAGCCAGATTGTCCTGCCTTTGATGAGGTACAGATGAGTTCCGGGGTGTCACCAACATTTCCCCGTGGCCCAGCTGCTACCCCCAGTGAAATTTTCTGTGGCTTCTATGACAATTAAGTCATGGAATACCTCGTCGAGGAGACCAACAAACATCATGAGATCTGTGCCAACTATCTTGGGAGGAAGGCCAGTGCCAAGATGGTGGCATGGAGAGCTGTCACTGTGGCAGAACTACATGTGTTCTTGGCACTCACAATGCTGATGACACATATCAGGAAGCACGCTCTGGCAGACTACTGGATCACTGGCGACATCATAACGACTCCAGCATTTGACAAGTACATGTCCAGGGACAGGTACTTCGACATCCTCTCCTATCTCCACCTGACAAACAACATGGCAGTCCACCTTCCCGACTCATTATGGAAGATCAGGAAGCTGTATGACATGATACGTCATCGGTTCACCACCTACCTGATTCCTTTCCAGAAGATGTGCCTCGACGAGTCTCTGGTCCTGTTCCGTGGTAGGCTGCACTTCCGACAGTATATCCCGTCCAAGAGACACCGCTTCGGCATCAAGCTCTTCGTCCTCTGCGACTGTTTGACGGGGTATGTGCTGGACTTTGTGGTGTACAGCGGCAAGGGTGGAGAAACTGTGACTAACCCCCTCATTGGTTTTGGTGGCGCTGTAGTGAAGAAGATGATGGAGAGGCACTTCAATCAAAACCACATCCTCTACACAGATAATTACTACACGTCGCCTATCCTGACCAAGTACCTCCATGACCGCAAGACCGGAACTGTCGGCACAGTCAAGGGCAAGAGGAAGGGCATGCCAGGCTACCCAACCAAGACGAAGAAGGCGGACATCTTCCACAAGAAGAGTGGCCCTATCCTCTCCATCCACTGGCATGACCAGCGGAAGGTCAATCTCCTCACGACATGCCACAAGGCCGAGATGGTCGCCACAGGGAAGGTGGACCGAAGAACCAAGAACCCCGTCCAGAAACCAGCTGCTGCCCTGGATTACAACCTCAACATGCGCCTCGTTGACAAGTCCGACATGGAGATGGGCTTCATCGACTGCCTGCGAACATCTTGCAGGTGGTACAAGAAGTTTATCCTGCATACGGTAGATATGTCGGTCATTAATGCTTACAACATCTACCGTCTGAGGACTCCAGGAGCCTAGAAGTACAAGTCCCTGCGGAAGTTCCACAAACAGGTGATACTTGAGCTCCTGGCTAAACATGCGGGTACACCAGGGAGGCCACTACAAGGACCAGGCCAGCTGGACAGAACAGGGTGTGCTGAATTTTTCAGGAAGCACCAGCTCAACGCCCTTCCTTTCAAAGCACCAGGTAATAACAGCAGAATCCAGAAGAGGTGCCATGTGTGCAGCCACACAACAAGAAGACCCCACAAAGCCACAACAACCACTTGGGAATGCCTCGAGTGTCAAGTTGGACTGTGTGCTGGCACCTGCTTCAACGACTTCCATACTCTAATAAACTTTTGAAGTGGAAGTGACAACAGTGAAAGTGACACTTAAATGTAGTTTAAGAATAATAATATAACTAAGTATAAGTGAATAGGACACATATAAGTAATAATAAGTGCCTTCAATAACAATATGAACAAGTGAAAGTGACACTAAAATATATATTTCTAACAATAAATAAGTGAAAATGATACTCAATAAGCCTAAGCCAGTCAAAGTGACAGTATAATAATAATAAAACTAAGTATAAGTGAAAGAGACACACACAAGTAATAATAAGTGCCTTCATAACAATATGAACAAGTGACAGTGACACTATATATATTATTAGCTTACCTAACAATACATAAAAGGGAAAATGACACTATCAATTATCAAAGTCCAGTGAAAGTGACACTATAATCATAATAATAATAATAAAACGAAGTAATAAGTGACAGAGACACAAATAAGTTCATGTAAATAACTTTATTGAGTGAAAATAGCATAATACCTATAATAAATGACATAATAACCAATAAAACACTATCAAATCGCTTCCCGGCATAATTGCGGGTGGAGCGACGAGTGCAACTGGGCGTCGTAGCCGGGGCCGCGGTTGAGTGTTCGGACGCGCCGAGGTAAATATGCGGCAAAAGTTACCTCCACTTCCATCACCATCACTCCGGAACCAGTTGAGCTAGAGAGCTCTACTCAACGCCATTCTACGCAGCAAGGTAAGGCGCCCATTTCTATATATGTTTGATTAATGTAGGTACTATATTAAGCGAGATTAGCCTTAGTTTACTTATGTTGATATTCGGCCAGAACGCCTGGATACGAGCTCCGTCCTTTGGAGAACCAGCCCGGGCCAGGAGGGTTAAGCATATAGTAGCAGAATTTACAAAATATGACGAGTAGAGAAACGATTTGGAGAGATATATGATAAATAGAGTTGGGGATCTAAGGTGGGAGGAAATAAAACAGAGAGACGATAAAGGGGTAGGGACCTTATTGGGGTTAACAAACGATATGGAAAAGCAAGACATAGATGTTATGTGTGACCCAGCTAACTCCATAGATGCACAACAGGCCTATCTTGGGTTGGGGAGTAAGTAAACACGCTGTAGATATATAGGTTCTTATTGAGAAGGATATGGGATACAGGCACGAAGCAGAGCCTACAAGGTGATAGCTCTGTCTCGTGGTACACAAACATGTATTGGCTCTCTGGTGAGAGGAGCCCCAGGCTTGAGTTGCCAGAGTGGCTATATGACATAACTAATATGACTGCCTGGATGCTAACATGAATCTTACTCATAGAGAGATATTACATATGCATAAGTGACTGTACTAGATATGAAAGTGATACTGTACAAGGTAAATCATATACATACACCTCCCTCCCCCCTCACGCTCGCAGTTCATTCTCGAGCGGACTCTTTCCTACTGAGCCGTTCTGATCGACGTGGGGTAACTTGGGGGTCAGAAGCTAAGGACTGTTCAGCGTCATTGAAAGGTGCCACAGGGTTGAGGGAGTCACCAGGTTGGGGCACGGGGCGGAGGAATCGACGGTTCCGCCACCACACACGGCCACTAGGGAGACGTACCTCATAGGCCCGTGACCTGCCAAGGCTCATCACTACCCCCACCTTGTCCCAGCGTTTCGTGGTCGGGTCTTGAATCCGCACTTGCTGACCGACACGTAACCTGGGAAGGGGTTGTGCGTGCTCATCGTACCGGGTCTTAACCTGCTCGGCACGGTCGGCTGCACGTCTATCACAGTCCTCGGCCTTGGCTTGCCATTCTGCAACAAAGGACTTGGGATGGGCCGGGAGACATGTCCTAAGAGGATGACCATACAGGAACTGGGCTGGGGAGCGGCCTGTGAAGTTTGGAGTATTCCGGAGTTCCAAGAGACCCCGGTCGAAGTCCTCACAGTCAATGTTGCCAGAGGGTGCAGTCTTTAAGGTGAGGTGCTTGAGAGACTTCACCGCAGCCTCGGCATGGCCGTTCGCCTGTGGGTAATGCGGTGATGTTACCACATGACGAACTCCCCATCGCTTCATAAAGTCCCGGAACTCGTGGCTGGTGAATTGTGGGCCCCCGTCGGTCCTCAGACGAAGGGGCACACCAACTTCCCGGAAGTAGCGACTGAACATCCTGATGATCGCAGAGGCGGTTGTGTCGCCTGTGCAGGGGACAACAACAGGCCACCCCGAGAGACGGTCGACGACTACCAGGAAAGACTTCCCGGCGACCATGAAAAAGTCAGCCGACACAGACTCAAAGGGCCTTATAGGGTTGTCATCATTCATGAGTGGTTCCTTCTGGAGGCTAGGCTGAAGGATCTGGCACGACTCACACGCTTGAACAGTGTTGGTGATGTCGGAATCTATCCCCGGCCAGAAGACAGCCTGCCTCGCCCTGCGTTTAGTGGCCTCCACACCACGGTGGCCGTCATGAAGATGCTGTAGGGTGCATCGGCGGAGGGCTGCAGGAACCACGATCCGAGCTCCATACAGGACGAGGTCATCATCAGCGTAGAGTTCGTCCCGTATCTTCCAGTATGAGAGCAAGGAATTGTGAAGGTCGTATCGGTTGGCAGGGAATCCTGAGGTCACACAGTCGAGTAGACGAACATACGCAGGATCCGCTCTTGCCGCGACCCGGAGATCCTGTAGCGTCCTGTCTGCGTCTGGTGCCGAAGATCGTGCCGAAGATCGTCCTGAGTTGATAACGTCCTTGGTTGTCACTATAGTCCTGAGGTAGGTGGCGGCGTTGGCACAAGCGATCTCATCCTCTGGCGTGGGGCGGATGACCGGGGCTGGAGACAGGGCATCAGGGATGCAGAGCAACTTGCCGGCACGCCACACGGCCTTGAAGATATAGGGTGAGGTCTTCTCCTTCAGGCGTTGGAGGCGGGGATTCTCCACAGCGTCCAACGTGTAGTGATTGATGATAGGGATGAGGGGGCGGTGGTCAGTCATCAGTGTGAAATCCTGTAGACCATGTAAATACAGTCGACACTTGGACATGGCCCAAACAGCAGCCAACATCTCCAACTCGATAGTAGCATAGCGGGTCTCAGCGTCCGCCAGGAACCGAGAGCCACACTGGATGAGCCGCAGGTGGCCACTGCCGTGGTCCTGCAAGAGGGCATACCCAATGCCGTTGAGTCGCGATGCATCAGTCTGAAGAATGGTGGGTAGGTCTGGGTCGAAGTGTGCGAGAACAGGAGGACTGACAAGGGCTAACTTGACTCGCCTGAAGGCCTCATCGTGGTCAGGAGTCCACACAAATGTCCTCTTGGGTCTCATCAAAGGGCGGAGGGGCTGAGCGGCGGCGGCGATGGCAGGGGTAAACTCTGCCAGCTGGTTGACCAGACCCAGGAATGACCTGAGGTCGGTCAAGTTGGTTGGTGCCGGAAAGTCCCCGATTGCAGCCACTTTGCTCGTGTCAGCCGCAATACCATCCCCTGAGAGGGTGTATCCAAAGAAGTCCACTGAAGGTGCGGCAACCACAAACTTGCTCTTGTTGAGGGTAATCCCGAACTTGCGGCACCTAGTCAGCACTTCATGGATGCGGTCGAGGTGAGACTTGTAGTCCTCATCGTACAGCAGTATGTCATCCACGACCTTAGCGCACCTCTGCACACCTTGTAGAGCCATATCACCCCTGTAGCAGAAGGCGTCGCCCGTAGCTGTGAATCCCATGGGTCCTCTGCAATGCTTGAAGCGTCCATACGGCGTGATGAAGGTGGTCAGGTGCTGGTCTTCTTCAGCCAACTCCATCTGCCAGTAACCACAGAGGGCGTCCGCAGTGGTGAAGTAGCGAGCTCCTCGGTCGACAACACGAACTGCTACGGAGGGAGTAGGCGAAGGGTGAGCTGGTCGGGACACATGTTTGTTGAGTTTGGAGAGGTCGACGGTGATGCGCACTCCTCCGCTGTCCTTACCAACAACGACGAGGGGGTGGCACCATTCTGAGGGGTTGTCTCCAGCAGGCTTGATGATGCCCTGGGCCACCATGGACTCCAACTCTCGCTTGACTTGGTCCCTAAAGGCAAAGGGAATCTGTCGGGAAGTATGGATGGCGAAGGGCACAGCTCCCTCTTTAAGATGGATCCTCATGGGTTGACCCACCATAGGCTTGAGGGGCACAGTCTTTAGGTCGTCTTTGGACATCAACACGTCGCTAAACTCCCGCAGGAAGTAATTCTTGGCTTCAGCGGGCGACGTGGAGACTGGAAGTGGTGTAGCCTTACACCTGTTGACGTACTTGACCTCTTGTATGGGCGTTGGGAATGCCAGAGGTATGATGGCTAACTCCCTGCAGTGGCTGTATGAAAGCAGAGGAGTCTGGACACCCTCGTGCACATGGATCAGGGCAGTACACACTCTCTGTCCCAGGGTGAGGGTAGCCTGAAATACCCCCAGAGCAGGTGCCATCGGGGAGCCGTCCGCCGTGAACGTTGTCGTGGGCGAAGGGGCTCGCAGGCTGCTCATGGGGATAGCCAAATCCTCAAGGTGACGCCGGCCAATCACGGTGACGTCAGCGCCCGTGTCCGGTAACATCCGTAGGCGGGATGTAGCGTCGCCAAAGGAGAGGGTAACACAGATGGGTTGCGGCGTCGAAGCTGTAGAAGGAGTCGATCCCACCTGACGACAGCTATTACTCCTAGCATTGGGGGGCTTGCCAGAGTTGGAGGGGGCACCCGTATCGCCTGGGGGGCCACCTTGGCGTCTTTCCTTCTTCTTAGTCAACGGACAACACTTGTCATAATGCCCCAGAAGACAACAGATGCGGCACTGAACCTTGTGAGCAGGGCACTTAGCTGTCCGAGCCCAGTGACCGTGGTGCCCACAGTTGTTACAGGTGCTGCCAGCAGCGGGACACTTGTCAGGCCCGTGTCGGTGAGCGCAACTCTGGCAGGCATCAGCTGCATTCGATGGAGGCTTGGGGGGTTGGGTCCTGTCACTGCCCTGTTTCTTGTTTTTCTTGTATGAAGAGACGGCCCTTACTTGTTCATGGGGCGCACTAATGGCCGTTTGTCGCAGATTTGGCAGCCTCATACGAGCGGCCCGTAGTGACGACATCCTGTAGTATTGACTTGGAGTCCAGGGCGATGAGTTTCTGGACTAACTCTTGTCCCTGAGGCCCATGAGGATGATAGTCTTTAGTTGTGTCTCCACACAGATGGGTGAGTTACCAGGGCACACATCCACTTCTTCTGCGAGACGTTTGAGGCGGACGTAGAACTCTGCAAAAGTTTCCCCTTCATGCTGTCTGCAGCTCAACAATTCACGACGCCGGAGTGCCTCATTCCTTAGACTCTTGATATGAAGCTGCAGGGCGTCCAACACCTCTGCAACAGTCTTGTCTGTGGAGGGAGCGATCTGGAGGGTGTGTTCTAAGACACGCTGCGTCTCGAGAGTCAGGCACATGCGTAGTTGTATCATCTGTTTGGCCGCAGGCAGGTTGGACAGGTCCACCATGACAGCATAGTCGTCCCAGCGTCTCCTCCACTACCGGAACATCTGGAATGTAGCGTCAGGCTTCAATGGTGGTGGTGTCTGGGCCGTAGCCTTCTGTGGTGGAGGATTGTGTGAGGGATGTGGAGAAGAATGTGGCCGCTGTCCGCCAAGGTGACCAGCAGGTGTGGAGGAGTCGGGAGGGGTCCTGGTGGGAGCCAACAGCTGAAATAAGCTCTGGAACTCCTGTCTCCTTATAGCCTCATCATGCCTGCGAGACTCCTCAAGGACACGATCTCGGCGGGCCTCCTCCTCTTGTCTCCTCTGCTCATCATACCTGCAAGACTCCTCCAGGTATTTGAAAAATTGCAGGAAATCAGCTGAAGAAGGGGCTGAAGGTGTGGTTGGGGACTGAGGGTGATGATAATAAGGTGTGTATTCCTCCCCATCATAAGGCAAGTTTGTTCCTGCCCCTTCGTCCTGTACATCACCAGAGTCTGACATCTTGTGTGGGTGACAGACAGACAGGGAGATAACAAACACACAGTTATTAGCCTCTCACATATACAAGTGGGGTATCAAAATGACTGGCAAAAACAGCAGAATATTTAGAATACACACCAGCTGTATCCTCACCAATGTATAAAACCCAATTACAATTAGCACTGAAGGGAATGCTTGGGTGATGAAATAAAAGTTTGCAAGTTGTGTGTGTGCCCAGTGTTTGTGCGTGCGTATGTACCGAGCGGTGATGCGAGGCCTCCCTCACCTCAGTGTCTTGCTGGCAGTCAGAGGGGGAGGAACTCACGCCCCGCTCTCTCGTGGCTCGGACTTGTGCGGCCGTTATGCTTATGCCACACACAATACATATAAAATAAAGCACACAATATAGAACTGGCACATAGCACATATAATATCACTGGCACTGCACTGGGAACGTCGGCACCGCACTGTTGAGCACTATAACACTGTAATCCAAGCAGTGAGATGGTGGCTGGGATGCAGGGTGTGTGGACAATGGCGGCTGGCGGCGTCTGGCGAAATCCACATAAACTTCTCTTAATACACACTGCGCCATGTTATGTGTGTCCCAGCTAACTCCATAGATGCACAACAGGCCTATCTTGGGTTGGGGAGTAAGTAGACAAGCTGTAGATATATAGGTTCTTATTGAGAAGGATATGGGATACAGGCACGAAGCAGAGCCTACAGGGTGATAGCTCTGTCTCGTGGTACACAAACATGTATTGGCTCTCTGGTGAGAGGAGCCCCAGGCTTGAATTGCCAGAGTGGCTATATGACATAACTAATATGACTGCCTGGATGCTAACATGAATCTTACTCATAGAGAGATATTACATATGCATAAGTGACTGTACTAGATATGAAAGTGATACTGTACAAGGTAAATCATATACATACAATAGAGATGATGAAGATGACGCTAGAGAGGATATGGAGAAAGAGGAATGGGTAGGCGAGGGGGGTGGGGGGAGGACGTGATAGGTAGGTCCAAAAAACTGTCCCTAGTACTATCCTTCTACTCTAAGCTTTCCCTCTTACTAACATTTCTGAGCCAGTACCGATAAAAAGGTCAGCCATGTGGATCTACACGGACTACGGGCGAGCTATAAAGAAGAAGAAGGTGTCGAAGTGCAATTGTTGACACTCCTACGTTGAGTGCTATGAAGTCCTGGACCCAGATTCACTAACGGTCGCTAGTGAGATGTCGTACAGCAACCTACGATCGTTCCTAAGGGAGTGCGGAAGGTGTATTCACGAACGCATCGTTGAGCTCCCTTACGGCTCCCTTTCGGT
This sequence comes from Paralithodes platypus, assembly GCA_032716605.1. Classification (NCBI taxonomy): domain Eukaryota; kingdom Metazoa; phylum Arthropoda; class Malacostraca; order Decapoda; family Lithodidae; genus Paralithodes; species Paralithodes platypus. The sequence continues at coordinate 49,454,747 of CM064503.1, forward strand.
TATTTTCACCGAGGCTTCTCTTGACCAATCAGGCGCTTGGCCTTTGTAAATAAACAATATGTCACCCACATGACTGAAGCGCCAAGAAGAACCTAATATACTTTAATTTATGAGCTTGTCATTGTTTAGCATGGCTAATTCGATCCACCACAGCCAGCAGGAAGAAGAATAGAGTATCTTGTGAATTGATGATAAGAAATTAGCCTAGCTAGGCTACAGGGCAGCCTGTTAGTGGCCCAAGTTAAAGGATTTTTGACGGATTGATCATTGATAATCATAATATGTTAGGCTAGTTGGGAGTGTATTATTTATACCTTAACCACAGTATATTGTTCTACTTTACCATGTCTACACCTAGACAGGGCGAGCCAAACCAAAATGCCAGACTTTACTATATGTCTATGCCTACACAGGCAGTTCTAGCCAAGCCAAAATGCCAGACTTAGCCTAGGCCTAATTTTTCAAAATAGGCCTAGGGTAATTTTTTTGTATTCACATCACCTCAAGGCCTATCTACCTTTTCAAAATAGGCCTAGCATAGGCCTCCTCAATCTATTATCCAACAGTTGGCCATGGGAAATAATGATAGGTTGAGGGGGGCTTTGTCCCCCTCACCTCCCATGACTTATTGCCATCATCAAATATATTACCAGCATGGGACTAATAACAGCTAGTTAACAATGAGGACGGTATGCCTGCAAACACCATCATAACCTGCTAGGCTTCTACTTTACCATGCTTAGGCTACACCAAGTTAGGCATTGCTAGCCTAACCAAAATACCATACGTAGGCCTAACTTTTCTAGCCTAAATAGCCCTAACTTTTTCAAAATAAACCTAGGTTATATCCTAGGCTAGGCTAAACAAAAATATTCACACCACCATATAGGCTAGCCTATTATTTTTTGTTTAGGCTAGGCCTAGGGTAATTCTTTTCATAATTTTTGTATTGTGATACTTTCAAATTTGTTGAGGAAATAGGCTACCCTAATCTAACCCAGCTAGGCATTGCTAGCCTAACCAAAATACCATACATAGGCCTAACTTGTCTAGCCTAAATAGCCCTAACTTTTTCAAAATAAACCTAGGTTATAGCCTAGGCTAGGCTAAACAAAATTATTCACACAGCGTTTATTATTTATTCATTTTTTAGGCTAGGCCTAGGGTAATTCTTTTCATCATTTTGTTCCTGTGATACTTTCAAATTTGTTGAGGAATAGGCTACCCTAATCTAACCCAGCTAGGCATTGTTAGCCTAACCAAAATACCATACATAGGCCTAACTTGTCTAGCCTAAATAGCCCTAACTTTTTCAAAATAAACCTAGGTTATAGCCTAGGCTAGGCTAAACAAAATTATTCACACAGCGTTTATTATTTATTCATTTTTTAGGCTAGGCCTAGAGTAATTCTTTTCATCATTTTGTTCCAGTGATACTTTCAAATTTGTTGAGGAATAGGCTACCATAATCTAACTCAGAGGTGGTGAGTAGTTGGAATAAAACATTTCCGCAATAAATGAGGGTTAAAATATACTAATGGTAGGCTACGTGTTGTCGCAGCACATGAATGTGTGCATCAATTAACCTTCACTAGGTCTAGGCTGGCATATGTAGGCTATTCATAGCTTAATTCGTCCTGTCATAAGACATTAAGGATACAAATATATTCATACAAATATACTCATACTTACGTTGAGACGTAAGGGAGTTTTCGGATCGTACGACCGTTAGTGAATCTGGGTCCTGGAGAGATTCAACCTTCAATGTGAGGGTGTTGATCTTGTTGTGTGCTTCCTCCAGTTGTGCTGACAAATCTTCATGGAGCTGGCAGGATCGGCAGATTTGAAGGTCAGCGGCGAACATGGTAGCACCAAACCTACTGGTGCAGCTCGTACAGGTGCATGACATGGTGACGTTTACTCACTTCAAATAACTGTACTCACTTTCAAACACTTCACTCCCTTTAACCCTTATTTAGCGGCGAGCAACATAAGTCGAGTTAAATAAAGCTGGACTATGTGGCGGCGCTCGACATAACTCGAGTGGCAATTTCAGCACGTAATGTGGCTGAGAGAGAGAGACAAGTGGTGGCAGGAGACTAGCGAGCGTATGACTGCTCCAGACCACCGCGGCGAACCTACTGACACAAATCTCAGCTCCCTCCTCCCTCTCTCACTCGCTACATACTCAATTATGTACTGAAAGTACCGAATTACCTGCTTTTTGCACTCGCGTTGCACGGTTATTGCAAGAAAACTATCCATCATACAAGGATCGTTATGGTGTCATTCGAAAGCTCTGTTTATGCCCTTTCAGGGATAGGTACTTGTTTTACGTTCTGGGTCTTATTTAGGCATGAAAATGATCACGTAAACAGCCCTATTTTGGCTAAAAACACCCCGCTGTGCGGTACACATAAATAAACCGCATAGGCCGCTCGTAAGGTGTTAAAACACTTTACTCACTTTAAAAACACTTCCCTCACTTCAGTTTGCTTCACTTACTTAAACAGGCTACCAGGGGTGATAGCCTAATCGAAAACAAAACATGTAAAAGCGGTGATAGCCTAACCGAAAATACAAACATTTGAAATGCGCCAAAATAGGCTACCAGGAGTGATAGCTTAATTTAACCAAAAGCAAAAGAAATTGAAATACACAGAAATAGGCCACCAGGGGTGATGGCCTAACCTAAAACATATAAATTGAAATACGCAGGTAGGCCACCAGGGGTGATAGCCTATAACTCGTTAAACATGCAGAAATAGGCCACCAGTGGTAATCTATCTATCTATCTACATGCTAAGGCCCGATCCCCACTTTTCCTAATTTTTATTTTATTTTCCTCTATTTTATTATTATTAATTTTTTTATTTTTCTTGGGGGTGGCCGACTCAAGACAGGGTAATAGCCAAGTTAAAAACAAACGTTTTGAGATATGCAGAAATAGGCCACTAGGGGTCACTAAGGCCCTTAGTGACCCCTATTGGCCTATTTCTGCATATCTCAAAATGTTGGCATCATTTCTTATCTCATTCTCATATCTTATTCTCATCATTTCTCTTTGAATGAAGCAGTCCAATTAATTTTGGTTGATAATTGGTTCCTTTGTTAGTCTTCCTGTTACTTATTGCTGAGAACATTCTTTTAGCAGTGGCACTGGAGTGTGGAAGGCAAAGTAAACTAAAAACAAAGGATGACAAATTTGGAAACAATGTCATCTGCAACTTCAAGCTCAGTGTTTCTAATAAGTCTCCATTATCTGTCTACCTCGTTCAACTTACTTTGGTCAAAAACACCTGCAACTAAACTAAGCAAAGGTGCAATGGAAGATACATGTTTCTTTAGAACAGATTTTGGATTAATCAAAATCATATTTTTCAGCAATGGAAATCTGTTACAAATCTGCGGGACACTTTCAATTAGGAAATTCAAGCAGCGTTTCTGGAAGGGTTCTAGATTCGGTTTAGGTAATCTGTGAGTGTTTTTTGAAACTGCTGCTGAAACCTTGGCACCCCCATATATTTCACTAAGAGGCACAAAGTTGGAGGGATCTCTAAATTGAACACTTTCAAATGTAGTTTTCCTAAAATGGTCATCCTTATGTATTAATCCATAATTGTCCTACACACAGTGCTTCATACATAGTGTGAATCTGGGGTCCTTCAGTGAAAAGTGACAAGATTAACTCTTGAAACTGTAAGTACAGCTTATTAACTGGATACTTCAATTGTAAACACATTGTTTTTGCTGCCAAAAGTCTATCTGTAAAAACAGCATCAGCAAAGTACAATTTGATTGTCTCATACTGCTTTAAACGCCGAGAAACTCCTGACTGCAGTGAAAACTACCGTGTTTGATTAGGATGAAGTAATTTGTGCGGCTTAACATTTATGAACTCCTAAAACTCAGGACAATCTTTTTGGACTTGAAATAAAATAACTCTTGCTAGCTGTTCCACAGCTCTAGGGAGAGTTGCACAAATATTAGAAGCACAAAGATGAAATAACGAAGTCTAGTAAGTCAGATTTCAAGCAGGTAGACAAAGAATTATTTTGAGCACCCATCATTGCATTAGCCCCATCTGATGCAAAGCCTATCATGTTGTCTGTGTAAGGAATTCCCTCAGATACTAGTGTTTTCATTACACTTTTTGGACACTTGCATCCTGAACATAGCTGTGGTATTTGAAACGTCCCGCCAGGCGTAGGTAGTTTGGTAATTTCCCGGCGAAAATCGTAATTTTACAATAAATATCGTTATTACTTATTCATTAGCGCCTATTTTATGTTTAACCCCTTCTATACCGGCGAAGTCTTCTTTATTTTATTTCAGCTACATTTCGACGATTTTATGAAGCTTAGGAAGGATATATGGTAGCTAAAAGGATTAATTGAGATAGTCTATAGCCTTTTAATGAGTGGTTAATATGAAGATATTAACATGTAAGAGCAATAAAACAAGTGGGAATAGTGTTTAGGGGGTCAAAAAGACGGATTATTACCGCCCGATCGTATCCGGAGGGGAGAGCTGGTGCGGTGTTTATCCTTCCCTTCCAAGCTCTAAAGCGGCACTGACAGGCATTAGCATCTCTAACTAGAAGTCTCTTTGTAGCTAACATCTCTAGCCGCCTCGCCTGTGTCATAGATGGCGTGAAGTAAATTCGCGCTGAAAATTACCTGATAAAAGGGGGAATAAGAAGACAAATAGGTGATAATTGAGGGGGGGGGAGGACACATGTGGAGGAGTGATAGAGGTATGAAGGGTAATTATCTCACTTGATTGCTTTGTTTTGAGTACCAGTGCGGCGTTTTGAAAGTCATTTTTAACCCTTAAAGATCGGGGCCGGACTTAAGTCCGGCTCCAATTTGCAGCAAGTTAGGAGCATTATTAAGGCTTTTAAAGGGTTAAAATCGAGTGCAAATGGCCGGGAGCGCAGCGGGCCAGACAGGCGACTCCCAGGGCTTACTGCCGCCCATTAACTCATGTTCCCTGTGTTCTCGAGTGGCCGGCAGTGTAGCCAGTAGTGAGCATAGCTGGGAAAAAATATGCCGCTATACGCTAAACTCCCATGTTACTGGTATCACTGTATGAGAACCACGAGTGCTACGTAGCTCATTCTGGTCTCATTTTGAAGCTTTTAGCGCCTAGTTTTTTGCTAAATAAATTTTTGTTCATGCAGATTCTTGATTTATCATTCAGGAGGGCCTGAATATGCCCAAATAAGCCCAAAACCCCCCGCTAGACAAGGGTTAATACCTAACCTCTTAAGAGCCCTGTCGCCTTCGCCCAACAAAACCTCTTAAGAGTCTCGGCATCTTTCTCGGGTTAAGGAAAACTTTATTTTCTTTCATAATGTCTGTTAGTTCCTCTTTGCTTGTTAGGCCAATTACAATTTTTATCACAGCGGATGTTTTAGTTCTGCTAATATTAATGTTTTGCTATATGCGGGTCATTACATACAGATGTGGAAGATGTGACATAATATTTATTGGTAAATTGTGTTCAACAACAAATGCTTCTTCTTTTACTTGTTTATCTCTTAAAGGATATGCAATAGAAGACATTGACAACAGAGTAGTTTGTTTAAATGAACTCGTAGAATTAGATTTATGCTTCTGCCCAGATGCATATTTTTCAAATTCTGATTTTGTTGGCATTCATTTCACAGTCACATGCCATGTAGTAAGCACGGGTTTCATTTGTTTACTAGGTTGCAGCCACCCTATAAAAAAGGGAAGAGATTACCAGTGATTAGCATATTTATGCGTATACTTCATTTTCTTGGGAACCTTTGGTGGAGTGTCTGGGGAAATGGGTACACCTGGATCATCCATACTGCACGGCAGCTCTTAACTGAAATACACATTACATTCATGTTTACACATATAATACAGAATTAAGGGCCTACATGGTCTATGTGGCCTAGCATGATTGTAGCGAATATCCTTTAAGATTATTGAAGGTATGACAATTATACAGTGACAATTGTCAAATTCAATTTTTAATTTTTTCATTGGATCATATTCATCAATCAAGGAAAGAGTGAATGGATGACATTAGATACAGGCTATGAATGTGATGATATCCAATAACAGTAGAAAGAGTGCAATGATGTAAATTAGGATGCAGGGCCGCAGGAATATATACTTCTGGAAAATATTTATACAAACCTCCTATACCTGCATATTCTAACCCTCAACTCGTCATATGACGGGAGAGAATATTGGCCACCCCTGCGGCGCCCGTCATATGACGTATGCCATTATGAGGCCATTATGAGCTATGAAAGAGAAACCGAGCATTGGGGGGACGAAAAGCGACCTCGGACCGCTCGCCACCGCTATGTGGCTGTCACTGAGATATAACTGTATCTCATCACTGACTTCCTACTGCTCTCAACAAGGATAAAATTGGGAAAAATGCCTCATTAGGGTATTTTCGGCTCCGGTTGCACGATCGTTGCAAGAGAACCCGTGGTCGTAAATGTACAATTCTGGTGTCATTGGAAAGCTCTATTAACGCCCTTACACATATATATATATATAATTGTATTACACTCTGGCTATTGTTATGCATGAAAAAGAGCATGGAATGAAGCTCATTATCTGTAAATATACTCGCCAGGCGCTACAGTGATGTAAACAAGACTGCCTGCTCGTTGGGAGTTAATTGCCTTTAAACAAAAAGAACAACGGCTTCATAGGCCTAATAGAAATATATACTTATTTTGCATAAATACCGGTATATAAACTGATGATTGAATTACCTATCATCTAGGCTCTATTGTAATTCGTTTACAACCAAATTACGCAATGGGATAAATACGGTACATATTCAGAATCAATTGATCATTACTGTACATCAACAACTAGGCATGCAGAACATTTTTTTTTTTGGGGGGGGGGTAACGGAAATAAAATATAATAATAGGGTAAGGATATTGATACACATATTATAACTATTAAAGGTTATAAAATCTTGACTTTTAGACACTGAAGACTCCGGTGACTGGTGTGCCTCCACAGCCCTAAGTCACAGTTTCGACTGCCCCATCAGCTTCCACTGATGTCCACTACCGAAACTTGCTAGGAGACACTGATCAATGCAAAGTAAAACTTTTGTTTTCATAACAACTAGTAAAAGTAAATGAAAGAAACTCTTGGTCATGAAATTGTTTAATTATATTTTGGCCACTAATGCCTCATTTCAAGCTGTAGAACATCCTCAATTCATCAAAATGGTAAACAAATTAAGACAGAGGTGACCAGTAGCGTAATTGGTAGAGCGCTCGGTTTCTAATGAATTTCTTCATTACAATATTATTGTAATGAAGAAATTCGTAAAGTATAAACATGATTGATGAAAATAAAGATAATATTCAGACACTAGTGCGACGTTATGAGAAAAAATTTATTAGTGAAAATAGGCACCAATAGATTCGCCATATTTTTTTCCATATAGTCCGGATGGACGATTTTCGTTATCGACAAATTGAAAAAATACCCACTTGCAGACAAATACACCGAAAATCTAAGTAAAAAATTTAAACATCGTCTTGTGTTGTCTTGATTTCGGTCGGTTCAAGCATTGCGTCGAACCCCTTCAAATACCTCCGTCCTCCGGCTCCGGGCGGGCTTCTTAAAACTTAATTTCTTACGAATGGCGCGAATTCACCAGGCTAAACATTCTGCTTCAACACGTTCTGTATATATATGTAGGCGACTATAATACACTTGTAATATTGTTGCAAGACCTCTGTATATTTTTGTAGGCGACTATAATACACTTGTAATATTGTTGCAAGACCAATATTAATAATGTACAATAATACCACACTTCTCTCTCGATTTTCACGAACATATAACAATATTACACTATTCTGAAATCATAAGTAGTCTTATTGAAACACCATCAGCTGATCTTACATCAGAACCAGCTGATAAGTCACGACCAGGTGAACACACTGTCAGACCCAGCTTTGTTAAACCAAGATGGCTCTTAAGTGTGAAGGGTGTTCGAAGAATGTTGGTGAACTGCACATAGATTTACAAAAAGGGACAATCTGTGGGAGTTTCTTGTGGCCCACAATCTTATGAAAAGGTCTGTGAAGTGTGGCAGCTGTGGTGCAGACTTAAAAGTTAATAGTAAAAACAGATTTAAGTGTGATAAAGTAACCAAAGTACCGTACTCACAGGAAACACGTGAGGAAAGGCAGGTGCAGGTTTGACGTTGGGGCTAAGATCGGCACCTTCTTTGAAAATGCCAAACTAGAGTTTTTCAAAGTTATTCTCATTTGCTATTGTTACTGTGGTAGTTTGGGAACATATGAACGTGTAGCCCTCGAGTGCCGCGTGTCCAAACAAACACTGGTGGATTGGTATTAATTCTGCTGTGAAGTCACCATTAACTATTGTATTGACCATTGTGAAAAATTAGGTGGCCCAGGAAAAGAGGTCGAAATTGACGAGGCCAAGTTCGGACAACGGAAATACCATAGTGCCGCGTGTCCAAACAAACACTGGTGGATTGGTATTCATTCTGCTGTGAAGTCACCATTAAGTATTGTATTGACCACTGTGAAAAATTAGGTGGCCCAGGAAAAGAGGTCGAAATTGACGAGGCCAAGTTCGGACAACGGAAATACCATAGGGGACGGGTCCTTGAGGGACAGTGGGTTTTTGGGGCCTTCGAAAGAGGTTCCAAAAAGGTGTTTCTGGTTGCTGTTGAGAATAGAAGAAAAGATACCTTAGTTAACATTATCAAGGAGTGGATTTTGCCCGGTACACACATCCACTCAGATTGTTGGGCCTCCTACAACACTCTTTCCCTGCAAGGATATACCCACACCGCGGTAAATCACGCACACAATTTTGTGGACCCCGACACTGGATCTCATACCCAAAACGTGGAGAGGAACTGGAGGACCGTTCGTGAAAAGGTGCCACGTTTTAGACTCCAGGAGGAACATTTTGAAGGCTACTTATCACTCGTCCTTTTCCAAAAGGCCTTCCCGGATCCAGCCACACGATTGCACCACTTTCTTCTCCTTGCGGCCAAACTTTATCCTCCTACCCATTAAGGTACAAACTCATATTGTTTTGTCTAATAGTGGCGAGAAATTAATGTATAATATGGATCTAGTGGTAGGTATGGACTGTGGGTATCAACTAAATACTACGGACACGCACTACCTGGTCGGTAAGGAGTACAAAGGAGTACAAAGGAAATAAAGCAACAAGAGGTCTAGGGCTAAGTAACAGGTTAAGTTAGGTTTTTGGGTTACGTTCATGACAAGGGATTGGTACTTACGTTATTTAGCAGGGTTTTTTGTACTTTTTCAAGGATTAGTGTTTGAGGCTATTGTTGGACAATATAAAGGAGCCGGACCACAGCTAGATCGGGAATCTTAATGGGTGATCGCAAAGTAACATAAAGGGAAAGATTTTTTCGCATAGGTTTAACCCTCTGAGTACCAGCGATGACAAGGTGTCATCGGTAATGTATGTAACGCTAAACGCCACGACGCACAAGTGTCATCGGGGTTTAATTACTCCGGTCCTATGGCACCTAGAGGGCTCAGATTTGTATGGGAACTGTGTAAGTATTCCACGCAACCATGCCGATGGTTAAAAACTCTCAAAGTCCAACCGCCTGCGTGTGAGCGTGCAAAAACATGGTTTTTGGGTGTTTTTGCCTTCAATTTTTTACTCTTGTAAAATCGACTTTCGGGGGCTCCGTAGGACCCCTTTTTTACCTTTTTGATTGTTTTTTTTGGGGGGCAGTCCTTCATTCCTAAACCATTCGCTATTGTTTCTGGAAAAAAAATAAAAAATCAAAACCTGCTGGTCCCTGGTGGTACATTTATTTATAACTAGCTGGGGCTCAGTGGGTTAAACTCCGGAAATTAATGGGTAATAAATACGATAATGAATTATTTTAACTTAAGTCCGCCGTCACACTAATGTTATTGTTGTCAAGCTCTCGCAGCCGTCGGACGAGTGTGGCAGAGAGCAAGGGCTAGTTTTGTATCCCATGTACTGAGTACTATGAACCCGCAGTAGCTGGCATGCAAGGGCTAGTTTTGTATCCCACGTACTGGGTACTATGAACCCACAGTAGCAGGTATGCAAGGGCTAGTTTTGTATCCCAGGTACTGGGTACTATGAACCCGCAGTAGCTGGTATGCAAGGGCTAGTTTTGTATCCCATGTACTGGGTACTGTGAACCCGCAGTAGCTGGCATGCAAGGGCTAGTTTTGTATCCCACGTACTGGGTACTATGAACTCTCAGTAGCTGGCATGCAAGGGCTAGTTTTGTATCCCACGTACTGGGTACAATGAACCCGCAGTAGCTGGCATGCAAGGGCTAGTTTTGTATCCCACATACTGGGTACTATGAACCCGCAGTAGCTGGCATGCAAGGGCTAGTTTTGTATCCCACGTACTGGGTACTATAAACCCGCAGTAGCTGGCATGCAAGGGCTAGTTTTGTATCCCACGTACTGGGTACTATAAACCCGCAGTAGCTGGCATGCAAGGGCTAGTTTTGTATCCCACATACTGGGTACTATAAACCTGCAGTAGCTGGCATGCAAGGGCTAGTTTAATATCCCACGTACTGGGTCTAGGTTAGGTTAGGTTGGGTTGTTTGGTTAGGTTAATAGGCCTATACTAGTCTCAGAAACAAGATTCGTAGTTGCGGTAGTATTTACAAATGCTTATTATCGCGTTATATGCTTTTTACCCCGCAATTTCCCTATTCTTCATAGTCCTTCCCACTATCGGGGGCTGTGTTTTTAGATTCTTGGATAATGAGTAAATACTAATTTCCATGAACAAATTTTATTATAGAAAGCTTATAAATCATATAAATAACCAATCCACAAAATAAAATCCTTGAAAATAGCTGTGGTCCGTCTCCTTAATATTGATCCTATTGATGTATAGGCCTATTATGGTTTCAGTGGAGGATTTGCAGTAGCTTACACATTACTCAGAATGAGTCGTGTAAACACGTAAGTTGATGACAAACTGCGGGTGTATGGGGGCGGCAGCCCCAGCCCATAATACTAGGATAAGTTAGGTAAGGTTGTTAGGTTAGGCTACTGACCTTTCAAAGGGGGAGGCCCTATACTAAATACCAGGATATACCCGATGTGTAAACCCGTAACTTGATGTCAAACCGCGGGGTGCGTGGGGGCGGCAGCCCTCACCCATAATACTAGGATAGGTTAGGTAAGGTTGTTAGGTTAGGCTATTGTCCTTTCAAAGGGGTATAGTAAACACTAGGATATACCCGTTCAGAGGTAGGTGATACACCCGATAACACAACTGTTTCCCCAAGTTTAAACATTCGGTGAGCCTACTGTGTTTTTGGACTTTGCAATATCGGAAAACCCGAGCCAAGTTTCGGCAAAACTTGGCTCAAGTTTTTCCATTTTGGGGTTTTAGGCGGTTCAAATACATGAAAACCCGAGCCAACTTTCATAATTAGGTTACTGTGTTTTGGGACTGTGAAACATCAGAAAACCCGAGCCAACTTTCGGCAATACTTGGCTTGAGTTTTTCCATTTTGGGATTTTAGGCGGTTCAAATACATGAAAACCCGAGCCAACTTTCATAATTAGGTTACTGTGTTTTGGGACTCTGAAACATCAGAAGACCCGAGCAAATTTTCGTCAAAACATGGCTTGGGTTTTTCCATTTTGGGGTTATATGTGTTTCAAAATCATGAAAACCCGAGCCAAGTTTTTGTTTAATACCTCCTTATCGCCTTTATACGTCTTTAACCCCACATTTTCCCTGTCTTCATAGCCCTCCCCACTAGTGGAGGGGTGGGGGGTGGGGGGGTTATCTTAAGATTGTTGGAGTAATGGGTAAACTAATGTAAATCCTCCACTCATACCATGATAAACAACAATAAAACACCATATTCCTTGAAAAAAAAAAATGCCAAATAAGGCTGCAGTACTCTCCTTGAACGCTACCAAAATAAATACTTCGAATAGGTCTGATGATGCAACACAAAGATTGCGAAACGTCACCCAATACAGATGTCCAAAATGTTTGTACAAGCGCTGGTATTATATCTCCTTATACGTCTGTGATTTCCAAGCAATAAATCTATCACCAATAATTTATATATATATATATATATATATATATTATATGACCATTAAACACTTTCAGAGGTCGTTTAGAAGAACAATTGTAAAAACCTAAAGTTAATTAACGTTTACAATTCTAATTATAATTAATCAACAGAACCTATCGATAAACCGAGCAGAAAAGGAGAAAAAAAAAAAAAAAAAAAAAAAAAAAAAAAGCTAATCATAATAATACATCATAATGGAAATTACCTACTGGTATACGTACCTACTGGGTGAATAGTAGTGTGGCACATGGTCCTGTATTATATTTATCATTTCAAGCCTACTTTTAAAATGGCAGTGGTAGAGGAGACCTATCTCATAACGATGATCTGGCCTTTACAGTAGCCTTTTCCGTCATGTTTACAGAGTCTGTGGTTAACGTTCGATTGATTATTCATAGCATTTAACCAATGGACGGCGAGCGTCCTCATATGAGTCCGTACTGGGCGACGGCGAGCGTCCTCATATGAGCCAAGGCCTAAACAAAATACTTTTAAAAGGCCCCAGTAGCACTTTTAAAAAAATGGTGTTTAAGTGAGATAATTCCCCTCCATACCTACTATCACTCCTCCACATGTGTCAAAATCCCCTCCTTCCCCCCGCCCCTTTTATTGGTGTATTTATCATACCAATATCTCCAAACCGGTTCTAAGGCGTGGTCGTGTGACAAGCGAGTGTGTGGTAAACTAATCTCCTATGCTGATTATACAACTTTATATGCATCAATTGCATCACCAATAGATCGACACGTAATTGCTACTGCTCTGAATAGGGATTTAGCCAAAATTACATCATGGTGTGAACTTTGGGGCATGAAACTTAATGCTAGTAAAACACACTCCATTATCATCAGCAGATCTCATACCTTGGATCCTCCCCATCCTTGTCTACAAGTTTCTGGCGAGCAAATTGAGAATGTGGATACTCTGCATTTGTTAGGAGTTACTCTTGATCCCAAACTTACTTTTGAAAAGCATATTCGTTCTTTCTCCTCTTCCATTTCCCAAAAAATTGGTCTGCTTCGCAAGGTTTATAAAACATTTGCTTGTGACGCCACAGTCATCAAGTCTTTTTATGCTTTTATTTTGCCACATTTCGAGTACTGCTCACCTGTCTGGTTGTCAGCAGCTGACTGCCATCTCAAGTTGCTTGACAGGTCGCTAAATTCTATCAGTTTTATTCTACCTCATTTGTCTCTTGATCTGTGTCATCGACGTAGAGTTGGTGCCCTTAGTCTTTTATTTAAAGTTTTTAAAAACCCTCAGCATCCCTTACATGGGGTTCTGCCTGGGCTCTATGTCCGGGCTCATGCAACTAGATTCACAAGCAATCTTAATGATCTTGCCATGAGCCGTGTTAATTTTTCTACTACACAGTTTTCACGGTGTTTTGTGCCGGCCATGGTTGACTTGTGGAATAAGTTGCCAAATGAGCTAGTCAATTCAGCTAATATCTCCATTTTTAAGTCTAGAGTTAATGCTGTTTTGCAGCATTAATTCTAATTTTTAAACTTATTTTATTCTATTTTATTGTATTATATTAATTTTATGCTTGATATCCTCCACTGCATAATATGTTATCTGTGGTTAATATGTGTATATGTACAGTAAAGTATACAGTATATGTTTTTATTTTTTCCTAAGTTGCCGTAGTCTCTCTCCAGTGCCTCCGGGTGTTTTGTATGGATTGATCTTGATGGTGTTTCTGCACCCTGGTTGGAGACTTCGGCATCTCATATAATAATAATAATAATAAACAGAGAGTGTCAGGGAGTGAGTCAGTCTGGTATCAGGCCTTGCGATGGGAGGGTGTGCCTCGCTTCTGCTCCACACTTCATGATTGACCGGTCGGCAATAATTCGTGATTTTAACCAGCCAAACACTATTCCCACTTGTTTTATGCTTGTTACATGTTATTATCTTCATATTAAACATAAAATAGGCGTATATGAATAAGTAATATAGATATTAATGGTAAAATGACGATTTTATTCAGGAATGAACCAATTTACCTTCGCCTGGCGGGACGTTTCAAATACCATACCTACGCACTTCTTAGGTTAATTATGTAGTATAAAGTAGGGAATATTATGAATTATTTGGGAGCTTCTAATTTTCTCTTGCGATTGATCGTGCTGCCATCTTCCGTGTGCGCAGATCACTATTATCAGAACTGTGACATCGCACTTTCCCATCCTTTCTTAAATTATCCTTGCCCACACCTTATATCAATATGAACATTGAACTAACTTATTCATATGACTAGTTATATATAAACACATTATGTGGTACCCATAATTTCTGCGACATGATTATCAGCCAACAAAATCAGAGTTGGGTTGATAAACTCGGTAAATTAACTAGTTCTATCTATCTATCTATCTATTGCCTGACGCCTTGATCCCCGAAGGGGTGACACGAACGAACCGCCCCCATGCACCTCTGTCCCCAGTCAGTCGACGCCCCTTCCCCCAACTAGCACCGCCTTCGTTCATGTACTTCCTCACCCCATCCTTCCACCTCTCATTCGGTCTACCTCTCCCTCTCTGTCCCTCCACCTCGCTCTCGTACACCCTCTTAGTCATTCTCTCGCTTTCCATACGTTCCATATGGCCGAACCATCTCAAGTTGTTCCTTTTCACACTTTCCAGCACATCTACCTCCACACCACACCTCCTTCTTACTTCCTCATTAGTCTGTCTATCCCTCCATATAACTCTGCACACACTCCTTAAGTAATTCATTTCCACTGCTCTCACTCTTGGTCTGAGTCTCTCAACCAACGTCCATGCTTCGCTTCTGTAAGTCAGTGTCGGGATTACCACACTGTCATGCAAGGACTTCTTCACTTCCATACTGACCACCCTATTTCTTGTTACTGCTTTTAGCGTTCCTACAACCCTCTTCCCCTGTTGTACCCTCTCCCGCACTTCTTCATCCATAGTCCCATCTTTACTCAATACACTGCCCAGATACTTAAAAGAGTTGACGATCTCCATAGCCTGACCGTTCAGCTTTACCTCACATTCTGTGACTTCACCCCTTTCGAAGACCATAACCTTGTTCTTCCCCGCATTTACCTTCAAATTTCGTTTTTCGCACACTGTTCCAAACTCATTTACCAGACCCTGCAACTCCCATTCATTATCAATCATCAGAACTGTATCATCCGCAAACAGCAGTATAGGTAGCTTCCACTCAATTCCCTCCCTTTTCAGCGATACACCAACATCCACTGCTCTTGCTAGTATTTCTTTCATGACTCCATCCATATATACAGTAAACAACCACGGGGACATCACACACCCCTGTTTCAAACCAACATTCAGGTCAAAGAACTCGCTCTGTTCACTCTCCACACGTACTGCCGCCTTTGCACCCTCATACATGCTCTTCACTGCTTTCAGCAACTTGCCATCTACTCCGTATATTCTAAGTAGTTTCCACAAACCTTCTCTATCCACTCTGTCATAGGCCTTCTCCAAGTCCATAAAGGCAACATACACCTTTTGTTTCTTCTCCAGATATTTCTCCACAACACAATTAAGGGTAAAAATCTGATCTACACATCCTCTTCCATTCCTAAAACCTCCCTGCTCGTCGCCTATCCATTTCTCCGTTCTCACTCTCACTCTCTCAATCACTACCCTACTGTATACCTTCCCTACTACACTTAGAAGACATATTCCTCGGTGGTTACCACACACTCGTCTTTCCCCTTTGCCCTTATATAGGGGGACTATTATTAACTAGTTAAGTTAAGTTAATTTGGGTTTTTGTCAACTAAGTTAAGTTAAGTTAACTCGAATTGGAGAAATTAACTAGTTAAGTTAATTTCCAAAGTTAACCGGTTAAGTTAATCAATTGATTTTACTCTTTATTTAAATTTTTAAGCTTCCCAAACTTGAATTTCTACTTCTTTTATACATATTTGTAAGTTATTTAACTTGTGATTAACAACATCTATCTATAGATATATTTAACAACTTTCTTAGGTATGTGATTAGTTTCACTCAATTTAATCACTTCACCCTTTATGTTCTTATGAAAGATCATGACACAATTTGACCGTTTATGCTGGCTATCACTAGACGATTTTACATCATTGAGGAAGGATCTGTGGGAATTATATGGGTAAAGAGTATTCACAATTTCACCCTCTGACTTCCTTATACCCGTTATAATCTGAATAAAATCGTCTAGTAATTGCCAGAAAACAGAAGAGAAATGTTCCATTGGATCTTCTAATGGTTCATTTACTATCTGTGTATCAGTTATCTACTTACCCGTCAAGTCTTTATCATTACCCTCCAAATTTACGCCTTTTGATGAATGCAAACAAAACTCTGGATAGGTTCTATTGACAACAAATATATCTGACATTATCATTAGTTTTGTTCTTCCTTCTTGGACTGCTTCAGGGAAATCACAATCCATCATGCTCTGTATATATATCAATTATCAGTAGAACCAAGTAGATATTATAATTTTATATCACTTGGCTAAAATACTCGACTCTTAGACATTAGCTAGATATTTGTATGGAAACTTTTTTTTCCGGAACTAACATTATTTACTACAAGCTATATAGAACACCTAGATTAATGTATATGATGGTATATGTATCTATGTATGTACTCAGGCACATCCCCATAGCTGGGGGTGGCTGACTTTAGAGAGAGCCCGAACAGCAACAACATTTAAAATTATCCAGGATCCGGGACCACTTTCTCGTTCCTTTCTATGATGGTTGCAGTAAAAAGAAAAATAATAATGATGGCAAATAAAAACATAAAATAAAAAATAAAATAATTGCCTATGCACATCGCAGAATTTCGAGTATCGCATTACAATGGATTACATACCAGTTACCATGTTGATTAACCCTTATTTAGCGGGGTCGGACTTAAGTCCGATACGAGAAAATTGGACTAAATGGCGGGGTCGGACTTAAGTCCGTGGGCGTATTCCCGCCCTAATTTTGGTGGAAAGCGAAACTTGGTGGTCAGGCGGTGTACTACAAGGGCCCACCCACACATCCCCACTGCGTGACCGTGACTAAGTGACCCTCAAGCAGCCATAATGGAAGGTCAAGATTTGCCCGTGTTCGATTCGGTGGCCGCCAATCCCTAGTGCGTCGCGCCACCCTACTAACCACGCCCGGCTCACCACCCAGAAACTAGATATCATGCTGAACTCTTCAGAACTTTCTAATAAGCTGTTGGATGAAACCGTCGAAGGTCTGGGTGAGAGTTTTGGTAGTGTGGATGACTCGGAAGACGAAAATAACCCGATCATAGGCTTTCACCCCAAGCATAATTTGCGTGGGGTGGATGTTGTGGTTGATATTGGACAGACCCTTGAGCAAATTGGAGACGTTCCTGACGAAGAACATACTGGTGTGTGTGTTGGTAAGTACAATTTATATTTTATAATTGCTTGAAAATGTGATTGCAAGCATTTTATCACCTTACGAGCGGCTGGTGGAGTATATTTCACTGTGCCGCCCAGCGGGTTTTTTTTTGTATACCCTAAATGGGGTTGTTCCGTACTCTTTTTCATGCATAAACAAGACCCAGAGCGTAATACAAGTATGTATCCTGAAAGTGCGTAAATTGAGCTTTCCAATGACACCCGAACCATCCTTTTACGATCACTGGTTGTCTTTCAACGATCGTAAAACACGAGTGCAAAAACCCTAAAATACGGTATTTTCCTTATAGAATTCCCTGTGTGGCCAGCGGTCTTGAGGTAATTTATGCTCCTAATCACCGCTCCGGAGCGCTCTCTCTCAGAGCACATTACGTCCTCAAAATTGCACTCTACAAGAAATTTCCTTTGCATTTATAGCGTATTATTTGCAGGCGTTCGGTAAATTTCTTACGGTATTACAAACAACCAAAGATTGAATATTTGTGTTTGGCATTATATGATTGTGGAGAACAGATGTAGGCCTACCGTATATATTATGTTTTCATATATTATATGATACATGTGTAACATTTTTATATTATCACTACTCTCTCTCTCTCTCTCTCTCTCTCTGTCTTACTCTCTTTGTTTGTACTCCTTTGTACTCTCTTTGTCTGATGTAGGCCAGGGCACGCCCCTAACTAATCTCTTCCCTCCCAGGGGAAATCACACCTAGCAGATGTTTTTGACCTCCCCTCTCTCTCTGTCTGTCTTCCTCTCTGGGTCTACCTATACTGCATGTGACATTGAAATTGCTTGAGAGTTTGATTGCAAGCATTTTATAGCGTATTATTTGCAGGCGTTCGGTAAATTTCTCACGATAACCAGGGTGTATGGTACATTTCTCACGATAATACAAGCAACAACGAAGCTTGGCGAAGATTGTGGTCTACAATATACCTTTTTATAATTGCATGTCACCTTGTAATTGCTTGAAAGTTTGATTGCAAGCATTTTATAGCGTATTATTTTCAGGCGTTCAATAAATTTGATAAATATATCAAAATAAGTCCTGTGGGACTATGAAATAGCTATTATTGGACAAGGAAAATATTTTGTTCATCCCTCCACTGGAACATCAACAACAATGTCAACAACGTATCGCCGTCGGCAATCGTAAGATTCAGAGTCGTAAAGATTCCAGGACGAGCTCAATAGAAAATGAATGAATGAAATGAATGAGTGTGCAGTACTGCCAATACGTATAGCGACTTCCGCTAGATCTAGAGACCTTTACTTCGATCTAGCAGCAATGACTTACACTAGCGGTTTTGTTTTGAAATTTCAGAACAATTTCGAAGTGATATTATATGGATTTTGCCAATTCATATTTCTAGTGGTATTTATCATGTCTTACATCTAACAATATATGCTAGCGGATTTCATTTCAATTGGTAACCCTCCCGCTCTAGTCGGCTCCAAGAAAATCGATAATGGTGGCACTTTAGTAAACAGGTGATAAACAAAACCCCATGCGGATCGGTTTGGTGTATCGGTATTATGGTAAGTTGGCTACCTACTATTGTTTATACGATATAGTAAGTAATGATAAGTAAATTATTATATATTATATATAAAACAAAAACAAAATTCCTGCAAAGCAAGCGAAACAGAGAGAGAGAGAGAGAATGCAGAAACTGAACTGAAGAAAGAGTGAAAAAGATATAATAATACAGAAATATTACAAGCAAATAAATGAAATAGAGGGATTAGTTAGAGAAAATAATAATGAGAAATACATAATACGGATGAGGAAGAGGGAAAGCGAGCGAGCCAGAGAGAGAGAGAGAGAGAGAGAGAGAGACAGGAAGAGTGAGAGAGATTAGAGAAAATAGAGAGATTGCAAGCATTTTATAGCGTATTATTTGCAGGCGTTCAGTAAATTTCTTACGGTAATACAAACAATGAAAGATTGAATATTTGTGCTTGGTATTATATGATTGTGGGGAACAGATGTAGGCCTACCGTATATATTATTTTTTCATATATATATGATACATAATTTATGTAACATTGTTATATTATCACGACACTCTTTCTCTCTCTTGTCTCTTCCTCTCTGGGTCGGTTACCTATAGCCTACATTTATAATTGCATGTGACCTTGAAATTGCTTGAGAGTTTGATTGCAAGCATTTTATAGCGTATTATTTGCAGGCGTTCAGTAAATTTCTTACGGTAATACAAACAACCAAACAACGAAAGATTGAATATTTGTGCTGCACATCCCTCATACGAAATACCATTCCCACCGTATAGAGAGAATACAGAAACTGAACTGAAGACAGGGTGAAAAAGATATAATGATACAGAAATATTACAAGCAAATAAATGAAATAGAGGGATTAGTTAGAGAAAATAATAATGAGAAATACATAATACGGATGAGGAAGAGAGAAAGGGGGCACAAGAGAGGGAAAGCGAGCGAGCCAGAGAGACAGACAGACAGGAGGAGTGAGAGAGATTAGAGAAAATAATAATGAGAATTACATATACGGATGAGGAAGAGAGAGAGAGACAGAGCGCGCGAGAGAGGGAAAGCGAGCAAGCCAGAGAGAGAGAGAGAAAGAGAAACAGACAGACAGACAGGACAGGAGAGAGAGAGAGAGAGAGAGAGAATACAGAAATAAGGAGAAATAAGAGAAAAATAAGACCGATTACCGAAGGAATACTAGACGCGCTAGAGGCCGAAGTCAGGCCAAAGCGAACGCAACCGAACGCGCCTGGGAAATAGACCAAAAAGTACCTCCTCTTCCTCACCTCTTCCCACCCTCCACACTCATTCATAACATCCATTCATAGACTTATATGGGGAGACGAAGAGTTGCTCTTTCCAAAAATGATCGTTTCGTTCGCATTGGAGCCATAGTAACGGCGCTAGGGCGAGTGCAATTGAGCGAATATTTCGGGATTATGCCCGCTGAGCGGTACAGTGTAAAATACCTGACCACCCGCTAAATAAGGGTTAACCTCCAAACCTCCTAACTATAAACCTATCTGACTATTAACCCGTAAATGGCGGAAAAGCTCATAAGAGGTTTTACTGGGAGAGGGCGGCAAAGCTGTTAAGAGGGAGGCCTAAAACAAACATTTAATTAAACGGCCCCAGTAGTACTAAAACAAAAAAAAAAAAAAAATTCCCTATACCTCATATCACTCCTCCACATCTCCTCCTTCCCCCTTTTCCCCTCCCCCTTCAATTATCACCTATTTTCCCTGTTATTCCCTAATTCGTTGGTATATTTTTGTGCTAACATTAGCAAAATGTGTGGAGGATGTGCTTATGTGCCTATAGCGAGTGTGTTGTACAATGGAGTGTGTGAATGAGTAGGCTCAGTGTGGCTTGAGGCCTCGTGGAGGGAGGGGTTGCCTCAATTTTCTCCATAATTCATTGAATGGGCTGGTCCATCTATATTCGCGATTTTGACCAGAAAAATTATATTTTCACTTGTTTTATTGTTGTTACAGGTTACTATCTTCATGGTGAAGGTAAAATAGGCTCATATGAATAAGTAATAACGATATTTATCGTAAAATGACGATTATAGGCCTGAATGGAGCCTATATGCTCACCCATGGGGACCGGGTTCAATATCCCCCCACCCCACTCGCCGTTTATATGTTAAGCAAATTGAAGTTGACTGAAAATTCATATTTTTTCACCAACCAACTTTACTTCTAAACTCAATTAATTCAATCAACAAATAGGGGAGAGCGGTGATGGTTCGGACTTTTTTTTTTTAATATTTGTAGAAATTTAGGTTTAAGCAGTAGTATTATCTAGTTGATGTTAAAATGTTGCTTCGTTATTTGGTTCTTTAGCCAAATTATTTCAAACCCTTCGCTCTTTTCAGTTTTGAGCTATAGTTCCCGAAACACAAGTTTCTAAATCGTCCGAACCTTCCCTACCAGTGGTGATGGTTCGGTCAGAAGGGTGGGATGGTTCGGTCACGTATATTAATTGGCATAATCTTAAAATTGAGTGAGTTGGATTTGCTAAAAACAAGAATTTATCAATTCAAAGACATATTATTTTTCTAAAATACAAAATTAAACTTCATAATCGAAATTAACCTCTTCATATTTTGTAAACAAATAATATTGAGAAAAAAAATGGATTATACTTAACCAGAATTATGGATAATGTACTTATCCATAAATCAAATAAACATACAGTACCTTTATTTGCATTAACAATATTATAGGTATGGATTAGGACTATGTTACTTCAAATAAATTACATAATTGACTTACTTTATATTATATTGTATTAACCCTTATTTAGCGGGTGGTAAGGTATTTTACACTGTACCACTCAGCGGGCATAATCCCGAAATATTCGCTCAATTTCACTCGCCCTAGCGCCGTTACTATGGTTCCAATGCGAACGAAACGATCATTTTTGGAAAGAGCAACTCTTCGTCTCCCCATATAAGTCTATGAATGGATGTTATGAATGAGTGTGGAGGGTGGGAAGAGGTGAGGAAGAGGAGGTACTTTTTGGTCTATTTCCCGGGCGCGTTCGGTTGCGTTCGCTTTGGCCTGACTTCGGCCTCTCGCGCGTCTACTATTCCTTTGGTAATCGGTCTTATTTTTCTCTTATTTCTCCTTATTTCTGTATTCTCTGTTTTCTCTCTCTCTCTCTCTTTCTTTCTCTCTCTCTCTCTCTCTCTCTCTCTCTTTCTCTGGCTCGCTTGCTTTCCCTCTCTCGCGCGCTCTGTCTCTCTCTCTCTTCCTCATCCGTATATGTAATTCTCATTATTATTTTCTCTAATCTCTCTCACTCCTCCTGTCTGTCTGTCTCTCTGGCTCGCTCGCTTTCCCTCTCTTGTGCTCCCTTTCTCTCTTCCTCATCCGCATATTATGTATTTCTCATTATTATTTTCTCTAACTAATCCCTCTATTTCATTTATTTGCTTGTAATATTTCTGTATTATTATATCTTTTTCACTCTTTCTTCAGTTCAGTTTCTGTATTCTCTCTATACGGTGGGAATGGTATTTCGTATGAGGGATGTGCAGCACAAATATTCAATCTTTCGTTGTTTGGTTGTTTGTATTACCGTAATAAATTTACTGAACGCCTGCAAATAATACGCTATAAAATGCTTGCAATCAAACTCTGAAGCAATTTCAAGGTCACATGCAATTATAAATGTAGGCTATAGGTAGACCCAGAGAGGAAGAGACAAGAGAGAGAGAGAGTGTCGTGATAATATAATAATGTTACATATGTATCATATATATGAAAGCATAATATATACGGTAGGCCTACATCTGTTCCCCACAATCATATAATGCCAAGCACAAATATTCAATCTTTCATTGTTTGTATTACCGTAAGAAATTTACGCCTGCAAATAATACGCTATAAAATGCTTGCAATCTCTCTATTTTCTCTAATCTCTCTCACTCCTACTGTCTCTCTCTCTCTCTCTCTCTCTCTCTCTCTCTCTCTGCCTCTTCCTCATCCGTATTATGTATTTCTCATTATTATTTTCTCTAACTAATCCCTCTATTTCATTTATTTGCTTGTAATATTTCTGTATTATTATATCTTTTTCACTCTTTCTTCAGTTCAGTTTCTGCATTCTCTCTCTCTCTCTGTTTCGCTTGCTTTGCAGAATTTTGTTTTTGTTTTATATATAATATATAATAATTTACTTATCATTACTTACTATATCGTATAAACAATAGTAGGTAGCCAACTTACCATAATACCGATACACCAAACCGATCCGCATGCGGTTTTGATTATCACCTGTTTACTAAAGTGCCACCATTATCGATTTTCTTGGAGCCGACTCGAGCGGGAGGGTTACCAATTGAAGTTATATCCGCTAGCATATATTGTTAGATGTAAGACATGATAAATACCACTAGAAATTTGAATTGGCAAAATCCATATAATATCACTTCAAAATTGTTCTGAAATTTCAAAACAAAACCGCTAGTGTAAGTCATTGCTGCTAGATCGAAGTAAAGGTCTCTAGATCTAGCGGAAGTCGCTATACGTATTGGCAGTACTGCACACTCATTCATTTCATTCATTCATTTTCTATTGAGCTCGTCCTGGAATCTTTACGACTCAATCTTACGATTGGCGACGGCGATACGTTGTTGACATTGTTGTTGATGTTCCAGTGGAGGGATGAACAAAATATTTTCCTTGTCCAATAATAGCTATTTCATAGTCCCACAGGACTTATTTTGATATATTTATCAAATTTATTGAACGCCTGAAAATAATACGCTATAAAATGCTTGCAATCAAACTTTCAAGCAATTACAAGGTGACATGCAATTATAAAAAGGTATATTGTAGACCACAATCTTCGCCAAGCTTCGTTGTTGCTTGTATTATCGTGAGAAATGTACCATACACCCTGGTTATCGTGAGAAATTTACCGAACGCCTGCAAATAATACGCTATAAAATGCTTGCAATCAAACTCTCAAGCAATTTCAATGTCACATGCAGTATAGGTAGACCCAGAGAGGAAGAGACAGACAGAGAGAGAGGGGAGGTCAAAAACATCTGCTAGGTGTGATTTCCCCTGGGAGGGAAGAGATTAGTTAGGGGCGTGCCCTGGCCTACATCAGACAAAGAGAGTACAAAGGAGTACAAACAAAGAGAGTGAGACAGAGAGAGAGAGAGAGAGAGAGTCGTGATAATATAAAAATGTTACATATGTATCATATATATGAAAACATAATATATACGGTAGGCCTACATCTGTTCCCCACAATCATATAATGCCAAGCACAAATATTCAATCTTTCGTTATTACCGTAAGAAATTTACCGAACGCCTGCAAATAATACGCTATAAAATGCAAAGGAAATTTCTTGTAGAGTGCAATTTTGAGGACGTAATGTGCTCTGAGAGAGAGCGGAGCGGTGATTAGGAGCATAAATTACCTCAAGACCGCTCGCCACACAGGGAATTATATAAGGAAATTACCGTATTTTAGGGTTTTTGCACTCGTGTTGTAGGATCGTTGAAAGACAACCAGTGATCGTAGAAGGATGGTTCGGGTGTCATTGGAAAGCTCAATTTACGCACTTTCAGGGATACATACTTGTATTACGCTCTGGGTCTTGTTTATGCATGAAAAAGAGCACGGAACAACCCCATTTAGGGTAAAAAAAACCCCGCTGGGCGGCACAGTGAAATATACTCCACCAGCCGCTCGTAAGGTGATAAAATGCTTGCAATCACATTTTCAAGCAATTATAAAATATAAATTGTACTACTAACACCCACACCAGTATGTTCTTCATCAGGAACGTCTCCAATTTGCTCAAGGGTCTGTCCAATATCAACCACAACATCCACCCCACGGAAATAATGCTTGGGGTGAAAGCCTATGATCGGGTTATTTTCGTCTTCCGAGTCATCCACACTACCAAAACTCTCACCCAGACCTTCGACGGTTTCATCCAACAGCTTATTAGAAAGTTCTGAAGAGTTCAGCATGATATCTAGTTCCTGGGTGGTAAGCCGGGCGTGGTTAGTAGGGTGGCACGACGCACTAGGGATGGCGGCCACCGAATCGAACACGGGCAAATCTTGACCTTCCATTATGGCTGCTTGAGGGTCACTTAGTCATGGTCACGCAGTGGGGATGTGTGGGTGGGCCCTTGTAGTACACCGCCTGACCACCAAGTTTCGCTTTCCACCTAAATTAGGGCGGGAATACGCCCACGGACTTAAGTCCGACCCCGCCATTTAGTCCAATTTTCTCGTATCGGACTTAAGTCCGACCCCGCTAAATAAGGGTTAACACAGATAAATACATAATAATATATAAATACATTATTCCATGATGGATATAAAGAGTTGTGTTTCACTATGTGTTCATAATATAGATGTTTACAAGAAGTAGTGTTATCAATTGATAAGGTAATTTTGGGTAATTAGTGGGAAGGATGGTTCGGACTGGTCCGAACCATCTCCACCGTCAACTGTTCGAATGATCCCGAATCTATATAGTTATTTGATGGGTACACTCAACGTTCACACATGCGACTTCAGCATTTGTTATTTACGGCAATATCTTCGGCATACAACATAGTTTCACCATAATAATGCATATTTCGCTGGTTGACATATTCATGGAGGTAGAGCTTACGATATAAAGTGAAAATATTACATAGGAAGTGCAAAAAAACATAAAATCGGACCTGCATTAACACGTTAAGAGCAGCCTAGGCGGTATATAATATGTAGCCACCAGCGGGGTGTCTTTACCCAAAATAGGGCTGTTTACGTGATCATTTTCATGCCTAAATAAGACCCAGAGTGTAAAACAAGTATCTATCCCTGAAAGGGCATACACAGAGCTTTCCAATGACACCACAACGATCCTTGTATGACGGCTAGTTTTCTTGCAACAAACGCGCAACACGAGTGCAAAAACCATGTAATTCGGTACTTTCCCCATACATTTCACTATGTAGCGAGTGTGAGAGGGTGGAGGAGGGTGGGATTCATGTCAGTTGGTCCGCCGCGGTGGTCTGGAGCAGTCATACGCTCGCTACTCTCCTGCCACCACTTGTCTCTCTCTCTCAGCAACATTACGTGCTGAAATTGCCACACGACCTATGTCGCGCGCCGCCACATAGTCCAAATTTATTTCACTCGACTTATGATCCGCGCTGCCAATAAGGGGTTAAGAAGTGTAGCTGATGTAGGAACCAAATCACGCGTGATGAAAGTAGACAAACTCTCGCAGTTTCACGCAAAATCTCGGGGCCTTAGGTCCCATACGTTTCTCAGGAAATTCACTGTCCGAACCATCCTTCCGTCCGAACTATCACCGCTCTCCCCTACATGTGGCACTCCAAGGACTCGAACCTAGGATACTCACACCGAAATTCCGCGCATTTATGCATTACACTATCAAGACAGTTAAAGAATGATGCACTAGCCTATGATTTATTTTGCAGTTTCGAATCCTGCATATTAATCTGAGCATGTACAGTTGCGGCCAGTTCCGTACAAGACACCCAATAGGTGGCAGCACAATTAGTATTTTTAAATTATCTGGTAACACTGATGAAGGGTGGGTAGGAGATAAGGGATGGGGAAGGAGAGAGCCGGGCGAATGACGGTGGGGAGGTTAGGAAACGAGTGGCGGAGGCATAGATGTACAGAAGGATAGAGAGGAAAGAGTGACGCCACAAATCTGAAAATCGCGATCCGCGCGTTCGAGAGATGGCAGCACAATCGCAAAGGAAAATGGGAAGGTCCCCATTAATTCATAACACTCCCTACCTTGTACTAATAACGCTATTAATAATCAATTCTACGCTATGAGACTATAGATATGACAGAGTTAAATAGACATAAGTAGAGGCTACTGGGGTGTGTGATGTCCCCGTGGTTGTTTACTGTATATATGGATGGAGTCATGAAAGAAATACTAGGAAGAGCAGTGGTTGTTGGTGTATCGCTGAAAATGGAGGGAAATGAGTGGAAGCTGCCTTTACTGCTGTTTGCGGATGATAAAGTTCTGATGAGCGATAATGAATGGGAGTTGCAGGGTCCGGTAAATGAGTTTGGAACAGTGTGCGAAAAAGGGAATTGAAGGTAAATGCGGGGAAGAGCAAGGTTATGGTCTTCGAAAAGGGTGAAGTCACAGAGTGTGAGGTGAAGTTGAACAGTCAGGCTATGGAGATCGTCAGCTCTTTTAACCCTTTCACGTTTTTATGACGCAGAGGTTGCCTGATTAGCAATAATAAATAGAGTTCTCTAACTCTTATAATTACCTCTCCAAAATTAGTTTTCTGCCCACAGCTAACTCAAAGACAACTGCAGAGGTTGAAGTAACTAAACTAAAGGTGTCTAAATACCCCTGATGGTAACAAAGGCTTTAAAGTATCCCTAATAAGCTCAAAATTGCATCAAGAACGTGAGAGGGTTAAGTATCTGGGCAGTGTGTTGAGTAAAGATGGGACTATGGATGAAGAAGTGCGGGAGAGGGTGCAACAGGGGAAGAGGGTTGTAGGAACGTTGAAAGCAGTAACAAGAAATAGGGTGGTCAGTATGGAAGTGAAGAAGTCCTTGCATGGCAGTGTGGTAATCCCGACACTAACTTACGGAAGCGAAGCATGAACGTTTGGGAAGAGACTCAGACCAAGAGTGAGAGCGGTGGAAATGAGTTACTTGAGACTTGAGAAGTGTGTGCGGAGTTACATGGAGGGATAGACAGACGAATGAGGAAGTAAGAAAGAGGTGTGGTGTGGAGGTAGATGTGCTGGAAAGTGTGAAAAGGAACAACTTGAGATGGTTCGGCCATATGGAACGTATGGAAAGCGAGAGAATGACTAAGAGGGTGTACGAGAGCGAGGTGGAAGCACAGAGAGGGAGAAGTGCACCGAAGGAGAGGTGGAAGGATGGAGTGAGGAAGTATATGAATGAAGGCAGTGCTGGTTGGGAGGAAGGGCGTCGACTAACTGGGGACAGAGGTGCATGAGGGCGGTTCGTTCGTGGCCACCCCTTCGGGGATCACGGCGTCAGGCAATAGATAGATAGATAGAGGGTACTGTAAAGACCAGATCATCATGAAGTTGTCGTCATAATGAGGAGGTTCACAGTCACGTCTCTTCTACCCCCACCATTGTTGTGAGAGTGGGGAGTTGCCAACGTCCAACATGGTGGGACAAAATATCCCTAGATGTCATAAGTATAACCTAAGAACGTATTTTAGAAAAGAAAAAAGCAACAGAGACAGGACGGTGTCTTAAAATAAGCCTGTCGGAAGGAGATAGTTACTATGTGCTACAAGGATAATGTACTGTATTACAACACAAGATTATTATATATTTTTAGGGAATATTATTCTCCTTAGTGAAAACCGTAATTCTAAGTCACCTTATTAATTACATAAATACATTTTTCCCTTATATATGTCTATTTAGATTGGAGAACTAGGTTCCTTCCCTGGGCACCCCCATTGTTTGCACTTAAACCTTAGTAGGAACAAGCTTTATAGCCTACATAATTATGTCTTAATATATTATTTGTTGGAGTGCCACACACGAAAGGTAAGGCTTACTCCAAATTAACAGACAAGTAATGAGAAAGGAAGACATGAGACGTAGTACTCGCAATGTCATCCAAAGAATAGTTATGCAGAAAGCGAATGGAAGCTTCCCATTTGTGTTAAGCGTGAGCTTGGTATAGGTGAGAGTCATTGATCGGGTTCACAATTATCATGAAGGAGAAAGGAGGAGTATACAATGGTTTGGTGTGTAAGGTGCGAGTTTGTTACGAGCATTTGATATCGAGAATTGCCACATAGTCCTAGTTGTCTTATAATTCAATATATATTCCGCCTTTTCCGCGGTTATTTAACACCATACAAAATCATTCTTCTGCAAGTCCTATCCCAGCCTACCAGAAGTGCCTTCCGTAAGGCCTTATTTCACAGCAATGCCTAAATATTAGTATAGCAGTAAATCTATTTGACGTATATTTATTTCGGTGTTGCTAACCATCCTAGATTCAATCAATCAATGGGGGCATACGTTGTGACAGCGCATAGCTGCATTCACTCTCCAAACTCCACTCCAGAGGATCCTTTCAGCTGGGTGAGACTCCAGGAGCACGTTCAGTCTACCCTATCAGGCAATCCTGTTTATGATCGCACAGACTGAACGACATTGATAGCCAAACATTGATTCTCGTCGCTGATTGGTCAGTGGCTATGAGCACGAAATTCAAATCTTGTTGGCGATGTCTGCGAAGGTTTTAGGCCTGTTACAGTGCTTCTTCGGTCCATTAATTTCAATCAAAGTCATTTGGTTTTGTCAAATCAATACATTTTAATATTGGATATTATTATCCATCAATATAGACTATTGGCTAAGGTAGTCACACTGTCAGCTAGTCAGCAGCCTTGTTCAAACTCAAGACAGACGGTAGGCTAGGCTACCATCAGGCTATTATATTTATTATAATCTTATTAAGAAATGTTGACAAAGTTATTACGGTCCTTATCTGGCAAAGGTAGCTCTTTCTTCCCCGTGTAATTTTCAAACAATTCTCCGTTAGTCTATTGGGGAAATAAAAAGTAGGTGTTCTTTTCCTGGCGATGTAGGACTATGAATATGCTAAACTATAGGCCTATAGTTTATATATATTGGCTATGTAGCCAGCCTGGCCAGGCTGAATTAAATAGTAGCCTATATAGGCTATATTATCTCTTCCTGGCAATGTATGTATAGGCATTCTTTCTTTTTCTGACGATCTATGTGTATATAGGCCTATAGGCTATTTGCAAGCCTATATTTATGGAAGGTTCATAAATATTATTTTTTAACCATTAGATTACCTTGCATATTTAACTATAGCATGGATAGGCTACCTTACTAAACATAGCTTAACTGACCTATCATACTTCGATGCAATAATGCCTCAGAAATTGTTTTTAAGAAATGTAAATAGAGTAATCGATCAATAATAGACAAGCGCCGAAAAACCTGTACAGCAAGCTAGGCTATAACCCATTAAAATATAGGCTATCATTCAATTGGCACAGTAACAACTGTAACATTACCGATATATAACTATAACAATGAAATACAAACCGCATAAAAAACATAATAATCAATCAATAATATAGACAAACGCCCAAAAACCTGTACAGCAAGTTATAACCCATTACAATACCGGTACATCATTGGCATAGTAACATTACCAATATATAACGATACAAATTAAATAATAACTGCAAAAAACAAAAACAAACATTAGCTCATCGAGCCTCGAACCCTTGCGAGTAGGCTTACGGATTTAAAAGCGAAGTCGTTACCAACTAGGCTACGCTTACCGCACTGAAGGCCTGACGAAGTAGCTGTGAGACTTGCGCTCCAAGCTGCTTGTTTTATGTTATATATAGCAAAATGGTCACGATAACTATGATTTTTATAGGTGTGCCACCTTATAATTGAGATTGCGACACATAAATAACATGGAGGTAGGCTAATTAAGCTTAATTATGATAATATAATGTAGAGGAGAGATTTAGGCCTACTGTTATGATAGCTTCGCTAGTCACCTCCAGGGAGTGTTAGCGTGATCGCCGTCTGATTGCAAACAATCACAAACGTGATTCGTCGAATCAGAGGCGATCACGTTCAGTAGAGCTATCCCGTTTGCGTTTTTGGGTAGACTGAACGCGCTCCAGGCATCTGCCTGGACCATATCAAGACTAGTATCCTATTACACCTGGTGAGCAGGGTCTGCTTCAGGGAGCCAAACCACATGCCTATATAGCTCGAAGTTGGTATTCACATAGCATGCAACTTATATATCTTTAATTAGTTTAACAGAGTAGTCGCTTGTTTGGACGTAATCATGTCAGAAACAGCCCATGATCCTGCTTTTAGTGCCAAAGGAGTTGATGTGTCTCTTCAACTTACTGTAAAGTGTTCATGTCTCACATCCATATAAAAAGTAAAATAAAACGGGAAGCACAAGTGTCTTGTAGATCCGCAGCTTTGTCCTTCCGCGCAGGGCTGGATAACGCCAAATACTTGTATTGAATGAATCCATAACCCTATATTCTAAGCCGAGGCGATGATTAACATTGTAGCCCGACTCACCATTATTATGGATCACGCTACCAAATGCATGAACACATTGCATTGCATCATCCAATAAATCACCAAAAGCTTGAACTGTTACCTTATCCAAGAAACCTTTAAACCCAACGGACCAGACTCATTGTGTAATGCCTCAATGGCCAATCTAATAAAATCCAACATCTCTGCTAGAATCACTGCATTATCTGCAAATTCAAGATCTGTGATCTTGTAATTGCCGATGATCGCTCCTCAGTTACTCTGCCCGACTGTCCGGCCCAGTAACCACTTCATATAAGTGTTGAAAAGTGTAGATGCTAGAACACACCAAGTCAATAATCGCAGCAGAAACCACACGTATCCGTAGTAGCTCTCAGAGGGTCTCTTGGCGTATTGAGTGAAATGTCTTAATGAGATCAACATAAACTGCAAGCAGTCCTTTTAGATACTCAACTCGGCGTTCCACAAGAACCCTGATAGCCAGAATCCGTTTGCCTTGTTTGGTGTAAATCCAGAATGCTCAAGTCTCTGCTCTTTTAGCAGGTGGCTTCAGATTAGCATCAGTAGAACATGGGCGAAGACATTTCCTGGTGCACTGAGCAGTGTAATACCAAGGTAGTTACTGCAGTCCTGTCAGTCCCCTTTCCCTTTCCAGATAGGGGCCACCAGACCCTTATTCCAGTCAAGAGAAATGGAACTTGTCTGCCATACAGCAGTCAGGACTGCAAGTAACCCATTTTGGCTCGAACGTCCCTTGATTTTGGCCCTGTCACTCTTTCAACTATGGGGGAGGCACTCGCTATAGGCAGTTATGCCTTTTGCCTCCCTCAATCACATAGAAAAAAAAAAAAAAAAAAAAAATGTACCATGAATTACGGGTAACTCTCAGATATCAGCAGTTCTCCCTTACCTCAGCAAGGGAGGGAAGGTCTTCATTATTTGGTGGATCAGGTACTGGTGGCTGGACGTCCACTGGATGAAACTGTCTCTTGGGATGTAAAACTGCTCAAAGTACTTAGCCCAGCGGGTTCTGCACTAATCATTACTTGATGCGAGTTGGCCGTCCACCATCCAAACTGAACTAATCTGGGGGGTGTAGGTTGAGAGCGGAGTTTCTTCAGAGCTCAGTGAGCAGGCTTTAAGCCCTTTGCAGAAAATGTCCTGGGAGGTCCTTCTCAGAGATTCCCTGACCTACCTCTTTTTGTTTCTCCTCGGAGACCTGTGCTGACCCACATCCCCATCCAGTTTGGCAGAACGACTCTCTTTTATTATGCCCAGTGTTTCACCTGAAAAGAAACCTGGTTATTTTAAACAACACTACTGTAGCGTTATGAGAAACAATTAATTAGGGAAAATAGGCACCAATAGATTCGCCATATTTTTCTCCATATAGTCCGCATGGAGCATTTTCGTTATAGACAAATTGAAAAATACCACTTCACAGACAAATACACCAAAAATCTAAGTCAAAGATGACAAACAGCGGGTGTGTGGGGGCGGCAGCCCCCACCCATTATACTAGGATAGGTTAGGTAAGGTTGTTAGGTTAGGCTAATGTCCTTTCAAAGGGGTATAGTAAACACTAGGATAGCCTATACCCGGTCAGAGGTAAGTCCTGCTGTAGTCTCCTTGAATGCTACCGGAAACCTATCCTTGACCTCGTTTTGACTCCAATGTATTCATCAAGGGCTCCACATTTAAAGTTTTGCCACAATTCTTCAGTATTCTGGAGTGAGCTAAGCACTTCAAACTGTTTGGAGACTGCCACTGCATACTCCCTTGCACGCTCCTCATCCTTGAGCCTTTCAAGATTAAACCTTGGGGGATGCCATTTGAAATGTTTCTGGTTTTGAGTCGATGACTTAGTGTAGCGACAACAAGCCTGCGATCGATAGTAAAGCACTGGTGTTCCACAAAGACCCTGCAGTTCTGAAGGGTTCTCTAACTAGTGCTTACAAGTATGTGATCGATCTCCTTGGCTACACCACCAGCATTGTAGTACCAAGTCTAACGGTGTGGATCTGGTCTCTGAAACCAGGACCCCGCAATTAAGGTATCTTGTGTTGCGTTGTGCCATGTTACTGTCGATTGTTGGCATCTTGTTCAATTATGGTATACTATTATGTATAGCTACTGACAAATGTTAGTAATCTCTCGCGATTATCATTATGCATATATATATATATATATCTATGTAGATTGATGTTCATATCAAATCAGCTACATTGTAATAAATACACAGTATATATGTAATAATTATTATATAACTGATTTGATCTGAAATTCAATATAAATGGATATATTTGCATACATAGAATCGCGAGAGCTCACGGACATTTGTCAGCAGCTGTACAACTGAAGTGTGGATGTGTGGGGAAGGGGAGGGGGGCAGTTACTAGACAAAAGAGTTACTGGATGATGTTCTACATAACGACCTCAGGGAATAGAACAACCGGCTAGTTATCCAGCTATTGCATAGACATTTAAATTATGCTATTGTAGCTTCAATAATGCGCATAAATGGAAGGCGAAAAGCAGAATGTAACAAATCAAAATCATTGGATAGTTCAATTTTGTATATTCTATTTGCCACTGTACTAATAGAAATAGCCAAAATAGCATTATGTACGTAGCATTGGGTCAGTAATATTATGTTACCGGCGGTCGAGTAGATAATTATGGACGCTAACCCTTGTACAGATTATAATGTTTTGAGTATTATTGTCATGGGCTTCCAAGTTATATAATCTGTAAGTTTAATTATTCTCCAATTTCCTTATTTTGTCCCAACATATGATCCTGCTTTACCTTGTGAGTTGCATAATTTTGTATTGATTGAACATTAAATCATTGATTGAAAGATTAACGAATAATATATGACAGGCTAACTGACTGACTAAATGAGTGAATTAATACTTGACTGACTGAATGATTTCATTAACAATTAACTGCCAGGCTGTTTACCTGGTATCCAATAGGGCGATTGCTCAAAATAGCCGCCTAAACTTCTCTTGTAAGCAGCTCCGGACAGAAACTAGATGTGATAAAAGGCAAGAGAAGATCCCAAACCATGAGTGTGAAGCACCTCCCACCCGCCTGACAATATTGTGTATGACCAAACCCTGGGCCGGAACATAACCCGTGTTTATGTTCCCCACAGCCGACAGTGAAAGTCAAGACCAGATTTACGAGAAACTTGAGGCAGATTTCACAGTGTGAACCATTACAATTTTGATACGAATTTAAACATTTAACTAGTATCATTATGCAGTTATTTTTATTTGGAGATAACCTCCCTCAGCTGAGCAAAAACATCTGCAAACCTAATAAGAAATTGCATTATTAGGTTAATACAAAACTATTTTTCCTCTTCAACTCACCTCTCTTACAAATTGCGCATCTCTCTGTCTCTCTCTCTCTCTCTCTCTCTCTCTCTCTCTCCTACCGCTATTACAATTAGTCAGTGTTCTTCAGAGCTTTGTCAGTGTATACCTCTCTTTATGGAGAGTAGGTGGCACCCACCTTTCAACCTATCCCCACCTCTATTCTCTCCAACTCTAACACAAGAGTGAACCGATTTTCCCAATATTTCTTCCCCTCAATAAGTAAACTCTAGAACTCTTTTAAACTGACTTAAACTGCTTCAAGCTCTGTGTGTTCAAACAGTTTTACTCTAAAGTACCTTGAATTTGGTTTTGTCACTCTTAAATAGCCTATATATATATATATATATATATATATATATATAGAGAGAGAGAGAGAGAGCGATATTTAATTCTATGTTTTCGTTATTTTATTTTTTTGGAAGGGGTGGCGGTGGTTGTTGTTGTTGTTGTTGTTCCCCAAGCTGCCTGGCCGAACAGCCCCAAGTCCCTGAGCAAGGCCAAGGCCATAACCGAGCGCCCTCACAGAACCCTCCCTCCCGACCACAATAAAGCCTGGGTGACCTAAGCCACTGGGAGCTGAGGAGGGTGCGGAAATGCCCGGGAAACCAAAGCCCCACCCAGGGCCCTGTGCCCCTCAGCAATTATGAAGAGAAAGTTAAGGAGCAAAGGAAAAATGTGACGCTTTGGCTTCCAATCTTGGTAGATTGGTAGGTCAATCCACGGAAGAGACGCCGTCACTTGAGATCTAGAAAATATATAAGTAAAAGGAACAGTCAGAGTAAGCTATGGGTATGGCAGAGATCGCTCAGTTCTCACTCTGATGACCAGCCCATCGCCACATCGGTGGCGGTGGTAGACGATCATTGCAGGCAGGTATTGCCAGCTAATTCTGCGAGCCCCAGAGCGAGGGTGGGTCAGCTGTAACTTTGACCAACTGTACATTCCAATCTTTTACCACTATTACAAAACGAATTTTTCCTCTTTTCAAGTCTTGACCTTTCCTTGAAAAATGTCTTTGACTGTCCCCTGGTCCTTCTGGCCTCTTGCATCACAAAACACATTGTTGCACATATCCTGATCGTACACTCCTGTCAGTATCTTGTATGTTTCAATCATGTCGCCTCTTGCCCTCCTATATGTCAATGTTGGTAGTCCTAGCTTCTTCAACCGCTCCTCATAGCCCATATTCCTAAGTGTCGGTACCAATTTGCTCGCTCTCCTCGGTAAATTTTCAACAGCATCAATATTGTTTATCAAATATGGAGCCCATACCTGATTAGCATACTCTAGATGTGGCCTAACCAGTGCTACATACAAATATTTAAACATGTCCTCATCCATTGATACATATGTCCATCTTATAAGCCCCACTATTTTATCAGCCTTGTTTATCTTTTCAGCCAAATGGTCTGAAAACTTTAATCTATTATCTATTACAACACCTATATCCTTCTCAGAGCTCACTTCTATCATCTTTTCATACATACAGTAACCTTCATGTTGGAGGTTGCATTTTCCAATATGCATATATTTACATTTCTTCGGATGAAAATACAATAACCACTTCTCAAATCAGTCTTTCATAGAATCTATGTCACTTTGAAGCAGGTACATGTCATCTTGGCTCCCGATCCGTCTATACACTTTCGTATCATTCGCTTTAAATATGTTTTACTATTCTTTAAAACTTTATTAAGATCGTTAATATATAAAACAAACAATAATGGCCCTAATACAGACCCCTGAGGAACTCCACTTGTCACGTCTCTCCATTCCGACTTTGAACCATTTACCATTACACATAATAGATTACCGAAACAATGAGAGAGAGAGAGAGACCAGAGTCTCGTAAGCACTCCATTACCTGCTCCCTCACCAACTAACATCACAACACACCTCAAGTTATGAGACATCCCGCCAAAAAACACCTTACCACATTTAATCATTGCAACGAAAACTTTCCACCTCGAGCACTAACAAGGATTAATTAAAGTAGTTTGAGTACAGTAACCCATAACATCTCGAGGACCACTTGTGTTTTTCATACCACCAACAGGCATATTCATGGATATAAATTGCTTTACATTAACTCACATAAACAAATAATTAATATATATGAAATATATCGCATTAGTCCGTATGCATAGATATTCATGCACAAGGACAAATGTGACGGGTTCAAGATTTACTATGAGTGATTGTAACTGTATTCATTCAAAGGGATTGAGCTACACTAAGATGACAGATACTTAACCCCGTCTGTACCGGCGACGTCTGTTTCATATTGTTCTAGCTATATTTATTTGATTTTTTTGCAATTTAAGAGGGATCGGCGGTAGTAAAAAGGATTAAGGGAGATAGTTAGAAGCCTGTTAATTGCTGGAGGCCCTTTAAAACTGAATACAATTGTCTACTAGTAGCCAGGATATGGTTAAAAGGACGTCGTCGGTACGGAAGGGGTTAAAATGTTTAATTAAAAAAAAAAATCCAGCAAAGTGTATTATGCATATTATTTTGCACATGATATAATTATGTTAGGTTAAACATATAAATATTATGTTTTATGTTGATTATGAGTAGCCTCAAGATAATTGAACTGCATTAAAGTGATTTAGAATGACTATCGCTATGGATATATAATTTGCGATTCAATGACAATTTTAACCAGTTCAGTCCCAGTGACGGCAGGGAGCCGTCAGTAGATAAATCACTCCCCCAGTCCCAGCGACGGCAGGGAGCCGTCAGTAATATACTTTCCTTGTAACTGCCATTATCAGGCAGTGCCTGGTACCACAACCGTTTGAGCACTACTCTAGAGTTGGCAACACTTCTCAGCTTATATCGAAGACTCTGCAGGCTGGGAGAGCCAGTATTCCTTCATCTTATGAGGTGGGAGGTTGTTCTATCTTGCCATTTTGGCCACATTGTTTGAGACTGGAGGGAACTTTTATTACTGTACCCTACGGTACATTAGGGGTTAACTAAACCTCTAAGTATGGATATCCTGATCCTTGAGCCAGCGTTTGTCCTTATAGAACATAATTGCTTTTGTCTTTTTTGCCGAAAATTGGAATCCAATATGACGTAGCCCATGCAGTTATATTATGAATGGATGTATTAAGAATACGTTATAAGTGACGTAGTGAGCGGGATGAGTAATAAATCGCAAGGTCATCGACATAGAGACTATGGTGGAGTCCCTGTGGAAGACGTGCAACAATTCCAGTGATCGCAATGGTAAAGTGAGCACCACTCAGAACACTCCCTTGTGGGATGTCATGCTGAAGCAGGAAAGTGCCCGAAAGGATGTCTTTAATCCGGATAGTAAACGTACGATCATTGAGGAAGTTGGAGAGAAAGACCGGGAGGCATCCACGTATACCGTGATCATAGAGAGTACGCAGAGCTGAATAACACAAGGTAATATCATAATCCTTTTGAATGTTGAAAAAAACTGCTACAGTGATATGACGGCAGTCAAAGCTACACCTTATAGTAGAGTAAAAAAAGAACGTGGGAATCAAGAGTAGATCGGCATGGTTGCGATCCAAACTGAGTACGAGAAAGGATGTGAAACTGGCGGATGCACCATGACAAACGACAGTTAACTATCTTCTCCATCAGCTTGACAACTAGTTAAAGATATGGGCCAATAGTTAGCGGAGGAACGAGTATCTTTGCCATATTTAGCTAGTGGTAACATCAACGCATGATGCCAACAATGGGGAAAAAGGCCATTAGTCCAGAGGTAATTATAATATTGCAAAAGATATATTTTTGCCAAATGAGCAAGATGTTTAAGCAGGTCAAAACTGACATCATCAACACCTGGGGCTGAAAACGAAAAGGAGTCTAACGCCGCATTCAACTCAACCACGGTAAAAGGTTTATTATAAAAGGTTGTTATCGATGGCAAAGTGCAGTGGGCGCTCAACCATCTCTTGGTGTCGGCATTGGAGATCTGCACTAAGATAATCTATACTAATAGAAGCTAGGTGACACCCAAGAACATTTGCACACTCGGTTTTTGTCATGGACAGATGGGTCATTTACTTGGAGAGCATGTCGTAGAGGCCGGATGTGAAGGCCATTAAATTATGCGGAGTTTGTCCCAAACTGAGTGCATACAAGTTGTAGAAGATGTAGAGGACACATATTCAGTCCAGGATAAGGATTTACGAAATTTGATTTTTTGTTTAAGTTTAGCGGATAATCAGTTATAATGGGGCTGGAGTGACCTAATCTCAAATATGAGAGAAGCCAACATGTTAAGGGCAGCAACCGATATCGTGTGTCTTAATTCTAGGGACCGGAACCGCCTGTTTAGTCGATCATGTCGACGACCAACGGTACGTTTCGCACAGACTAAACACTGGAGGTCACCAATCCACCAAGGTACGTGTGGATGTGGGGCGGAACCAGAAGACACAGGAATAGCCTTATCAGCTATCTATCTATTGCCTGACGCCGTGATCCCCGAAGGGGTGGTGTTACGACTGGGTTCAAATATATCAGGGCTCTTATTCATTGGACTAGTAATGGCATAAATGTTACAACGGAAAGCGCTAGCTCCAACCTCTGATGTATATTCCCAGTGAACAAAGAACACAAATACTCTACAGAGTTCTATATGCAATAATAGGCTATCAAACTCTCAATAAATGTGCGTCTACTCTAGGCTTAATGTTATGTGAAAACAGCCTATTACTACCTATAACCGAAGGTGCTTGGTTATGGTATGCAAAGTAAGGTGGTAAGAGAAGTTACAGCTTACGTTACTTTAATCAATAAATGTCAGGCACTCCTGCATAAAAGAAAGTGCACTAAAGTCCTTCAACACTAACAAGGAATCTTCTTTAAATGTTAGATGCTATAAAGATGCTCGTATCGGAAATGGAACCCAAAAAGGCAGGCAGCGGAACAATGCTCGTGCAGGCTATGCACACAAAAAGGCAGAATATATAATGCCGTCGGAGCCAAGAATATCTTAAACACTACAACAATAATAATAATCGCCACGACAATGCAGTATTCCTATCAACAAAAAGAGCCTAAGTCGTTTGTGTCTCCATACATCAAACTAGGCTGCGAAATGCTTGTGTAATAATAAATGGGTATCCATAAAAAGAGTAATTGGTTTAATATACTTAATGTCTACTATGATTGATAAAGTCTAGCTAGAGTCAATGATACGAGATACTGGTGCGCATGGCATGCCGCATAGCCTAGTGCAAATCTCAAGTCTGTGCGTCAAATATTACGTTATAGAGAAGGGTAGCTCTCTTGAGAAACCTTAATACCGAAGTATTAAGCGTTCTCCTGGTGTACCTCAAAGACAAACAACGAGCTTAGAACAGTGCAGAATGGTGTAGACAAAAAGCCCTCATTCGTGCATGCTCTACTCTCAATGGCACACAGACTAGAATTTACTCAATCAACTCCAGTTCTCAGGTATGTCGTGCAGCTTTTAACTAAAGCCAGCACTCCTAGGAAACAATACCTTACAATATCAGACCCCTAGTCTAGCATTATCTAATCCAGCAGAACACTAATAATTAAAGGAAGCAGTACTAAACAATATGAATGCCAACCAATGCTTCGTGATCCACTTATCTTAACAACTAACATACAAGGGTTATATCAGACCTTAACGCACAATACAACTGGCCAGCATGAAGCTGATTTTGCAGAGTTAACCAGAGGGGGTATAATATTAATAAAAGGTGGTGAAAGATATGAAAAAAGAGAGAGGTAGGCAGAGGAAAAGATTCTCAGGTGCGGAGCGGGTGACAGGTAGCAAGGAAAAAAGATAGATGCGTTCTAGAAACCAGATCTGAGGGAGAGTGGGGCGAGGAACTGTATATATACTCGCACTAGCTCGAGGCGCGTGGGAAAAAAGCGGTTACAAGTCCTCTAGCCACTAGCAAGGGAGCTCAGCAAGGTAAGGACCTCTCTCAACCAACCCCCACGAGGCAGCCAGCCGTGACGTCATCGAGCGGGACAAAAACACTGC
The DNA here is from genome assembly GCA_032716605.1 of Paralithodes platypus. Classification (NCBI taxonomy): domain Eukaryota; kingdom Metazoa; phylum Arthropoda; class Malacostraca; order Decapoda; family Lithodidae; genus Paralithodes; species Paralithodes platypus. The sequence goes on from CM064503.1 coordinate 49,495,361, forward strand.
GCGCTCCCTCTCACTCTGTTCTACTCTCTCTCTCTCTCTCCCAGATCCCATCATTACTAGTTAATGATAAAACATATACTTTACAATTAAATATATAAAGCCTTGACATGGGTGAAAACAAAGAGCCTTTCTGGACTGCCCATGACACGAGCTTTCATATGAAATAAAGCACACTCTAATACATAAACTGTAGCCCCATACTGTAAAATATCTGGCACAGTTCTTCAACAAAACATTTTTCAAAATTATAACCATCCCCAACACCATAGGTTAAATTATATGTAGTTATGCTCCTCAAGAGCGAGCTTCTCTAGCCCAGCATTCTGAGAGGAGTGCAACTCAGAATTACTGTTATAACATACTAAACAAATTCAACTATCAAAGAAAGAGTTTTTATTTGATTTTTATGTTTATAATTTGTTTATTTCGGCTGCACTATAGGGGCAAGCCTAGTTTTTTCTTCTATATCAAACGCTCAACTCCTGCTTTACGACCCAATACGCTGGGCTACAACCGCGAGCCAACAAGCACCAAGCGCAAAATACTATCCAAACTAAAGCAGGAGGCTACCCGTGTGTCAATCTACCCAGGATCATATACCCTTGAACGACCATCTGCAACCACGTTGTCACAACCGGCAATATGGCGTATGTCCAGGTTATATACCAGTAACCTTAGTGACCACCTGGTCAGCCTCATATTCCGATTATGAAACTGGTCCAAGAACTTGAGAGGGTGATGATCTGGGTAAACTACAACGACCAGACCATAGGCTGGAACATAGACCTCGAAATGCCCCAGCGCAAGCACAACCGCTAGCAGCTCCTCCTCGACAACAGAGCAGCTCCCCTGGGCCGAATTGTACTTTTCCGAGCAGAAACTAACAGGATGCTCCAGCCCATCATCGTCCTTTTCCACAAGGACGGCACCAGCCCCCACACTACTAGCCTCCGTTGCTAGTTGGAAAGGTAGGCTAAAGTCAGGGGCCCTGAGGATCGGGTGAGTGCACAACAGGTGTTTTACTTCTCTAAACACCTTCTCACACTCAGGCGCCCATTTGAACTTCTTATCCTTCCGGTTATCCTCCACCTGAGCTTGACTGTCCCGTTCTCCTTCTCCACCTTGACTGCTAAACGTCATCACAGGCACAGTGAGAGGCTCAGGGGGGTGCCTCCCATACTCCTTCATGGGATTAACATGACATAACTGATTGCGCTTCCGTCTGTCTGGAGTGGCTACCAAGTAATCCAGGTCTGATAGCTCCTCCACCACCCTATAAGGACCAGCGTACTTCGCGGATAAGGGGTGACCTACAAGGGGCAGTAGAATCAACACCTCCTGACCCACGTGAAACTCCCTGAGTTCAACCTTGAGGTCGTACCTGTCCTTCCTGAGGGCCTGAGAGCTAGTCAAATTACGGCCAGCGAACTCCAGACTGCGCAACATCCGTTCTCGACTGTTGAGGACACACTTGAGCATAGAACAAGGTTTTTCTGCGCCCTCCCATACTTCTTCAATCATATGGAGAGGCCCTCTGACACGGTGTCCAAAGACGAGCTCATTAGGGCTGAATCCCAAACTCTCCCCAGGTACCTCCCACACAGCAAACAAAACACATGGCAGGCCAAGATCCCAATCCCTCCCACTCTCAAAGCAACAACAATGAAGCACAGATTTCAAGGCTCAGTGCCATCGCTCTAACACACCCTGGCTATCCGGATGATACGCAGATGACACAACCCCAACAATCCCATGCTGCGGCATTGCTTGGACAAAGAGGCTAGAAGTGAAGTTGGGTCCCTGGACTGACTGAATCCCCTGCGGGCAACCATACCGGGAGAAATACACTAGAAAGCTTTGGACCACCGTCTTCGCCGACCCATTTCTCATAGGGTACGCGTCAGGGTACCTTGTTGCTACATCTCCCGACTGTGCATCACTGTCCTCCTTCAACTCTTTCGTCTTTTTAAGCCCATCCTCTGCCCCTTCAGGAACAGTTACTGGGTCTTCTCCAGACTCGAAATGTGGTCCTAATACTGAGTCCCCGAGAAGGGCCGTTGATACTAAACTCTCAACCGCATCAACTTCCAACCCCTTCTCGGTACCCTTCCTCCGCTGATCTAAAGATTGTTGACCAGAATGTGACTCCCTGGATGCAGGATCTCCGGTGACAACACACGCCATAGGCTGCCCCGGACACTTCTCAACCCACTCCTGCTCCTCCCTACTCACGTCGGCCGGCTTCTCGGCAACGACCAAGGGTGGAGCCTCAGAAGTAGGTCCCGCAAAGTCGTTGCCGAGAAGGAGGTCGACGCCCCCAACAGGTAACTTCTCCACAATTCCTACATCCAGGTCCCGAGTCACACCATCAACTTCCACCTTCATTCTTACAAGCGGGCATGACCTTGTCGCATTGACTCCCTGAACCACAACCACCCGCGCCGTATTGACAGGTTTACCAGTGAAATTTCTCAACAGTGTTTGCGATGCCCCAGTGTCACGCAAAATTCTCACCTCATGTCTTCTACCCCCCCACTCCACACAACCGAGTCCCCTGTGGTCACTAAAGGCATCACGGACAGGAAATAAGCCTTCCGGATCCTTCTGCACTGGCAGTGTATTTACCTCGGAAGAAATGCCTCTAACAAACTCCGATGTCCTCTTGAACACTCCAATGCCGTGAGCAAAAGACACGGCTGCCGGAGGAGGTCGACTAGGGCACTCATTTGCTTATGACCCTCCTGGTGGCAACTAAAACACATAAATTTCGGTTTCGGCTTATACTGTGATGTAAAAGGCCCCTGACTTTTCACATACGGTGTGGTGTAAGGTTTGGATTCAGTTTTAGTTTCATGGCTCTTCTGTTTAAATGTGTCATTGTTACGGGGAGGGGGAGGATAACAGTCCTTAGCACTTACATCGTACTTCTGTGAGGACCCGCAACCCCGAATCAACGACAGCCGTCGATCAGCCATTTCTGCTGCTTCGACTAGAGTTCTTGGGTTTTTCTCCTTTAAGTTCAAAGTTAGATCACCGCCCGTGCTCTTAAAGAACTGCTCCAACATCATTAACTGCTTAATTTCATCAAATGTTGTGACCTTCTCAGATCGGAGCCAGTTCCCCATAGCATCGGACAAGTCCCGGGCGTGTTCCAAAAAGGTGCTATCTCTTCCCTTAGTTACACCCCGGAACTTCAAACGGTACGTTTCTGGTTGCAGTTCGTAAGCCCTCAGGACAGCCTCCTTGAGATCCTCGTACACAATACATAACTCCAAAGGTAACGCATCGTAGGCTTTAAGACCCTTGCCTATTAATCTAGAGGATACAAGTGCTGCCCATTCATTCTCTGGCCACTGGTGTTCCTGGCACTTCTTCTCAAAGTGTGTGAAAAATTATGTTACACCACTCTCATCAAACACCGGAACCAGTTTCAATAAGTGCGAGAGAGACTTCTCATGAACACTGTTACCAGCACCAAGTCGCTGTCCCGTTGCCTCTACTCGCGACTTCTCTACGTCCATGTCGGCACAGTACCTAGTCGACTCTAAGTCAGCTTGGATTTTTGCTAGCTCTATGTGCTGCTGACTGATAGTTTTTCTCTCATCTATCTTGGCTAATTCTAATTGCTGCTGAAGCTGAAGCTCAGATACCCTAATAGCCTTTCTCTCTTCGATCCTAGCTAATTCGAGCTGAAGCAATAATTCTGGAGATAACCCTTGAGGAGGTGAAGGTGCTACAATGTTTGAAATTACCGGTGGTCCCCCCAGGGGCAACCCACCCTGCCAGTCACCACCCAACTGCGGAAGCGTACCCGGGGTCGGCAAACTACTGGGATGGCTGGGAGTCGAGTGTAGGGGAAGCATGGCCGCAGGGCTCTGAGCACTCAACCCATCTCGCTCACCAGTCACCCTGCCCAGTACACACGTTATCAAGTTATCCCTGGTCATGCTGCTAGTAACCGCATGACCGATAGCTGTGGCCAGGCATTGAAGACCGTACCGATCCATACCCTCCAACCGCTCGGCAGTAACAGGCCATTGCAAAAATATCCTAGCATCCTCCTCACAGTTCACCCGATTAACCCTTTCATCATGCTGCTGTTCCTCAGTTTCGACATTACGTACTGTGTCTCCATTCTCCTCTAATCCGGTATAAGACATGATGCTCTCAAAAAATTTCCCACCTCAATATTCAGAAAAGAAGCACCCCAAACTCTTATACCTCAATATACACACACAAATTCTCGGAAATACTCAAGGGCTATACTATGTTGCAAAAAAAAAAAATTATTCTTGCTGATCCCCGCAAAATATTCTCCAAAACAACAAATGTTCCCTGCTAATAAATGTAGGTTCACCAAATCCTAGGTAAGGTCGCCATTTGTTACGACTGGGGTTCAAATATATCAGGGCTCTTATTCATTGGACTAGTAATGGCATAAATGTTACAACGGAAAGCGCTAGCTCCAACCTCTGATGTATATTCCCAGTGAACAAAGAACACAAATACTCTACAGAGTTCTATATGCAATAATAGGCTATCAAACTCTCAATAAATGTGCGTCTACTCTAGGCTTAATGTTATGTGAAAACAGCCTATTACTACCTATAACCGAAGGTGCTTGGTTATGGTATGCAAAGTAAGGTGGTAAAAGAAGTTACAGCTTACGTTACTTTAATCAATAAATGTCAGGCACCCCTGCATGAAAGAAAGTGCACTAAAGTCCTTCAACACTAACAAGGAATCTTCTTTAAATGTTAGATGCTATAAAGATGCTCGTATCGGAAATGGAACCCAAAAAGGCAGGCAGCGGAACAATGCTCGTGCAGGCTATGCACACAAAAAGGCAGAATATATAATGCCGTCGGAGCCAAGAATATCCTAAACACTACAACAATAATAATAATCGCCACGACAATGCAGTATTCCTATCAACAAAAAGAGCCTAAGTCGTTTGTGTCTCCATACATCAAACTAGGCTGCGAAATGCTTGTGTAATAATAAATGGGTATGCATAAAAAGAGTAATTGGTTTAATATACTTAATGTCTACTATGATTGATAAAGTCTAGCTAGAGTCAATGATACGAGATACTGGTGCGCATGGCATGCCGCATAGCCTAGTGCAAATCTCAAGTCTGTGCGTCAAATATTACGTTATAGGGAAGGGTAGCTCTCTTGAGAAACCTTAATACCGAAGTATTAAGCGTTCTCCTGGCGTAACTCAAAGACAAACAACGAGCTTAGAAAAGTGCAGAATGGTGTAGGCAAAAAGCCCTCATTCGTGCATGCTCTACTCTCAATGGCACACAGACTAGAATTTACTCAATCAACTCCAGTTCTCAGGTATGTCGTGCAGCTTTTAACTAAAGCCAGCACTCCTAGGAAACAATACCTTACAATATCAGACCCCTAGTCTAGCATTATCTAATCCAGCAGAACACTAATAATTAAAGGAAGCAGTACTAAACAATATGAATGCCAACCAATGCTTCGTGATCCACTTATCTTAACAACTAACATACAAGGGTTATATCAGACCTTAACGCACAATACAACTGGCCAGCATGAAGCTGATTTTGCAGAGTTAACCAGAGGGGGTATAATATTAATAAAAGGTGGTGAAAGATATGAAAAAAGAGAGAGGTAGGCAGAGGAAAAGATTCTCAGGTGCGGAGCGGAAGACAGGTAGCAAGGAAAAAAGATGGATGCGTTCTAGAAACCAGATCTGAGGGAGAGTGGGGCGAGGAACTGTATATATACTCGCACTAGCTCGAGGCGCGTGGGAAAAAAGCGGTTACAAGTCCTCTAGCCACTAGCAAGGGAGCTCAGCATGGTAAGGACCTCTCTCAACCAACCCCCACGAGGCAGCCAGCCGTGACGTCATCGAGCGGGACAAAAACACTGCGCGCTCCCTCTCACTCTGTTCTACTCTCTCTCTCTCTCCCAGATCCCATCATTACTAGTTAATGATAAAACATATACTTTACAATTAAATATATAAAGCCTTGACATGGGTGAAAACAAAGAGCCTTTCTGGACTGCCCATGACACGAGCTTTCATATGAAATAAAGCACACTCTAATACATAAACTGTAGCCCCATCTACTGCCCTGGCGATCCTAGCGAGTCACTGTAGGACAAGCCATGCGGTTCTAACGGAGTGGTTAATGTCACAGTGGCCACGATCGAACCACCCCCAAGCACCTCTGTCCCCAGTCAGTTGATGCCCCTCCTCCCAACCAGCACCGCCTTCATCCATATACTTCTTCACTCCATCCTTCCACCTCTCTTTCGGTTTACCTCTCCCTCTCTGTCCTTCCACCTCGCTCTTGTACACCCTCTTAGTCATTCCCATACTTTCCATATGGTCGAACCATCTCAAGGTGTTCCTTTTCACACTTTCCAGCACATTTCCCTTAACACCACACCTTCTTATTTCCTCATTCGTCTGTCTATCCCTCCATGTAACTCTGCACGCACTCCTCAAGTAACTAATTTCCACCCCTCTCACTCTTGGTCTGAGTCTCTCCACCAACGTCCATGCTTCGCTTCCGTAAGTCGGTGTCGGGATTACCACACTGTCGTGCAAGGACTTCTTCACTTCCATACCGACCACCCTATTTCTTGTTACTGCTTTCAGCATTCCTACAACCCTCTTCCCCTGGTTCACCGTCTCCCACACTTCTTCATCCATAGTCCCATCTTTAGGCAACACCCTGCCCAGATACTTAAATGAGCTGACAATCTCCATAGCCTGATAGTTCAACTTCACCTCACACTCTGTGGCATCACCCCTTGCTCTTTCCCGCATTTACCTTCAGATTCCGTTTTTTTGCACACTGTTCCAAACATATTTACCAGACCCTGCAACTCCCATTCATTATCGCTCTTCAGAAATGTACAATCAGCAAACAGCAGTACAGGTAGCTTCCACTCATTTCCCTCCCCTTATTATATGGGTAGATGGGACTCGTTAGCCTTGATCGGCAACCCATCTAGGGGAGATAACCTTATAAAAATCCGGGTGGATGGGACTCGTCAGCCTTTGTCGGCAACCTGTTTAGGGGAGTAAACCTTATACAAATCAGTACTGCCACCTTAGGGTGAAGCAGGTTAATGGATGGAATAGCCGTACACCACTGTAGAAAAATAGTGCTAAAAAAAATACATTAAAGGCCTCGGAGTCGGACGGACCCTAAATTGAGTGGTCAATCCTGTAAGTCCTTCAGTAAACTGCCATGGGTTGTCCCTCTTACAGGGGATAAGTCCGCTTAGGGGAATTTTGTGTATGGCCACCCCCATTAAGGGGAGTAAGGTGTCCGGCAATAGATAGATAGATAGATCAGCGATACACCAACATCCACTGCTCTTCCTTGTATTTTTTTCAGGACTCTATCCATATCTACAATAAACAACTACGGGGATATCACACACCCCTGTTTCAACCAAACATTCAGATCAAAGAACTCGCTCTGCTCATTCTCCACACGTACTGCCGCCTTTGCACCCTCATACATGTTTCAGCAACCCTTTCAGCAACTTGCCATATACTCCGTATATACTAATTACTTTCCACATACCTTCTCTATCCACTCTGTCGTAGGCCTTCTCCAAGTCCATAAAGGCAACATACAGCTTTTGTTGCTTCTCCATATATTTCTTCACAACACATTTCAGGGTAAAAATCTGTTCTACACATCCTCTTCCCTTCCTAAAACCACCCTGCTCGTCACCTATCCATTTCTCCATTCTCGCTCTCAAATTCTCAATCCCTACCCTACTGTACACCTTCTCTACTACGCTTAGAAGACATATTCCTCGGTGGTTACCACACACTCCTCTTTCCCTTTTACCCTTATATAGGGGGACTATTGTGCCTGTCTTCCAGTCATCAGGTACACTCCCCTTCTCCCATGCTAATTTGCACTTTTTCCATACCCATTCGATCACTCTCTCGCCACCATACCTCAGCATTTCCCCACACACTCCATGTATTCCTGGTGCTTTCCCCAACTTCACTCTTTTCATGGCTTCACACACTTCTGAACTCCTGATCCCCACCTCCTCCTCCACTACTTTTCTTTTTCTCCCTCCCATACCCCATCCAACTATGTTTGCTGGCACTTCATTCCTAACATTTAGCCATTCGTTGAAGTACTCCCTCCATCTTTCGACTCTCTCTTGCTTCTCGGCTAGCACTCGCCCATTCTTATCTTTCACACCCTTACTGTTTCCCTTGCTACCTTCCCTAACTTTCTTGGCTTCTTTCCAGAACAGTTTCTTACACTTTCTCCATTTTACACTCAGATTTCTTCCAAATTTCTCATCTACTCTTTGTATACTTTCCTTCACTACTCTCTTTTTCTCCACATACCTTGCTTGTTTCTCTCTCTCCAAATCTTCATTCTCTTTACTACCCAACCACTCTCTATACGCTTTCTTCTTATCTTCCACAGCTATTTTTACCTCTTCTGTCCACCATGCTGTACCCTTCACCCCCCCCCCCTCTCTCTTCTCCTTACTCCACACACCTCTTCACATGCTGCACAAATCTCTTCCTTAACACCTTACGAGCGGCCTATGCGGTTTATTTATGTGTACCGCACAGCGGGGTGTTTTTAGCCAAAATAGGGCTGTTTACGTGATCATTTTCATGCCTAAATAAGACCCAGAACGTAAAACAAGTACCTATCCCTGAAAGGGCATAAACAGAGCTTTCGAATGACACCATAACGATCCTTGTATGATGGATAGTTTTCTTGCAATAACCGTGCAACGCGAGTGCAAAAAGCAGGTAATTCGGTACTTTCAGTACATATTGAGTATGTAGCGAGTGAGAGAGGGAGGAGGGAGCTGAGATTTGTGTCAGTAGGTTCGCCGCGGTGGTCTGGAGCAGTCATACGCTCGCTAGTCTCCTGCCACCACTTGTCTCTCTCTCTCAGCCACATTACGTGCTGAAATTGCCACTCGACCTATGTCGAGCGCCGCCACATAGTCCAGCTTTATTTAACTCGACTTATGTTGCTCGCCGCTAATTAAGGGTTAAACACTTTGCTCATCTCCTCTACTTCCTCCATACCTTCCAAGTCAAATCTACCTAGTCATCTTTCTACTGCTCTAATGTACTTTTACCTGAATTCCTCCTCCTGTAGCTTCTCCACCCTCCTCGCCATTTCACCTTCCTCTTGTCTCCCTCCAACTCTCCTCACCCACTTCTTGTGTATCCTAATTTTAGCTACTATTACATAATGGTCAGACATACCTCCTCCAATACCCCTATACACCCTAGCATCCAGTACAGATTTCTTCATTCGCTCATCCACACATATATAATCAGTCAGTGCCTTTCGTTCCAGCACTGTCTTATCCTTATCCTTCTTCCTCCTCACCACTTTTCATGTGTACCTGCGTATCATTCTGTGTCAGAAAAAGGTGTTGACTATCCACAGCCTCCTCCCCACACATACTGTACATCCACAAGTGCACTACCATTCCCATTCACCTCTGACGGTACCCCCCTCTCTCCCACTACTCCATCAACTTTCTTATCATCCACCTTCCCATTCATATCCCCAATCAGAAATATTCTTTCGTTCTTGCCAAACTTATCCAGGCACGTCTCCACATTCACCCAGAAACTCCTCTTTCTCTCTTACTGGTTAATCCTCTGTCGGAGCATAGACACACACAATCACCCACGTTTGTATTCCTACTTTCAATCTCACCCACACAATCCTTGAACCCACAGACCCATAGTCTCTTATACGCTCCTTCCATTTGTTACTTACAAACAAACCTTCTCTCGCTACTCCCTCACTCACTCCAGCACAAACACCCATTCCACACTCCCACTCTCTCACATCTGTACCCCTCCATTTGGTCTCAGTCATTCCACATACATCCAGCCTGGCATTCACTAACACTTCCAGGGCTTCTCTTTTGTGTCATCATTCATGCCTCTCACATTCCAAGTCGCTTTTCTTAGATTGTCCATAGTCAGTCCAACCTCTTTAGTCGCCTCTTACGACACGCAGGAGGCACGTGGGGCATATTCTATTCCCTTACCCCCAGCTGCTGATTGAATAAAGGATACAAAATGGTCATTCTGAGCATCGGGGCCATATTGGGGGTGAAAAGGGGGAATGCTGCGAGTATACAAGTGGAATGAGTCCCAGTCCGCTCTGCGCAGATTGTACCACGGACACAGAGTAGGCATATGGAGACCTACGTAGGTAATGACAATTAGAAAGTGGTCATTAGTATGGGATTCTTCTAGTGCATGCCAATCAAAATTATCAACTATTGAGGAGGAACAGATGGTAACATCCACCGATGAGAGAGTATTGTTTGTGTTGGAGAAATACGTAGGCATTTGGCTGGAGTTGAGACAACGGAAATCGGTAGCTAACAGATCTTCAATATGTCTACCTAGACCATCATGGGCAGAATAATCTGTGTCTTATACAGGACTCTGTTAATTTTGATCGCCCATCAAAAGGAGGTGATCAGGAAATACAGAGAGGAGGACTCAAATGTGACTTAAATTATACTGGAAGGTTGGATGGTTATACACATTACAAATGGTAAAAGGACCTTCATCAGGTAGCATATCTGTACAGCTGAACACTGGAGATAGAGGGGGAGATGGAATTAAACGATAATGAGTTATGGACATATATGGCAGAGCATAGCTCATGCCCTGGTGAGTGTGAGCGACTTGTAGACTAGCCAAAGTATAATTAAGTATAGTGGGTTGACATTGCCCAACATGTTTGATACATAGACATAGTGGTACAAATTTTTTCAGCAGACATTGAACCTCCCCTAGGCGGAACCTGGATAGGAGGCCGTTAACGTTCCACTGGTTAACATAAGAGAGAAATTTCATGCCAGTGATTTAAGATTATGTAATCTAACCCGACGTGGCTTTGGGTACATGCTGAATGGGTTTGCCTGACTTGGTAGAAGGATGAGGCCTAGCAAAGATTGACTTGTTGGTAATGCACGATCAGGCCAAGGTAATAATCTTATCGACATACACCTTATTAAATGAGGATGACTTGGCAAGACCATGCTGTAGATGGTACGAACAGAAGCAGTTGCTTGGATCATGATGGAAAGATGTAGTATCTTCCGGGTCCACTTCACGTAAACAGTCAAGGACGAGACAAGCTAAACTATTGAATGTAAGGGTCGGGAGCGATTGACGAGTGACAAAGCACTGTTGACAACCACATTTGGAATGAGCGGGAGGGGGGGGAGAGGATACAGTATGGGGTGTGGAAAGGACAACTGAAGATGTACGGCTATGATCGATCGGAAAGAGTTGGCAAGGGGACAGCAGATGGATCGGAGGGAGAGGCATGAGCAGGAGGGACAGTAGGTGGGGGACGATCGATTGCGGTATGGGACTGATGTCGACTAGAAGCATCCGGAGAGAATGGGCGTACTCGAACATTCATAGGAGGATGGGTTGAATATGGTGAAGAGGAAGTGAGATGCAAAGGCGCGCTACATGCAGAAGAATGTTCAGAGCGATTGGTAGGGGAGGTGAAGAAGACTTACCAGGGGGACGACTGGAAGATGAGGGAGGAGTGGAATGGGTGGGGAAAGAGCGGCATTTAGCATACTTTCTGAACTGACCTCCAATGGGAGAAGGCGATCCTGAGTCATCAGGATGGCCGCGGCTTCGTTTGACAAACGCATGTTCCATGTCATATTTCTTATGGATGGAAAGGGCTTTTCTGGAGACAGAAGTGCATATGCATTGGACACTGGGACAGCCATATCATGGGGGAAGAAGGAAGAAGGAATTCGGGCAATTGGAGGAGAATGAGAACAAGCGGTAGAATGAGGAGACAGAGCGGGCACAGCTGGGGAAGCAACAGGGGATAAATTCGGTATCTGGGAAAATGGTGCACTGATGAGAAGTGGGGGAGAAGTAGAAACAACGGGCGAGCGGGAATGGCAGGGGGGAGGTAGAGGGGTCGCAGAGGTACCAACTTTCACAGCATTAAATGTAGTAGAAGTGAGGCCACGGTCTTTAAGTCTTCGCACAGCTTCACGCCGAGATGTACCCTGACGGACAAGGGCATAAACCTCCGACTCATACTTGTACATCTGGCATCCTCTGTATAAAACAGTATGGGGTTGCATGCAATTCGGACAATGACGAGGACCACTCACAGGACAATCTTCACAAGCATGGTCGGGGCTAGCACACAAAGGACAGACGTGAGGATGTTGTCGAGACTCGTAAGTAACTCGACAGTTTAGGTTAAGTTAACATACTGGAAGTTCAAATTAGGTGCCAGTATTAGGCTAAGTTATATATCTATATAAAAGATATACTATTTAGTATTAAGTCTTTATGGGTTTATTATCCATTATTATATCGGGTTGTCATTATAATAAATCCGGTATATCTTGTAGTTAGTTAAATGACGCATAGGTAGATTAGATAACTGCGCATGCGTCATATTCGGGAACCTGAGGGTCCCTCGCTCCAAGACAAACCAGAATCGCTTTCGCTACGACCTCATCAAGATCTTCTAGCCGCTCCAATACAACCACCTGTTTCCTGCTAAGTCATCCTAATTCTTATTTCTTAGTGGCCACTATATCTTCCATCTATTCCTACCACTATCATTGAGCTATCTATCCCTATCAACCAATAAAAGTAAGTTAACTCTTGTGAGTTTATAGGTAAATTCCACTTTGTTTACTATCGAATTCTCACAATATGGTCCTTCGATACCTCTGACTTTTGCCTTATGCTGTCTTTTCTTCTTTGTCTTTTCTTTCTTCTGCTTTCATAATTTATTGTCTACTATTTCCTAGCTATTCCTTCTTTCTGTTCCCTAGTTCCGCTTCCCTGGTGTCCCCTGTAGGTTTGTGGGCTGGTTTTTATTGTCTGTGGCCTAATTTCCGCCAGGTCTCGCTTATTTTACCCGGCCATATGGGCCGCCGCCAGCCGATGTACCACCCATTTTTCCTGGTGGTAACTTTGCCCAAGGGGGGGCTAGGGTGGACACTATCGCGTCTTCTGCGGCCTGGGAGAGCCACGTCATCAATAATTAGGTGGTAGGCTATAGGCTAGATATATAATTGCAACAATTAAATTAATGTAAAGTAGAATTATAAGGGTTAAATTGAATTTGTTCGGTCTTAACTAAATTTAAAGAGGGTAATTACCACAAACATTTTTGGTACCATTAGATGTTGGGCTGGCCTAGTTTATTATAGGTTTACAATTTAAATTGGCTTGTTATACACCTTTTTGGCCTCACCTTCCTTAGTGTGCTCTAACAACATTTTGCTGCATATTATGTAAGGTTCATTACTTTAGTGAGTGGAGATGGAAGGCATTCGTTAACTTTTATTATTGCGCTTTGCGTCTTAGCCTATTTCCCTCATTATTGCCCTACACCAACAAAATTGCCGCATTTAATATAAGGTTTACCATTTAAATTTAAGTGTGGAGATATTTACGCGTTCGTTTACTTTTATTATTGCGTTCCGCGTTATATTTCCCGATTATTGCCCTACCCCGGCATCATACGTTTAATTAATTATTACGTTTAAGTCGGGGTTCCCTATATCTTGCCTTTATTGGCGTCAGCTAACTTTCGGAGTGCGCTTTACGTCCATATAGGTAAGATATAGTAATATTCTATTTGTATTGCCATCATGTCGTTGACACTGTTCCAGTACAAGCGACGCAAGGGGGGTATCAAGAGTGGTTTGACTAGGATCACCAAAGATATTACTACATTTTTAGTTAATGCAGATAATGATGCGATTGAGGCTAAATTGGCATCGGTATTAAGACAGCTCGAAGATTCAAATTTATGTCGCCGCGAAATGGAAACGCTCTATGAAGATGACGCCGAGTATTTCGCGGACATAGAAACAGACGTGGATTATATAGAGTGTCTTGATAAAGTTATCCTCCTCCTCAAAGGTAAGCTAAAACACAAGGAGCCAAATCGTGCTGCAGTATACAAAAATGCCGGTATAAGATTGCCGAAAATAACCCTCCCTGTGTTTGACAGTGATCCCAATCTATGGCTGGGATTCTGGGATATGTTCCACTGTAGTGTCCACAGCAATGCGGAGCTCTGTGACATCCAAAAGTTCACCTACTTAACCCTTATTTAGCGGGTGGTAAGGTATTTTACACTGTACCACTCAGCGGGCATAATCCCGAAATATTCGCTCAATTTAACTCGCCCTAGCGCCGTTACTATGGCTCCAATGCGAACGAAACGATCATTTTTGGAAAGAGCAACTCTTCGTCTCCCCATATAAGTCTATGAATGGATGTTATGAATGAGTGTGGAGGGTGGGAAGAGGTGAGGAAGAGGAGGTACTTTTTGGTCTATTTCCCAGGCGCCTTCAGTTGCGTTCCCTTTGGCCTGACATAGGCCTCTCGCGCGTCTACTATTCCTTTGGTAATCGGTCTTATTTTTCTCCTATTTCTCCTTATTTCTGTATTCTCTGTATTCTCTCTCTCTTTCTTTCTCTCTCTCTCTCTGGCTCGCTTGCTTTCCCTCTCTCGCGCGCTCTGTCTCTCTCTCTCTTCCTCATCCGTATATTATGTAATTCTCATTATTATTTTCTCTAATCTCTCTCACTCCTCCTGTTTGTCTGTCTCTCTGGCTCGCTCGCTTTCCCTCTCTTGTGCTCCCTTTCTCTCTTCCTCATCAGCATATTATGTATTTCTCATTATTATTTTCTCTATCTAATCCCTCTATTTCATTTATTTGCTTGTAATATTTCTGTATTATTATATCTTTTTCACTCTGTCTTCAGTTCAGTTTCTGTATTCTCTCTATACGGTGGGAATGGTATTTCGTATGAGGGATGTGCAGCACAAATATTCAATCTTTCGTTGTTTGGTTGTTTGTATTACCGTAAGAAATTTACTGAACGCCTGCAAATAATACGCTATAAAATGCTTGCAAACAAACTCTCAAGCAATTTCAAGGTCACATGCAATTATAAATGTAGGCTATAGGTAGACCCAGAGAGGAAGAGACAAGAGAGAGAGAGTGTCGTGATAATATAACAATGTTACATATGTATCATATATATGAACAAATAATATATACGGTAGGCCTACATCTGTTCCCCACAATCATATAATGCCAAGCACAAATATTAAATCTTTCATTGTTTGTATTACCGTAAGAAATTTACTGAACGCCTGCAAATAATACGCTATAAAATGCTTGCAATCACTCTATTTTCTCTAATCTCTCTCACTCCTCCTGTCTCTCTCTCTCTCTCTCTCTCTCTCTCTCTCTCTCTCTCTCTCTCTCTCTCTCTCTCTAGCTCGCTTGCTTTCCCTCTTCCTCATCCGTATTATGTGTTTCTCATTATTATTTTCTCTAACTAATCCCTCTATTTCATTTACTTGCTTGTAATATTTCTGTATTATTATATCTTTTTCACTCTTTCTTCAGTTCAGTTTCTGCATTCTCTCTCTCTCTCTCTCTCTCTGTTTCGCTTGCTTTGGAGGAATTTTGTTTTTGTTTTATATATAATATATAATAATTTACTTATCATTACTTACTATATCGTATAAACAATAGTAGGTAGCCAACTTACCATAATACCGATACACCAAACCGATCCCCATGCGGTTTTGTTTATCACCTGTTTACTAAAGTGCCACCATTATCGATTTTCTTGGAGCCGACTCGAGCGGGAGGCATATTTCCGAAGTCGAGACTAGTATATATCATAGGGGAAATTAGGACCAATCAGAGGCCGCAGTGGCAGTGACGTCACCCACAAGGGGAGGAGCCAGTCTGTCTGTCACTCTCTCTCTCTCTCTTTCTCTCTGGGTGAGGAGCCTGCCTGCCTCTCTTTGGTTTCTCTCTCTCTCTGGTAAATAGAAGAAGTAAGTCACCTAGTATAACAAGACTAGTTATTTCAAATATTAACTACATTAAGGATACATTATGATTGTGCTATGTTATGGTTATGAGTAAATAAGAGTAGCCTACCGTATTACGCGTATTGCACAACCATGGACAGAAATTCCTTGACAATTTTAGAAGGCACAATATTTCACTGGCGAACTATATTGATTCCTGTGACACTTAAGCAGTTAACCTGTGCTGATAATTTCAAGAAGGAACTTAAGTCACTCATATATCTAAAGGGTTATATATACAGTATATACATAGCCTATACATTACTTTATTTTAAATGTCATTAACACATTAACATTATCAGATAGTACAAAATATATTAAGCATCAAATGTTATGAAATAGTTAATGGTTTAAGTGCATAAGGTAGAGCCAAAGGCTAATTAGTAGGCTATATAATTATACGATACGTGTTAGTGAGTTGGGCCTAGGCCTATAGGCTACTTAGGCCTTATAATGAGGAAAAACCGTACTAAAAATCCAGATGGCGCTGGGGGTCTTATTCAAATGACTATCGTGTGTGATACACCATTGAGGTGTTTTTATGGTTTTCGTGATATAAGAGGTTTAATACAGTTCTCAACTATCTATGACACATAGTTGTGTAGTATATTTTTACTAGATTCATAATATGATGGTTATATACTCTTTAATGCAGTGAATATATAATAATTAACATAATTTGATACATAAATATCAGCTTATTGAACAAGAAATTTAGTTTCATCTAATGTGGTGTGATAGGCTGGGCGAAATTGTAATACTCATTGAAGTATTGCATTTACTTCTTTTTTAGTTACTAACAAATACGTGTTTCAGTAGAAATTGTCTGAACATACGGTATTATATTCTGTAGCTGTAGAATTTGGCAGGTTGAATGTCTGCACCTGCGCACTAAAGTTTCTTTCCTACAAAACTAGCTATCGTGCGCTTTTAAGTTACCAATTTATAATCCACTATCAAATCGGGCAGCTAAATATGTTACCGGCTATATTTCTTATTAGACCAGTCCAGGAAATCAATCAATGTGAATCAGAATGTCATAGAACATAGAGGCAGCAAATTACATACGTGGAGATGCAGGAAATTCGAAAAAGATGATGACAAAAAAATTACAACACTGCCTTTTTCACGGGCGACTATTTAGGTCGTCAGCTGACCGCGGCGGGGATATACGTACACAGTGTTGCCAAGGTCTTCTTTTGTTCGCACCATTGGGCTAGTTAGGATTCGTTCAGAAGCATAGATTTGCGAGTTTCCATTTCAAACGATATTATATTCTTGATTTACAGTGTGATGGGGTGGATAGCCTCTGAAGTATTATCCTAACTAACTAACATTTAGGAAAGCGGAATTGGGCTGGTTCTATATACTATTAAAGTTGTAGAGGTGTCGAGTGTTGAGTAGCCTATAGCTAGGCTACATTTCATACAAACGTTCATCATGGCTTTCTGTTGGTTGTACTATACATGTATGGTAGCCTATGTGGTGGTGACTGAATAGCCTAATTAAGTGATTGTTTGTGAAATTGATGCAGATTTGATGAGTGCATGATGGTGATAATAATGTATGTGGTATTTCATTAATATTTAAATGATGTGACACGTAGGCCACTACTCATACAGTAGGCTATATGGGACTAGGCCTAGTTATATTTGGGGAACTCATAGTATCATGCATGCATGGCTGGATAAACATATCAGAAAATGTGTGTGATAGGATTAAAATAGCTGAAATTGTCTGTTGTGCGGTATTAAGTGATTGGGCTACTTTTGGGCGAGTTTGGAGATGTGATGTGCGCTGGCAACCTTGGAATACACACACACACACACACACACGCACGCACGACACAATCTATAACTGAAAATGTTACCTTTATTAAGACTATAATCCACATTATATTAAGATTTCCATCGTGAGAAACAAATATCTACCACCATTACCGCTAATGTGCACATAGATGCACAACTAATGTCAAATTTAACAAAGTAAGTTAAGTGGGGAAGAGATGTTTACTGTCCGAGAAGTTTCGTGTTATGGGTAGCGAACACTGGCATCAATTTATTATGCGCTTGCCAGATCTGAAACTAGTTTATAATTGTATAATCTAATATCCAGTAAAGTGGCTAATGACGATTATTTTATAAGTTCATCTCGAGTTTTTATACATATCATTTTAATTTTAGGACATGGCTACCTATCTATTAAAATATTAACAGGACTATTTTTCGAATGACTGCCATGTTGTTATTATGGGCCTAATCAAATATGTTTTATTAATCATAAATACTTTGTATATTGGACAATGTACTGAATAGAATGTTAGAGTAATATGTCTGTAACATTCATGACTATAGAAATCCAGTGATATTTTGATGACTGAGATTTTTAAAATTCAATTCACTCGATGGCAACAAATTTAGGTTGGTGTGAACCAAAGGCGGGAAAAATAGCAGACGAATTTTTTATTGTCCCCCATTAGGGTTGGGTGTGAGCCAATCGACTTTCTGTAGACTCCCATTTTCTTTTATTCTTATGTATGACAGCTATTTCTATATTTTGCTAAATATTAATTTTATTGTAGTCGATATGTTATGATGTGACAATGTTAATGAATATTTATATAAGTACAGTAGTGGTTAGGGCTACTTGAACACCTCTTAACCCCATTATATCCAGGGCGGTACAATATTGTACTGCCCTCAGTACTTTAAGCCAATACAATATGCCATTTTTAAATAAAGCACAATGTTACAAATAATCCTGATCAAGACACTGGGAACACAACAAATAATGATTTTAAGCAAAAAAACAATGAGTTCAATCAGCCTGTTCTCTAATATTAACGATTTTTATCGTGAAAGGCGCTGAACATAAAGAAACCATACGATATGAAGTGAGACATTTGGCATAAAGGTTACACTCACCTGTAAGGTTGGACTGTGATTCCAGATGTACGATGAGATATAATTGTGAATTTGTTATTCCCTTCATATCAATCTATCACTTTCTCTCCTATCATTGATCTTTACTTATTCCCTTAGTCTATGTCTCGATTCAGCCACCCCCAGCTATGGGGTATGTGTCTGAGTGTATACATACATCCATACATACAGACATACATCTGTAGGCCTACATCTGTAGGCCTACATACATAATATTATGGAATGAGATCATTACATATGCGGAGAGAGAGAGTGAAAAGTGACCATTTATAGTTTATTTACGTTGTGCATGAATGTAAATTTAAATGATAATGATAAATAAAACAAGAACTATTTGAAACAATTTAACTGTCTAAGGAGAACTGGCAATACCCTCCTCCTCAAATCTTGGGACGAAAGATGCCAGAATCGCAAAATTTTCATTGTTTACTCATTGCTTTTCAAGTAAAACCATTATTAATGGGAATAACATATTGTACTCTGGATGCTTATTTAATCTAGACAGATACTATGCGAATAAATATTGATAACTTGTTATACTAGGTGACTTACTTCTTCTATTTACCAGAGAGAAAGATAAACAAACGAGAGGCAGGCAGGCTCCTCACCCAGAGAGAGAGAGAGAGAGAGACAGACAGACTGGCTCCTCCCCTTGTGGGTGACGTCACTGCCACTGCGGCCTCTGATTGGTCCTAATTTCCCCTATGATATATACTAGTCTCGACTTCGGAAATATGCGAGCGGGAGGGTTACCAATTGAAGTTAAATCCGCTAGCATATATTGTTAGATGTAAGACATGATAAATACCACTAGAAATATGAATTGGCAAAATCCATAATTATAATATCACTTCGAAATTGTTCTGAAATTTCAAAACAAAACCGCTAGTGTAAGTCATTGCTGCTAGATCGAAGTAAAGGTCTCTAGATCTAGCGGAAGTCGCTATACGTATTGGCAGTACTGCACACTCATTCATTTCATTCATTCATTTTCTATTGAGCTCGTCCTGGAATCTTTACGACTCTGAATCTTACGATTGCCGACGGCGATACGTTGTTGACATTGTTGTTGATGTTCTAGTGGAGGGATGAACACAATATTTTGCTTGTCCAATAATAGCTATTTCATAGTCCCACAGGACTTATTTTTATATATTTATCAAATTTATTGAACGCCTGTATATTACGTTTTATATATACCGGTATAATTATATATATATATATATATTTTATTTTTTTCTATGTGATTGAGGGAGGCAAAAGGCATTACTGCCTATAGCGAGTGCCTCCCCCATAGTTGAAAGAGTGACAGGGCCAAAATCAAGGGACGTTCGAGCCAAAATGCCTGGACACACGGAGTTTGAAGCAATTTAAGTCATAGGAAGAGGGAAAGACTGATTCTGGGAGAGAGTTCCAGAGCTCAGCTGTTGAGTAGAAGAAAGTTTGAGAGTAACGTTTCACTCTTGGGTTAGAGAGTTGCACAGAGTAGGGGTGGGATTGAGTTGCAAGACGGGTACCACGTGCCCTACGTAAAGGAGGTGGTATGCACTGGGATAGCTCTGAGGAACACTGATTATTTAGTAGCGATAGTAGAGCGAGAAAGATGCAACATTGCGGCGGAGAGAGAGAGACTGCAGAGAGTTGGTGAGTGGACGGGAGTTAATGATACGAAAGGCCTTCCTTTCAATTTTGTCTAGGAGAGCAGTGTGAGAGGAACCTCCCCAGACATGTGAACAATACTCAATACAAGGGCGCACTATGCCCCTGTACAGAGCAAGAAGCTGTGCAGGGGAAAAGAACCCCCTAAGGCGGTTGAGCACACCGAGCTTCTGGGAAGCTGCCTTAGCAAGACTGGTAATATGGTCCTTCCAAATGAGAGCAGAAGAAAAAGAGACACCAAGAATATTGAGAGAAGATGAAGGGTTGATTTTTGTATTGTTGAAGAATAAGGGATAGTCCGCTGGGAGATCCTGACGGGTAGATAGATGGAGAAATTGGGTTTTGGAAGCATTAAAGTTAACAAGGTTTTCTCTGCCCCAATTGGAAATAGTATTTAGATCAGAATTTAAGAGTTCTATGGCTTCATTACGTTTGTCGTTGAGGAATTGCTGGCTGGGGCGTTCTGAAAAACTAATGGAGTAGTGTAAGGATGAGTCATCTGCGTATGAATGGATGGGAATTAAGGTACAGTTAAGGAGATCATTTATAAAAATTAAAAAGAGAATAGGAGATAGGACAGAGCCCTGAGGAACACCGGAGTTTATAGGGTGAGGAAGTGAACAATGGCCATCCACAACCGTGGCTATGGAACGGCCGGAAAGGAAATTAGAGACAAAGGCACAGATGGAGGGATAGAAACCGAAGGAGGGTAGTTTAGAAATTAAAGATTTATGCCAGACTCTATCGAAGGCTTTCGATATGTCTAGTGCAATAGAAAAAGTCTCACCGAAGTCCCGAAAGGAGGATGACCAAGAGTTAGTAAGATATGAAAGAAGATCACCAGTAGAACGACCCTTAAGGAAGCGATACTGGCGATCTGAGAGCAGATTATGAGAAGAGAAATGCTTAAGAAATTTGGAAGGAAGAATAGTTTCAAAAACTTTAGAAAGACAAGAGATGAGAGCAATTGGACGATAGTTGGAGGGTTGAGAGCGGTCACCCTTCTTTGGGACAGGTTGAATGTGAGCAAACTTCCAGCATGAAGGGAAGACGTTAGAGGATAGACAGAGACGAAAGAGTTTGCCTAGGCAGGGAGTCAGCACGGAAGCACAGTTTTTGAGAACAACAGGAGGAACACCGTCCGGACCGTACGCCTTATTAGTGTTAAGCCCAGAGAGGGTAGAAAGTACATCTTTAGAAGAGATTAGGATATTAGGCATAAGTAAGAGAGAGGAGGGCGGAGAGGGAGGAATAGCACCGGAATCATCCAAGGTGGAGTTTCTAGCAAAAGTTTGAGCGAAGAGTTTAGCTTTGTCAGAGGAAGAAGTGATGGTTGTGCCATCAGAGTGGGAAAGGGGAGGGAAAGATGAGGAAGAGAAATTGTTTGAGAGGTTTTTGGCTAGATGCCAGAAAGCTTGGGAAGAGCTAGAGTTGGATAGTTCAGTGCATTTATTATTGATGAAAGAGTGTTTGGCAAGTCGAAGAACAGATTTGGCTTGATTCCGGGCAGAAACATAGGAAGAATGAGAGTCTTGAGTTTTAAGGCGTCGGTACCGTTTGAATGCTTACTCAGGCGTGAGTATACCAAGATTTTTTAGCATTAGTCTGAGAGAAGGAGAATGGAATGTATGCTTCCATGCCCGATAGGATTACCTCGGTAATGCGTTCAGCACTCTCCGAGGGTCCCCGGCCACGGAAGCAGAAATCATTCCATGGGAAATCAAAGAAGTACTGCCGGAGAGCCTCCCAGTCGGCAGCGCCAAAGTGCCACAAGCGCCGCCGGCTAGGTGGATCAGGTGGCCGTACTGGAGAGATAGGACAGGTGACAGAGATAAGTTAATGGTCGCAGGAGCCCAGAGGAGAGAAAAGATCGACAGTATAAGAAGAAGGGTTAGAAGTTAGAAACAAGTCAAGAATGTTGGGCCGATCTCCGATGCGATCCGGGATACGGGTGGGTTGCTGAACTAACTGCTCTAGGTCATTTATGATAGAAAAGACGTAGGCTTGTTCACCAGGTGGATCAGTAGTGTGAGAGGAGAGCCATTGGCGGTGGTGAACGTTGAAATCTCCTAAGATGGAGATTTCTGAGAAAGGAGAAATGGATAGAATGTGTTCCACTGTAGAGTTTATATATATATATATATATATATATACCCGGTATATATATTTATATATATTTACAGCATATAGTATATGCCGTTTCTACCATAGAACTTAAACACCAATTTCAGAATTCTGGGTCGCAGAGTTGGGTATGCAGGTTGTTGTGTTATTATTATTATGATTATTATTTATTATAGATTTTTTTTTTGGGGGGGGGTGGTAGGGTTCCAGTGATATGAGAAAACTGCACTTATTTTTTAACACTAATATAATTTTGCATTTTTATATTATAATAATATTAAATGTGAGCCTCACGAAAGACCCTTTCTAGCTATAACACCTAAAGGTTTCCACATGTTAATACACCCACCTCCCTACCCCCTCACACACACAGCCCCCTTCATACACACACAAATACAGCCGTCCCCGACCTACACACTCAGAACTCCCCACACATACACACACTTTTATTACGGCTCTAACTACATAGTTGGCCCGACCAATTACACTCCCGGATCAATGTTTCCTCGCACGTCTGACTTTCGCACGTAACGTGGCCGAGGAACCAAATTTGTTTACCCTCAGAGTTTAAATCCCAAACTTCCACTTCAATACCTTAAATACAAATACTTAGCTTACCACCACAAAGTTTTTTTTCCCAGGGGTTGCAGTGGATTTCGAAACATTATTGGGATAGGATCGCCCGATTTTTTTTTTTTTTTCTACATTCCATCTACTCTCTCTCGGGCATAGGCTGAGAGACTGTACATTCAACCGTTATTGAACGGTGAATCCCGTGAAGTCTCGTTCCAGTCTAGGGGGTGAGACATGTGAAGCACTTTTAGCTACAACCAGCCCATGCCATCTTAGACTCAGACGCATCTAGCCAAAAACCTCTCCAACAATATTTCTTCCTCTTCTTACCCTACCCTTTTCCACTCTGATGGCACAACCATCACTTCTTCCTCTGACAAAGCTGATCTTTTTGCTCAAAATTTTGCTAGAAACTTTACTTTGATGGTTCCAGTGCTATTCCTCCCTCTCCACCTCCCTCTCTCCTGCTTATGCCTAATATCCTAATCTCTTCTAAAGATGTACTTTTTACCCTCTCTGGGCTTAATACTAAGAAGGCGTACGGTCCGGACGGTGTTCCTCCTGTTATTCTCAAAAACTGTGCTTCCGTGTTGGCTCCCTGCCTAGGCAAACTCTTTCGTCTCTGTCTCTCCTCTAACGTCTTCCCTTCTTGCTGGAAGTTTGCTCTCATTCAACCGGTCACAAAGAAGGGTGACCGCTCTCAAGCCTCCAACTATCGTCCAATTGCTCTCATCTCTTGTATCTCTAAAGTTTTTGAAAACTATTCTTGCATCCAAATTTCTTAAGCATTTCTCTTCTCAAAATCTACTCTCAGATTGCCAGTATGGCTTCCTTAAGGGTAACTCTACTGGTGATCTTCTTTCATATCTTACTAACTATATATCTTACTCCTATTGGGACTTCGGTGAGACCTTTTCTATTGCACTAGACATATCGAAGGCCTTCGATAGAGTCAGGCACAAATCTCCTTCGGTTTCTATCCCTCCATCTGTGCCTTTGTCTCTAATTTCCTTTCCGGCCATTCCATAGCTGCGGTTGTGGACAGCCATCACTCACTTCCTCATCCTATCAACTCTGGTGTTCATCAGGGCTCTGTCCTATCTCCCATTCTCTTTCTAATTTTCATAAATGATCTTCTCAACTGTACCTCCAGTCCCATCCATTCATACGCAGACGACTCTACCTTACACTACTCAATTAGTTTTCCTGAATGCCCCAGCCATCAATCCATCAAAAAAAAAAACGTAATGAAGCCATGCAACACTTATCTTCTGATCTAACTACTATTTCCAATTGGGGCAGAAAAACCTTGTTACCTTTTATGTTTCCAAAACCCAATATCTTCATCTTACTACCCCTTGGAAACTTCCAGAGGACTATCTCTTACACTTCAACAATACAAAAATCAATCCTTTCTCTTCTCTCAATATTCTTGGTGTCTCCTTTTCTTCTACTCTCACTTGAAAGGACAATATTACCAGTCTTGCTAAGGCAGCCTCCCAGAAGCTGGATGTGCTCAACCACCTCAAGGGGTTCTTTACCCGTGCACAGCTTCTGACTCTGTACAGGGTCACAGTGCGTCCTTGTATTGAATATTGTTCACATGTGTGGGGAGGATCCTCTCACATACCACTCCTAGACAAAGTAAAAAGGAAAGCCTTTCATATCATTAAATCCTGTACACTCACCAACTCTCTGCAATCTCTCTCTCTTCGCCGCAATGTTGCATCTCTCTCGCTATTCTATCGCTATTACAATAATCAGTGTTCCTCAGAGCTTTCCCAGTGTATACCACCTCCTCTACGTACGGTATGTAGTACCCGTCTTGCAACACAATCCCACTTCTACTCTGTGCACCTCTCCAACCCAAGAGTGAAACACTATTCTGTCCATCTTCTATTCAACTGCTGAGCTCTGGAACTCTCCCAGAGTCAGTCTTTCCCTCTGCCTATGACTTAAATTGCTTCAAACTCAGTATGTCCTGGCATTTTGGCTCGAATGTCCCTTAATTTTGGCCCAGTCACTCTTTCAACTCTGGGGGAGGCACTCGCTGCAGGCAGTTCTGCCTTTTGTCTCCCTCACTCACATAGACAAAAACAACGTTTAAGAAGGTGGTCCAAAGGGTTGATTGAGATAGTTCGAAGCCTAATAATTGCTGAAGATTCTTCCTAAACTGAATATAATTGATTAGTAGAAGCCAGAATACAAAATAAAATCCTCGGAATAGAAGGGGTTAATGACTGAAGGGAGATATCTGATGTTAGAAACAGTAAAACAATTCTGAAACCCTCAAAACAAAGTCGATGCAGCACTAAGGAACATTTTCAATCGGGCCCGGAGAGAGAGGGACAATGAGGTTACAAAATATAGAGATTGGACACCTTGTATTTTCTAGGAAACTATAATACATACAACAAGTTGAATGTCAATTAACCATGTTCTGGTAACTTGAAAATGTTTCCTATGCTTTCTTATGCATTATTTTGTTGTCGGGGGATAACCATTATTGTATCACCAGCACACCAGCCTCCCTCTTCCGCAGATAGGCTACCTGAATATTCTCTTTATTATGAAGATACAAAACAGACTTTGTAGAGCTACTAAGCCGAATAGCAGTTTCATTCCAAAAATAAAAACAAAAACATGATCAACTTCCGATTGTACAACCATCTAATTATTCGGTTAAACTAATATAATGCGATTTAAGTATTATAATATATGAACCTTTTTGTGGTCAATCGTATATCGTGTATTGTGTTATAGATAATGTGATATGCAGCACCAGAAAATAGACAAAACAGAGCTAGAGCTAAACTTGTAATAATTAATAGACTATTCCCCACTGGAATTATATTGCAGCATGCATACTGTAGGTGTCATTCCCCGGCACCAACAATTAAGCTACCAGGATTTCATTTGATATTGTCATTAATTCCATGTAGCCGCCGAGTATCCCATGGTTAGCTTTGTAATTAGCAGTTCCCAGAGTGAGGACAGACCAGGACTGAACTAATGTAATGTGAAGGGGAGGGAGAGGGATAAAGTGAGTTTGAAATTGTGAAACTGGGAAATTGTTGCATCGCGGTGAACGTGTTTATTTTAGTGGTGGTGGTGATAGTTAGTTGGTGATAGTGGAGGGTAGAGTGATGATAATGGTGTGTAGGTGATGGTGAGAGGTAAGGAGGAGGGTAATGGATAAATAGGCTTTGTAGTGACCTTGATTGATACATGTAAATTGTCGCACCTGAGTTAAAGGAAGGCAGAGGAGCATCGGTTGAGACTGTATACAGTATATATATATATATATATATATATATATATATATATATATATATATATATATATATATATATATATATATATATATATATATATATATATATATATATATATATATACAGTATACTGTATATATGTATACATTAAATACTGTATATTATGGTCCTATAGGTAAGTCACCATGGTCCCTATAGGTAACTCATTATGGTCTTATAGGTAACTCATTATGGTCCCTATAGGTAACTCATTATAGTCCCTATTGATAACTCATTATGGTCTTATAGGTAACTCATTATGGTCCCTATAGGTAACTCATTATAGTCCCTATTGATAACTCATTATGGTCTTATAGGTAACTCATTATGGTCCCTATAGGTAACTCATTATAGTCCCTATTGGTAACTCATTATGGTCTTATAGGTAACTCATTATGGTCCCCTTAGGTAACTCATTATAGCCCCTATTGGTAACACATTATGGTCCCTTTAGGTAACACAGTATGGTCCCTATAGGTAACACATTATGGTCCCTTTAGGTAATACATTATGGTCCCTATAGGTAACACATAATAGTCCCTATTGGTAACTTATTATGGTCCCTGTAGGTAACACATTATGGTCCCTATAGGTAACACATTATGGTCCCTATTGGTAACTCATTATGGTCCCTATAGGTAACACATTATGGTCCCTTTAGGTACTTCATTATATTCCCTATAGGTAACTCATTATGGTCCCTATAGGTAACTCATTATGGTACCTATAGGTAACACATTATGATCCCTATAGGTAACACATTATGGTCCCTTTAGGTAACACATTATGGTCCCTTTAGGTAACTCATTATAGTCCCTATAGGTAACTCATTATAGTCCCTTTAGGTACTTCATTATAGTCCCTATAGGTAACTCATAACAGTCCCTATAGGTAACTCATTATAGTCCCTTTAGGTACTTCATTATATTCCCTATAGGTAACTCATTATGGTCCCTATAGGTAACTCATTATGGTCCCTATAGGTAACACATTATGGTCCCTATAGGTAACTCATTATGGTCCCTATAGGTAACACATTATGGTCCCTATAGGTAACTCATTATAGTCCCTTTAGGTACTTCATTATAGTCCCTATAGGTAACTCATTATAGTCCCTATAGGTAACTCATTATAGTCCCTTTAGGTACTTCATTATATTCCCTATAGGTAACTCATTATGGTCCCTATAGGTAACTCATTATGGTCCCTATAGGTAACACATTATGGTCCCTATAGGTAACTCATTATGGTCCCTATAGGTAACACATTATGGTCCCTATAGGTAACTCATTATGGTCCCTTTAGGTAACACATCATGGTCCCTATAGGTAACTCATTATGGTCCCTATAGGTAACACATTATGATCCCTTTAGGTAACTCATTATAGTCCCTATAGGTAACACATTGTGGTCCCTTTAGGTAACACATTATGGTCCCTATAGGTAACTCATTATGGTCCCTATAGGTAACACATTATGGTCCCTTTAGGTAACTCATTATAGTCCCTATAGGTAACTCATTATGGTCCCTATAGGTAACTCATTATAGTCCCTATAGGTAACTCATTATAGTCCCTATAGGTAACACATTATGGTCCCTATAGGTAACTCATTATAGTCCCTATAGGAAACACATTATAGTCCCTATAGGTAACTCATTATGGTCCCTTTAGGTAACTCATTATGGTCCCTATAGGTAACTCATTATGGTCCCTATAGGTAACTCATTATGGTCCCTGCAGGTAACTCATTATAGTCCATATTGGTAACTCATAATGGTCCTATTTCAAGGTTCACCACCGCCAATGGCTCTCCTCTCTTTCCACTGACCAACCTGGTGAAAAAGCCTACATCTTTTCTATCCTAAGTGACCTAGAGCAGATAGTCCAGCAACCAACCCGTATCCCTGATTGCTTCAGAGATCAGCCCAAAATTGTTTACATATTTCTAACCTCTAACCCTTCTTCTTATACTGTAAATCTTTTCTCTCTTTTGGGCTCCTCCGACCATAAACTTATCTCTGTCATTTGTCCTATCTCTCCGGTACGGCCGGGGATCCTCGGAGAATGCTGAACGCATTACCGAGGTAATCCTCCCGGGCATGGAAGTGTATATTCCATTTTCTTTCTCTCAGTCTAATGCAAAAAAATCTTGGTTTACTCACGCTTGTTCTACTGCTCTCCGCAACAAGGAGGAAGCATTCAAACCATACTGACACCTTCAAACTCAAGAATCTCATTCTTCCTATGTTTCTGCCCGGAATCAAGACAAATCTGTTCTTCGACTTGCCAAACACACTTTCTTCAATAATAAATGCACTGAACTATCCAACTCTAGCTCTTCCCAAACTTTCTGGCATCTAGCCAAAAACCTCTCCTACAATTTTTCTTCCTCGTCTTTCCCTCCCCTTTTCCACTCTGACAAAGCTGAACTCTTCGCTCAAACTTTTGCTAGAAACTTCACCTTGGATAATTCCGATGCTATCCTCCCTCTCCACCCCCCTCTCTCCTGCTTATGCCTAATATCCTAATATCTTCTAAAGTTGTACGTTCTACCCTCTCTGGGATTAATACTAAGAAGGAGTACAGTCCGGACTGTGTTCCTCCTGTTGTACTCAAAAACTGTGCTTCCAGGCTGACTCCCTACCTAGGCAAACTATTCTGTCTCTGTCTCTCCTCTAACGTCTTCCCTTCTTGGTGGAAGTTTGCTATCATTCAACCTGTCACAAAGAAGGGTGACTGCTCTCAACCCTCCAACTATCGTCCAATTGCTCTCATCTCTTGTATCTCTAAAGTTTTTTAAACTATTCTTGCTTCCAACCTGCCTCCTGCAAACTGCCTTTGGTTGATTTGGTTGAGGATGGTCTGGGTCCGGGTGATCATGTCGTGGCTGCGGACAAGACAAGCGTGTCTAAACGGAGGGTCTATGTTCCTCGGTCGCGTACTATTGCTAGGGCGGATGTGGCTGTGGATAAAGATCCTTCCAAACGGCGTGACGCTAGATTATCATCATCCTCCTCTCGATTGGTTAGACCGGGACCACCCCCCCCTGGGAAGGGCTTTAAAACCCTTCCCAGCGAGAGTCCTACATAAATATTTGTGCTTTTAATCTTTAATATTTTTTATTAGTAACACCTTATGGCTACAACAATTTGTCTTCAATGGAATTGTCGTGGTGTATTGGCAAACTGGGAAGAATTACAATTACTTCTCTCTGATCTGAATCCATAGTGTGTCTGTCTCCAGGAGACAATGGTGGAACTTCGACCTTTGCCTTCACCTAAGGGTTGTTCGGTCTTCCATTCCGCTCCTCCCCTTGCTGGTGGTCATAGTGATGGGTGTGCCATTTTCTGTCGTTCCGATGTCCCATTCACTCCCTTTACTGTACAGTCTCCCCTTCAGGTTGTAGCAGTACAGATGCACCTTGAAAGGTGTTTTACCATCTGTTGCTTGTATTTTCCACCTTCGGTCCCAATATTGCGATCTGATTTAGAAACCATTATCCGACAACTTCAGACTCCTTTTATTTTACTTGGTGATCTTAATGGGCGCCATCCACTATGGGGTGATTCGGTTTCCAATCCACGGGGTGAACTTCTGGCCTCCTTGGTTGGTGATCTGGATTTGGTTGTCTTGAACGATGGGAGCCCAACCCATTTCCACGTTCAGACTGGCACTTTTTCTGTTCTTGACCTCACCATTACTTCTCCTGACTGTGCTCTTGATTTTTCCTGGGACATTTTGGATGATCTGCATGGTAGTGACCATTATCCAGTGTTGGTCCGGTCCTCTCACTTTGCTCCAACTATCCGTTTGCCTCGCTGGTGTCTGGGTAGGGCTGACTGGCCTCTTTTTGAACAACTCTGTGAGTTTGATTTGACTGTACATGATTTCCCAGCTATTGATGATGCACAACATTATTTTACTACGACTAGGATTACAGCGGGGCTTCGTTCCATTCCATGGTCTTCGGGTGTATATTCCCGGAGACCTGTGCCGTGGTGGACTGCAGCCTGCTCTTTTGCTCGGAGGGTTTATAAAGCCGCATCTCGTCGATACCATGCAAACCGAGAGGTTCTATTTCTTAAAGTTCAATTTCGCAAAACGCGTGCTCGCTATCGATGGGTTCTGAAAGATGCTCGCCGAAGCTCGTGGAGGTCCTATGTTTCTACGAGTACTTCTTCCACTTCTTTGCTTATGGTGTGGAAGAGAATACGCAAGATATCTGGAAAGTTTTCGCCCTTCTCTCCACCAGTGTTGAGGATCCAAGGTAATCTGGTGTCTGCACCTGGTGATGTAGCCTCTGCCCTAGCTACTCATTTTTACAAGGTCTCCCCGAGGGATGATGCCAAACCTTGTGCAAGTGCCCGACGTAGCCAAGAGAGACAGGGTCTTAATTTTCGGTCTCATGGCGGAGAACCTTATTATGTTGACTTCAGTATTCGTGAGCTGCGTGCGGCCCTCTCGGAGTGTGGTGACACTGCTCCTGGTCCTGACGACATCCCATTTGCCATGCTTCGTCATCTCTCGAATGCCTCCTTGGTATTTTTATTAGACTTGTTTAATAGGATTTGGGGTGAGGGTACTCTACCTGCAAGCTGGAAGTTGGGCATTGTCCTTCCTATTCCTAAGCCTGGAAAGGATCATTGCAATGTATCTAATTACCGCCCAATTTGTTTAACGTCATGTGTATGCAAATTGTTTGAAAAAATTATCAATGTCAGACTTGAGTGGTGTCTGGAGAAGGGTGGCCATCTCTCCCCTTCTCAGAGTGGCTTCCGCAAACTCCGATGTACTTCTGACAACCTTATCTGACTTGAATCCTCAATCTGTGAAGCTTTTGCCTCTAAGCTACATCTTGTGGCTGTGTTTTTTTACCTCGAGAAGGCTTATCACACCGCTTGGCGACATGGAATTCTGCGGCAACTTCATGCCTTTGGATTACGTGGTCGCCTGCCGGTGTTGCTTAGAGATTTCTTGACTGATCGTGTGTTTCGGGTCCGAGTGGGTTCTTCCCTCTCTGCGCCACTGTGCCAGGAGGAAGGTGTCGCTCAGGGTTGTGTCCTAAGTGCATTTTTGTTTGAGGCGGCCGTCAATAGTCTTCTCGACGCTGTGCCTGCTGGGGTATCCTCGTCCCTGTATGTGGATGATTTGGCTATCTGGTTTTCTGGTTCCCGCATGTCTGCCATTGAAAGACGTATGCAACTTGCGTTGGACAGGATTTCTGCATGGGCTGATTCCAAGGGCTTTCGGTTTTCCCCATCAAAGACTGTGGCTATGCACTTTTGCAGAATAAGAGGGGTTCACCCAGACCCTGATCTAATGTTCTGTGGCAGGAGACTCGGTTGTGTGGCAGAGACGAAGTACTTGGGTCTCACGTTTGATTGCCGTTTGACTTGGGTTCCGCACTTGACAAATCTGAAGGCATCGTGTATGAAGGCTTTGAATCTGTTAAGGGTTCTGTCACACACCTCTTGGGGTGCTGATCGCAGAACACTACTGCATTTGTTTCAGGCATTTGTCGCATCCAAACTGTCGTATGGCTGTGAGGTTTACTCCTCTGCCACAGACTCCAGACTTAAGAATCTAGATGCTGTTCATCATGCTGGTCTCCGTTTTGCAACTGGAGCTTTTCGGTCGTCTCCGATTCCCAGCTTGCTGGTGGAGGCTGGTTTACCTCCCTTAGATTTACTGCGTCAATCTGTGGTTGTCCGCTGTTGGTTTCGGATTCAGCGCCTTCCAGACTCTCTTGTTTGTACCCGTGTCTCGGGTCAATCTTTGTTTTCATATTATGGTCAGCATCCTCGAATACCTCGTCCTTTTGGTTATAGAGTTTGTGAAGTTATGAAGGAGCTTAATCTGTCGACGGTTCCTGTGAGTCCCATACAAATTCCAAGGATTGCACCCTGGGTCTTGCCTGAACTGTCATCTGCAGGTTTTTTACAGGATCGAAGGATTCAGTTGCTCCTCAGTCTCTTCTTCATATGTTTTTGGACCATTCTTCTAGTCATAATAGTTCTGTGCCTGTGTATACCGATGGCTCTAAATCTGCCTCCGGTGTTGGTTTTGGTGTTGTGTTCCCTGACTTTAGACGTGGAGGTAGTCTTTCTTTAGCTGCCTCAGTTTTTACTGCGGAATTGTCTGCTATCATTTTAGCTCTGAAATTGGTGTTTGCTCACCGAAACAATAATTTTACTATTTTTAGTGATTCTCAAGGGGCTCTCATGGCTCTTGAATCTTTTAACTCTTCCCATCCTATAGTTTTAGCGATTTTAGAGTGGCTGTTTCTCATTCATCGTCGAGGGAAACGAGTGGATTTTTGTTGGGTCCCTGCGCATGTTGGTGTCAAAGGTAATGAAAGGGTGGATGCTTTGGCGAAAGCTGCAGCTTTGAGACCTTCAAATGTAAATTACCCTCTGCCTGCTTCAGATCTGCGTACTCCTCTCATGTTTGCTGTTCATGCTTGTTGGCAGGCACGGTGGGATTGTGTTACTGTTAATAAGCTCAGGGAAGTTAACAAATTAGTCTCGCCAAGAGCTTGCCCTACCATTCCTCGCAAATTGGAAACTGCTTCGGCTCGCCTCCGCATTGGACATACCAGGCTCACACACGGGTTCCTTATGTGTGGAGGTGTACCACCTTTCTGCGATGACTGTCTAGTTCTCCTTACTGTCAGGCACTTGCTGGTTAAGTGTCCCAGTTTGGTTGAATTACGTCGGGGGTTGCTTCTTCGGCACCGGAAGGCAGATGGTACTTACTGTCTCTCTTCGGTGCTTGGAGGGGAGGCTGGTTCCGCTGGAGATGATGTGTTTTTATTTTTGAAAGAGGCTGGCCTCTTTCAGTTTTTATGATTGCATCGATTTTACTCTGATATCTAATTTAACACATGTTGTTTTACGATTATAGTTTTCTGAAAATATGTTAGCTTGTTCGGCGCCATATGACCTTGTTGTTGCGGTGCCAAGATTTCTATCAATAAATTCAATTCAAATTCTTGCTTCCAAATTTCTTAAGCATTTCTCTTCTCATAATCTACTCTCAGATCGCCAGTATGGGCTTCCTTAAGGGTCGCTCTACTGGTGATCTTCTTTCATATCTTACTAACTCCTGGTCATCTTCCTTTCGGGACTTCGGTGAGACATTTTCTATTGCACTAGACATATCGAAAGCCTTCAATAGAGTCTGGCACAAATCTTTAATTTCTAAACTACCCTCCTTCGGTTTCTATCCCTCCATCTGTGCCTTTGTCTCTAATTTCCTTTCCGGCCGTTCCATAGCCGCGGTTGTGGACAGCCATTGTTCACTTCCTCACCCTATAAACTCCGGTGTTCCTCAGGGCTCTGTCCTATCTCCTATTTTAATTTTCATAAATGATAATTTCAACTGTACCTCCAGTCCTATCCATTCATACGCAGGCAACTCTACCTTACAGTACTCAATTAGTTTTCCAGAACGCCCCAGCCAGCAATCCCTCAAAAACAAACGTAATGAAGCCATGCAACACTTACAGTCTGATCTAACTACTATTTCCAATTGCGGCAGATATAATCTTGTTGCCTTTAATACTTGCAAAACCCAAATTCTCCATCTTACTACCCGGCCGGAACTCCCAGAGGAATATCCCTTATGCTTCAACAATACAAAAATCAATCCTTCATCTTCTCTCAATATTCTTGGTGTCTCTTTTTCTTCTGCTCTCACTTGGAAGCACCATATTACCAGTCTTGCTAAATGCAGCCTCCCAGAAGCTGGGTGTGCTCAACCGCCTCAGGGGGTTCTTTACCCCTGCACAGCTTCTTGCTCTGTACAGGGGCACAGTGCGTCCCTATATTGAGTATTGTTCACATGTGTTGGGAGGATCCTCTCACACACCACTCCTAGACAAAGTAGAAAAGAAGGCTTTGTGTATCATTAATTCCCGTCCAATCACCAACTCTCTGCAATCTCTCTCTCTCTTTGACGCAATGTTGCATCTCTCTCGCTATTCGATCGCTACTACAATAATCAGTGTTTCTCAGAGCTCTCCCAGTGTATACCACCTCCTCAACGTAGGGTATGTGGTACTCGTCTTGCAACACAATCCCACCCCTACTCTGTGCAACTTTTCAACCCAAAATTGAAACTTTACGCTCAGTCTTTCCTCTATTCAACAGCTGAGCTCTGGAACTCTCTCCCAGAATGTCTTTCCCTCTTCCTATGATTTAAATTGCTTCAAACTCTGTATGTCCAGGAATTTTGGCTCGAACGTCCCTTGATGTTAGCCCTGTCACTCTTTTAACTATGGGGGAGGCACTCGCTACAGACAGTTCTGTCTTATGTCTCCCTATCTCACATAAAAAATAGAAAAAAAAAGTAGCTCTCACAAACACCTGCTATTTATCTGACAACGCTTAACAAGCATACCACACTTCTTTCCAACACACCTAAGTTACTTCAAACGTACCTTGATTTTGGATCTGATACTCTGGAGTACAAAGGAGTACAAAGGCTGCTGGAGGGGGAGGGGGGGGGGTACTTGTTACAGGCAGCTCTGCCTTTTGTCTCCTTCATTCCCATAGTAAAAAAGAGTAATCCAGGTATTTCTTCTCAGTATTCCAAGTATTTATTTACGTTATTCTAGGTAATTATTCACAGTCTTTCAGGTAACTTTTCCCAGTAATTATTAATAGATGCAATATGATACCGTCCTTCTCATATTTTTTTTGTATAGCTAACAAATATCTATTCTCATTCAGATTAGGATATATGTCTCATAAACAATACATCCGTCAATGTTCTTGTATCCCGGCACTGGACGATATCTTTAACCCTTTGGCTGCGGCCTATTTTGGGCTATTTAGGGCATATTCAGGCACTCCTGAATGATAAATCAAGCATCTGCATTAAATGAAGTGTATTCTGCCAAAAACTAGGCGAGAATAGCTTCAAAATGACACCAGAACGGGCCCCGTACGTGGTCTGGCTCACCCGCAGTGGTGCCAGTGAAACGCGGGAAACCCGCTATTATGAAAAGTTCACTCGCATGGCTACACTGTTGAGAGAGACAGAGAGAGGCCCGCGCGAGACACACTCAACATCAGTGAGCCGCTCGGTGCTCTGAGGGTCGGAGGTGGGCCCCTTACGCTCCCGCCCACTGACACTCAATTTTTACGGTTTTTACAGGCTTTTTAAAGCCTGGAAATTGCTGTAACTTGCCAAAACATTCCAGAACGTCACCCGCAGCGAAAGAGTTAACACGTCTTAGAGCGTGATCTCCACAACATATATAATCTGGAAAGTTATAAGATAAACTTTTTTAAGGGGCTTGAGTGATTGATTTGTATTTATTAATGTTGTATTTATTTATATATATTTTGTGTGTATAAGTTTGCTCGCTAGACCTTCCGTAAGCATTAAAAAATACCCCAAGACCCCACTTAGAGATACAACTGTACGATTTTCGGTGGAACATATTTCCCGGCCAAAGGCCGGTTCCCTTTTACATTACAGGCTTGCCATCGCTCGCCAGTATTATATCGACACCTAAATTGCACGAAAGGTCCTAATATTGACAACAAAAAATGGGAAAGTCCTAAAATTTGATAAGTAATGGGGTTAAACATGAAGGAGA
Source organism: Paralithodes platypus (assembly GCA_032716605.1). Taxonomy (NCBI): domain Eukaryota; kingdom Metazoa; phylum Arthropoda; class Malacostraca; order Decapoda; family Lithodidae; genus Paralithodes; species Paralithodes platypus. The sequence goes on from CM064503.1 coordinate 49,531,527, forward strand.
AAGTGGTTCAGGACAATCCAAATAGTTCCCCTTAAGATGTAGTACAGTAATGTTTGGTAGCTCTCCAACCTCTAGTTCCCACACCAGTAACGTTGACTGGTTGTAAGTGACTTTCTTGTTGTGGCTAATGGCTGTTTAGCGTGTGGGGTGTGTATGAGTTACACGGAGATACACAGATACTCAGACCACACAGACCTGGCGGTCAATACTAGGTGGTATGGCCTTAATACTACTAGACAGTGACAGTATATAATAAAAGAAAAGGACAGCAAAGTAGAAGGCTCTCTCCCCACCCTCTGCTCCCTCCGGCTAAAAGGCCGTACCGGAAAATATAATGAAGTGTAACCTTATGGGTCAGGACATACCTACAAGGATATTTGTATAGAGTATAGAAAGAAATTAGTCTGAGAGTGAATTTACACATACCTACTGATTCATTCATATTGCGAGAGAGAGAGAGAGAGAGAGAGAGAGAGAGAGAGAGAGAGAGAAGGGGGGAGAGCAAAATAATAACGCTGGAAATTCCTTATCGTTTCCCTGTTTTCCTTTAATTTATGAATAATATTCCTTCTCTCGCACTCTCACTATATTCAAGTGTTTGCATATAATATAAACCGATCTAAAAGCAGAACAATTATATACCCTCTCACTTTATCCTCCTCCTCCTCCTACTTCCTTCCCTTTCCCTTCTCCTCCTCTCCATCACCCGCCTATCTTTCCCTTCTCCTCCTCTCCATCACCCGCCTATCTTTCCCTTCTCCTCCTCTCCATCACCCGCCTATCTTTCCCTTCTCCTCCTCTCCATCACCCGCCTATCTTTCCCTTCTCCTCCTCTCCATCACCCGCCTATCTTTCCCTTCTCCTCCTCTCCATCACCCGCCTATCTTTCCCTTCTCCTCCTCTCCATCACCCGCCTATCTTTCCCTTCTCCTCCTCTCCATCACCCGCCTATCTTTCCTTCTCCTCCTCTCCATCACCCGCCTATCTTTCCCTTCTCCTCCTCTCCATCACCCGCCTATCTTTCCCTTCTCCTCCTCTCCATCACCCGCCTATCTTTCCCTTCTCCTCCTCTCCATCACCCGCCTATCTTTCCCTTCTCCTCCTCTCCATCACCCGCCTATCTTTCCCTTCTTCTCCTCCTCTCCATCACCCGCCTATCTTTCCCTTCTCCTCCTCTCCATCACCCGCCTATCTTTCCCTTCTCCTCCTCTCCATCACCCGCCTATCTTTCCCTTCTCCTCCTCTCCATCACCCGCCTATCTTTCCCTTCTCCTCCTCTCCATCACCCGCCTATCTTTCCCTTCTCCTCCTCTCCATCACCCGCCTATCTTTTCTCCCCGTAATAAATGTGCATACGCCGACCATAGTGGAAATACTGTGTGTGTGTGTGTGTGTGTGTGAATTATATGCGGGTAAATGAGTTACATACATGTGTGCGTCTAATTACTCGATGTGTGTTCTCGTGAACAGCAAACACATTATTATGAGTTATCATATAATCATACACACATAGATTAAATCAACTATGAAGAAGAAGCACTCACTATAAGACTAAGTAAGTTATCAGATTAATAATGTATACTTTATAATATAATGTGAGGCAAAGACACTTCTCAAGTCAACTGTACCACTATGTTATCGATAGATGTGGTGTAAGTTTATTAAACGTCTAATGCCGTTAGTACGCTAGAGAAAAATAAAAGACGCAATTTAGTCTGCTATTCACCATTATAATAAAACAATTACCCTTTCAGGGCAAAGGGCAAAATAAAGTAACAAAAGAGCGGGTCTTTCAACATTAACCATTATAATAATGTAATCAATTCGGTAATGTCCAAATGTAATCAATATTCATTCATTTATCAAGATATTATACAAATATATGCTTATAAACAACCACACACACACACGCACACACACACATATATATATATATATATATATATTTATATATATATATATATATACTGTATATATATATATATCTATATATATATATATATATATATACTGTATATATATATATATATATATATATATATATAATTATATACTGTATATATATATCGAGGGGTGACAACCAGAATTGCTTATGTCCAATTTAGCCAGTTTTGACCAACTGTTTCAGTTTAGGAATTTGTTTAGTCTCCAGTCTCATAGACATTTATATCATGAACATTTCCAGCAAAGATTTAAAAAATTGAATCAATTTTCGATATTTCATGAAGGTTTTAAATCTTTAAGTATGATTATCTACAAACTGCATTTGTGGACATAACCACTTCTGGTTGTTAAAAAGAGTTTGGAAGTGTTAAAGAATACATTAAAACAGAGTGTCAGTTTCTTAGACTTGTTTGTATTTTTTGGAAGAATAACTAGGAATACTCGTACTTCATACACTGATGTCCGACGACACCATGACAAGAAACTGAATGACCTTGGTATTGGACCGCTAAACTGGAATGAAAATTGCATTTTTAATTTGTCGAGTAGAGTCCTCACAAGTAGAGCGAAAACATTATTATCCTTAGGATTGAACTTTTGCATTCCTCAATATAAGACCAATGTTGTTAAACATAATTTAGGTATAGATAAGCTATGTAACTTTGTCACTGACTGTGCTAATAATGGATTACTTCGGAGTGGAAGAGTGATAGGAGATACTCTACGGAAAATAAAAGATTTAGGTCGGTTTTGTTTTAATTCGGCTAAACGATCAAAAGGTGATGTATTGTCTCCTAAGTTTGAACCTGATGATGTTGATATTCTTAGAAAGCTTAGTGAAGATGACTCCATTATTGTTACCAAGCAGACAAAGGAAAGGGAGTGGTAATTTTAAATAAAATTGACTACTTTACTAAAAATAAGCAAATACTTTCGGATAGATCTAAATTTCATCGAGTAACTGGTAACCTATTTTCTCATATAATTAAATTAGAAGACAAACTAAATCGAATTCTTCGTTCTATTAAGGATAATATTGGAATTTCAAATATTAATCTTTTGTATGCTTCAGGAACTTCCCCGGGATTTTATATGGATTACCAAAGATTCACATATTAAATGCACCATTAAGACCCATAATTTCAACCATAAATACAGAAACTTACAAACTTGGTAAATTTCTCATTCCATTACTTAAACCCCTTATCAATAATGAATATACTGTAGAAAATTCTAAGACATTTGTAGACGAATTACTGTCACTAACTCTACCCCCTGAATTTGTCATGGCCAGCTTTGATGTAGATTCTTTATTTACCAATGTACCACTACAAGAAACCACATATATCATTCTCAGTAAAACTAATCCACAAGCATTTTACGGAGTTGATAAGAAAACTGTTAATAATCTACTAAAATTTGCTACGTCTGAATCATTATTTTTGTTCAATAAAGAAATGTATAATCAAATCGATGGCTGCGATGGGATCTTGCCTAGCACCTAGTTTAGCAGATACCTTTTTGTGCCGCAATGAAGCAATTTGGCTCAATAATTGTCCTAAAGATTTCAAACCCTTTTTTTATAAACGATATGTAGATGACTGTTTTTTATTTTTTATTTTCAATAGAAATGAGGATATACATTTGTTTTTGAAGTATTTGAATAAACAACATCCCAACATTAATTTCACCAAGGAGGTTGAAGATAACAATACATTAGCTTTTCTGGATGTCAAAATAACCAAAACCCGGAATGGATTGATCACTGATGTTTTTAGGAAACGAACCTTTACTGGTGTAGGTCTCAATTGGCTTAGTTTCTGTCCAGATATTTTCAAAATAAACTCTATAAAACACTTTTAAATCGTGCCTACTATGTGTGTTCTAATTTGAATGTTATGCATCTAGAATTGGAGTTTTTGAAGCAGTATTTTATATCCAACAATTATACTATGAATGCATTTAATAAAGTACTTAACAGATTTCTATACACGAAGCAAAATTTAGAGGTCACAGTTTCGGAAGTACCTAAACTTATCAAATATGTTAAATTGCCTTTTTATGGGGAATCAAGTTTCTTTTTCAGGAAGAAGTTGCTAGCCTTTCTCAAAATTGAATTTCCTGCCGTCAACTTTCTAATAATATTCAATAATGATTTCACTATAGGTTCATTTTTCAATTTTAAAGACCGTATTCCTAACCTAATATGTTCAAATATTGTATATACATATATTCGTGTCCCAGCTGTAATGCTAGGTATGTCGGATGTACTTCCAGACATTTCAAAATTAGAATATCTGTACATTTAGGTAGGAGCTATAGAACGGGTCAATATCTAAATAAAATGCCTTTTTCGGCCATAAGAAATCATTCACATGAGAATAACCATCTTTTCTTAGAGAATGATTTTGAAATAATAGGTAAATTCAATAATGAACAAGATACTTTTTTAGGGGAAAAGATATTAATTCAACAACTCAAGCCGGAACTAAATACTATGAACTGATTCAATTGTTTAGTCAGTTTTCAAATAGTTTAGTTTTAATTGTTTCCTGTTTGTTTCGTTTAATTTCAAATTCATTAAGATTATTTCCCATAGTACACCCAGTCAGAATATATAATTTTCAGATGTTCTTTTGTATTGTGTCTTTGGGGTTGTCGGTGTTAGTGTTAAATGATCTTCAGTTGTACTCGAGGTGGGCTTGGGGTTGGATCTAGGTGGGTAGGGATTGGTCTTTATTATTTAGTCATATCGCATTAGTTTTCCTTGTATTCATGCGGTACTGGTGTTTGTTAACGAATTAATTACATCTAGGTATTTTAAACCCTTATTTACGGGTCCTTCTATTTACGAGATTTTATGTATGGTAATTTCATTGTATAGGACCTGCTGATGGACGCAGAGTCCAAAATATTGCAATAAATATGAAGATGGGGATCTTCCTTGTTTTTGGCAACCCTTTTTCTTTTGAAAATACGTTATCCTGGAGGACAACTCACTGATATCATCATTAATATATATATATATATATATATATATATATATATATATATATGTTTCTAATCTCTCAGTGGGGTTCGAACCGCCGACCGTCAGGACGATAGCCGACGCTTTAATCAACTACACCACGGTTCGAACCCCACTGAGAGATTATAAATATTTAGTGGCTCACGTGTATTTGTGATATATACTCAATATTTGTAACTCTCATGCTTTGTGGGTTAGAATTAAATGAAATCAATTTCGGCCCGAGTTGCGTCGGGACACTCAGAAATCCGTGTATGGTATTCTGGAATATGGATCCTACTACTAGGTATGAATTGAAATATATTCGCCTAGTGGGTTTCCCTTCTCCCTAACATAAATAGGATAGAAGGTTGAATGTCTTTTAGACTGCCGTGGTGTAGTTGATTAAAGCGTCGGCTATCGTCCAGACGGTCGGCGATTCGAACCCCACTGAGAGATTAGAAACATTTAGTGGCTCACGTGTATTTGTGATATATACTCAATATATATATATGTTTTAGTCTCAGTGGAATTCGAACCGTCGACCGTCAGGACGATAGCAGACGATTTAACCAACTCCACCACGGCAGACCACGGCAGACTGCTGTGGTGGAGTTGGTTAAAGCGTCGGCTATCGTCCTGACGGTCGACGGTTCGAACCCCACTGAGAGACTAAAACATTTAGTGGCTCACGTGTATTTGTGATATATACTTAATATATATACAGTAACCCCTCGCCATTTCGGACCTCTAATTGTCGGAAACCCGTACTAGCCGGATCGCCGTCACGTCGTGGACACGTACTTCCGTTTTTCGGACATTTCCGTCATCGTTCTGACAGTCTCCGACGTTGGATGACGCACCCCCATCCCCGGTGAATGTCCGTCAAAACGGGGCTCCCTCGACCGCCGATAATAAAGGCTGCACTCTGAGTCACCCACCTGGACGAGAAGTGACGTCACGGGCGGCAGTACGCTTTGAGTGGGTAGCCATCTTGTGTGATTTTTATCTCCTCCGCATACATGTATATTATCGTGTTATCATGCCTCCCAAAGCGTAAGGTGACCACGATATCACTTGAAATGGAGAAGGGAAGTGAGGTGGTCAAGGAGAATGAAGTGGAGAAGTGGAGTGAGGTGGAGAAGTGGAGAGAGGTGAAGTGAGGTGAAGGGGTGGACCTGCAATGAAGCTGTGAGTGTTGATTCATACTTTTTGACCATCAACTGAACTTATTGTTTCATATTCATTACTATATGTGCTATTACTGTACAGTATATTAACCTAAAGTACGAATAGGGTAGCCTAGCCAAAAGTAGCCTAGCCTAGCCTAGGCCTAGACTAGGCCTATTCGTTGTCATGGTTGCATGAAGTTCGTTCACGTTTCCCTTCTGAGGTCGCTTTTATTCATATGAATGAAGTTCGTTCCCGTTTCCCTATTTAATCAACGGTGAAGTTTGTTCTCGGTTCACTTTAATTTTTTATTTTTTTTTCCGTCAGATTTGTTTGTTTCAGGTCGGTTTTATGTCTTCTTTTAGATCGGACACAGCCGGAACTCGGACATCTCGGATTTTCGGACGTTTCGGACAGGGTGTTCCCCCTATTAGTCCGAAATAACGAGGGTTTATATATTTTGTTTTGTTTTCTATGTGAGTGAGGGAGACAACAGGCCGAACTGCCTGTAGCGAGTGCCTCCCCCATAGTTGAAAGAGTGACAAGGCCAAAATCAAGGAACGTTCGAGCTAAATAATTCTGGGGGAGACACTCGTCACAGATGGTTTTGCCTTTTGTCTCCCTCATCCACATAGACAAAACAAAAACAGGATATATATACAGTACGTAACCTTGCCCCCTTCTTTCCTTCTATTGACATTTACAGAGATGTTGCCGTTCACCCCCCCCCCCCCTTCACATCCTCCTTCACCGGTAACCCTCCCCTTCCCTCTCCTACCCCAACCAAGGGATGTTTATACAAGTGTTCTCGTCAAGGGGGACTGCTTACCAAAGGTCCGGAGGGGATTGGCTCTGTCCTCGTTTTCTGTATACTATATCCGTGCCACAAATTGTATGTTTTCATTCCCGTGTTTCTACATTTCTCTTAACCATATTTCCTCAATTTATTGTTTCTTCAATGTCCTCAGTGCATTTGTTATTCATTCGCCATAGTGTTCACTCTTATTCAACATCTTTACCTTTGTTGTATTATCACAATTGTTTAGAGCTTCTGTTCTTGTGTAAGATTGCAACTATTATTGCCATTCGCCAATGCCTCTACTTGTTTCCAGTATCCTCATGTTAACAACATGGTCTGTCAGTATATATACAGTATATACTTTATATATTTGGTATATATTTACCATGCGATTCTTACCGCGTCAATATGTTAATAATTGTACAATAACTTAAATGTGTGTGTTACTATATACATCACATTTGCTATGCATCTATGACATTTGTATTAAAGATTATTGTTAATATTTGTAATATTCTTCTCCTTTCCTGTAGTCTCCGGACTTATTTTGTATTACTCGTTGTAGTGCACTATCGCCGTTTATATTATTATATTTGTCTTGCATTACTTCACCCTTTCCTGACTATGTATTGCGTTTCTCGACTATCTGTTCTGTTACTCATACGTCCATAATAATTCACTAATTGGTCAATTAACAACTTGTCTTAGGACACGTAAAGTCATTATTTTATGTTTATACTGTATTAGCAAAGTTGTTTTCTATAGACACGTTACTGACGTTAGTCTACTGTAAGGCTACCATGCTTCCGACCCTCGATTCAAAATACACTCTGATCAACATTTTTCAATCGAATTTCCCCAAACTTTTAAATGACTGCCTACCTCCAGCTGCCCCCAACCCTCGGGAACTTTTACAAGAACTGACACGAAAAGTTTGTTGATGAACCCATTAGTGGAGTGAATGTGTTACTCTCTCACTCCTACACACTCACTCTCTCTCTCACACTCGTTCTCTCTCGCTCTCTCTCTCTCTCTCTCTCTATATATGTATATATATATATATATATATATATATATATATATATATATATATATATATATATATATATTTATATATATATATTCAGTATATATATATATATATATACATATATATATATATATATATATATATATATATTTTGTAATTAAGACATCAGTAGGGGGCCGAGGGCACCGCAGTTTCCATAACAAGAGGAAGAATAGAGATAGAGCTGCGCCATACGCCATGTTAATTACTCAAATGTTCGGCATCAACAAGGTGCCATCTTCAGGTTATACAGACTGATCCTAAAAATATATAAAATAAGTATTATACTATTAGAAAGAAAATGGATCTAATGTAATACATGTTATCACTTAATAAGCTGAAATATACCTAGTGAAAAAGCTCCCAAACACATACAAAACAACATTAATCATAACCCACTGGCCTCAAACTCCATCCTGTAAACAATGAACATCAAACAAAAAAGCCAAAATTCTTTGATAATTGATAAGCACACAATCACAAAAATACAAAAAACACCCATGTACAGTACCTCAAAAACCGAAGCACATCGAAAGAGATCCACACCCCATGATAGCTAAGGGACAACTAAACTAACCCAACTCAACCAAACACAACTGTTCATACAACCAATCCCCAAGTTTCGGACACTAATTGCAGAGAATTATATAAAATAAAACATTATGAATTGTGTGAAACGTTAAGTTCAGGATTGATCTTTTTTATTAGTAATTTTTCACCAATAAGTGCTTCATATTGGCTCCGAAACTTGGCAACTATTTGAAAATCCTCAGGAGTGTAGGGATGGTTTTGTTCTCTAGCATGATTACGAATGGCCGAAAAAGATTTTTATTGCAAAAATTGACCTGATCGATGACTTTTACCAATGTGCTCGAACATTCGCACTTTAAAGTCACGTCCAGAACATCCTATATACCTGGTCTGACAACCAGGACAAGTAAATTTATATACGATGTTCGAGCACAATTGGTCAGGCACTCGATCTTTAACCCCTAAGTGTCGGGGCGCAACATAAGTCGAGTTAAATAAATCTGGACTATCTGGCGGTGCGCGACATAGGTCGTGTGGCAATTTCAGCACGTAATGTTGCTGAGAGAGAGAGAGACAAGTGGTGGCAGGAGAGTAGCGAGCGTATGACTGCTCCAGACCACCGCGGCGAACCTACTGACACGAATCCCACCTCCTCCCTCCCTCTCTCACTCGCTATATACGGAATTGTATGGGAAAAGTGCCTAATTACATGCTTTTTGCACTCGCGTTGCACGGTTGTTGCAAGAAAACTAGCCATCATAAAAGGATCGTTATGGTGTCATTCGAAAGCTCTGTTTATGCCCTTTCAGGGATAGATACTTGTTTTACGTTCTGGGTCTTATTTAGGCATGAAAATTATCACGTAAACAGCCCTATTTTGGCTAAAAACACCCCGCTGGGCAGTACATATAAATAAACCGCCTAGCCCGCTAAATAAGGGTTAAATGAGAAGAAATTTCTTATGGTAAACTCATTCGTGAATATAATTCTAAAATTAACCGCGGGGAAACTAGTACTGAACCATTTTGATATGTATTTTCTGTACTGATAACTTACTTTATCGTAAAAGGGCATTTTATTGTATTTTATCAATTTAGGAACATTGGATTTAGCCTGATCAGGAGCACATAGTTTACTGTAAAGAAACCTCTTCAACACCTTGTCAAATAAATCCCTGACATAATTATTGTTAACAAAATAATCTCTAAGTTTGCCTATTTCTTCATGTAAAAGATGATAAGTGGAACATATATCATACGCTCTATTTAACAGGGTTTTAATGGAATTTAGCTTGTATATATCTGGAGTGAAACTTAACCAATTGAGTCCTTGATTTGTGAAGCTTGGCTTTCTATACACACCCGTTGTGAGTCCCTGTTCCGTGTTATGAACATTTACATCCAGAAAAGCTAATGAACTATTTTCTTCTAATTCACAAGTAAAATGTATATTCTTGTGTTGACTGTTCATATATTGTAAACATTTGGCATTAGCATCATCATTATCGAAAATAAAAAACAGATCATCAACGTATCTACGGTAATACAAAGGTTTGCAATCTAAGGGACAGTTATTAACCCAACTCACCTCTTTGGTGCACAGGAAGGCTTCAGAAAACAAGGGAGCTAAGCAAGGTCCCATGCTTAAACCATCTACCTGATTATACAAAGTACCATCAAACAAAAAACAAGATTCAGATGTGGCAAACTTAAGTCATTTCTTAAGTGTACTCTTATTTATATCATTGAAATTTTGAGGTTCGCATTTGTCTAATATTATGTCAATAGTTTCTGCTAATGGGACGTTGGTAAATAGCGATTCAACATCATAACTAGCCATGACAAAATTTGAAGGAAAATTCATAGACGTGATTTCATTAACAAAGTATTTGGAATTAGGTAGAGAATATTGATTCGTAGTCAGTGGCTTAACTAAGGGTATTAAAAATGTAGACACATTGTATGCTGCAGTTTTAATGCAGGATACAATGGGTCTCAACTGGTAATTATCTTTGTGGACTTTAGGCAACCCATAAACGATGCCAGGATTAGTGCCAGAAGCTTAGGTTTTTGAGGTACTGTACATGGGTGTTTTATGTATTTTTGTGATTGTGTGCTTATCAATTATCAAAGAATTTTGGCTTTTTTGTTTGATGTTCATTGTTTACAGGATGGAGTTTGAGGCCAGTGGGTTATGATTAATGTTGTTTTGTATGTGTTTGGGACCTTTTTCACTAGGTATATTTCAGCTTATTAAGTGATAAAATGTATTACATTAGATCCATTTTCTTTCTAATAGTATAATACTTATTTTGTATATTTTTAGGATCAGTCTGTATAACCTGAAGATGGCACCTTGTTGATGCCGAAAATTTGAGTAATACACATGGCGTATGGCGCAGCTCTATCTCTATTCTTCCTCTTGTTATATACTGTATATATATATATATATATATATATATATATATATATATATATATTTATAATTTTAGAGATGGAACGAATATCATAGATGGATAGAATATCAATTTTCCATATTTGCGAATGCGATTTTTTTTTGTCTGTGATTGAGGGAGGCAAAAGGCAGAACTGCCTATAGCGAGTGCCTCCCCCATAGTTGAAAGAGTGACAGGGCCAAAATCAAGGGACGTTCGAGCCAAAATGCCTGGACACACGGAGTTTGGAGCAATTTAAGTCATAGGAAGAGGGAAGGACTGATTCTGGGAGAGAGTTCCAGAGCTCAGCTGTTGAGTAGAAGAAAGTTTGAGAGTAACGTTTCACTCTAGGGTTGGAGAGTTGCACAGAGTAGGGGTGGGATTAAGTTGCAAGACTGGTACCACGTGCCCTACGTAAAGGAGGTGGTATACACTGGGAAAGCTCTGAGGAACACTGATTATTATAGTAGCGATAGAATAGCGAGAGAGATGCAACGTTGCGGCGGAGAGAGAGAGATTGCAGAGAGTTGGTGAGTGGACGGGAGTTCATGATACGAAAGGCCTTCCTTTCAACTTTGTCTAGGAGAGCGGTGTGAGAGGAACCTCCCCACACATGTGAACAATACTCAATACAAGGACGCACTATGCCCCTGTACAGAGCAAGAAGCTGTGCAGGGGAAAAGAACCCCCTAAGGCTGTTGAGCACACCCAGCTTCTGGGAGGCTGCCTTAGCAAGACTGGTAATATGGTCCTTCCAACTGAGAGCAGAAGAAAAACAGACACCAAGAATATTGAGAGAAGATGAAGGATTGTTTTTTGTATTGTTGAATTATAAGGGATAGTCCGCTGGGAATTCCGTACGGGTAGATAGATGGAGTAATTGGGTTTTGGAAGCATTAAAGGTAACAAGGTTTTCTCTGCCCCAATTGGAGATAGTATTTAGATCAGAATTTAAGAGTTCTATGGCTTCATTACGTTTGTCGTTGAGGGATTGCTGGCTGGGGCGTTCTGAAAAACTAATGGAGTAGTGTAAGGTTGAGTCGTCTGTGTATGAATGGATGGGAATTGAGGTACAGTTGAGGAGATCATTTATAAGAATTAGAAAGAGAATAGGAGATAGGACATAGCCCTGAGGAACACCGGAGTTTATAGGGTGAGGAAGTGAACAATGGCCGTCCACAACCGCGGCTATGGAACGGCCGGAAAAGAAATTAGAGACAAAGGCACAGATGGAGGGACAGAAACCGAAGGAGGGTAGTTTAGTAATTAAAGATTTGTGCCAGACTCTATCGAAGGCTTTCGATATGTCTAGTGCAATAGAAAAAGTCTCACCGAAATCCCGAAAGGAGGATGACCAAGTTAGTAAGATATGAAAGAAGATCACCCTTAAGGAAGCCATACTGGCGATTTGAGAGCAGATTATGAGAAGAGAAATGCTGAAGAAATTTGGAAGCAAGAATAGTTTCAAACACTTTAGAAAGACAAGAGATGAGAGCAATTGGACGATAGTTGGAGGGTTGAGAGCGGTGACCCTTCTTTGGGACAGGTTGAATGTGAGCAAACTTCCAGCATGAAGGGAAGATGTTAGAGGATAGACAGAGACGAAAGAGTTTGCCTAGGCAGGGAGTCAGCACGGAAGCACAGTTTTTGAGAACAACAGGAGGAACACCGTCCGGACCATACGCCTTATTAGTATTAAGCCCAGAGAGGGTAGAAAGTACATCTTTAGAAGAGATTAGGATATTAGGCATAAGTAAGAGAGAGGAGGGTGGAGAAGGAGGAATAGCACCGGAATCATCCAAGGTGGAGTTTCTAGCAAAAGTTTGAGCGAAGAGTTTAGCTTTGTCAGAGGAGGAAGTGATGGCTGTGCCATCAGAGTGGGAAAGGGGAGGGAAAGACGAGGAAGATAAATTGTCGGAGAGGTTTTTGGCTAGATGCCAGAAAGCTTGGGAAGAGCTAGAGTTGGATAGTTCAGTGCATTTATTATTGATGAAAGAGTGTTTGGCAAGTCGAAAAACAGATTTGGCTTGATTCCGGGCAGAAACATAGGAAGAATGAGAGTCTTGAGTTTTAAGGCGTCGGTACCGTTTGAATGCTTCCTCCTTATTGCGGATAGCAGTAGAACAGGCGTGAGTAAACCAAGATGTTTTAGCATTAGTCTGAGAGAAAGAGAATGAAATGGATGCTTCCATGCCCGATATGATTACCTCGGTAATGCGTTCAGCACTCTCCGAGGGTCCCCGGCCACAGAAGCAGTAATCATTCCATGGGAAATCAAAGAAGTACTGCCGGAGAGCCACCCAGTCGGCAGCACCAAAGTGCCACAAGCGCCGCCGGCTAGGAGGATCGGGTGGCCGTACTGGAGAGATAGGACAGGTGACAGAGATAAGTTTATGGTCGGAGGAGCCCAAAGGAGAGAAAAGATTAACAGTATAAGAAGAAGGGTTAGAAGTTAGAAACAAGTCAAAAATGTTGGGCCGATCTCCGATGCGATCCGGGATATGGGTGGGTTGCTGAACTAACTGCTCTAGGTCATTTATGATAGAAAAGACGTAGGCTTGTTCACCAGATGGGTCAGTAGTATGAGATGAGAGCCATTGGCGGTGGTGAACGTTGAAATCTCCTAAGATGGAGATTTCTGAGAAAGGAGAAATGGATAGAATGTGTTCCATTGTAGAGTTTAGATAGTCAAAGAATTTGGGAAAGTTGGTAGAGTTAGGGGAAAGATAGACAGCACAGAAATATTTAGTAAGAGAATGACAGGAAAGTTTGAGCTATAAAGTTGAGAATTCAAAGGAGTCGAAATCGGGAACACGAGAGCAAGTGAGTTTGTTGTGCACATATGCACAACATCCGCCTTTGGCTTTGAAACTAGGATAGAGAAAGTAGGAGGATACAGAGAAGGGGCTGCTGGATGTTGCTACAGACACCTGAGTTTCGGTGAGGAAGAGAAGATCAGGTTTGTATGAGGAAAGATGGTGTTCAACAGAGTGAAAGCTAGAGGAAAGTCTACGAATGTTCTATCTATCTATCTATCTATTGCCTGATGCCGTGATCCCCGAAGGGGTGGCCACGAACGAACCGCCCCCATGCACCTCTGTCCCCAGTCAGTCGACGCCCCCCCAACCAGCACCGCCTCGTTCATGTACTTCCTCACTCCATCCTTCCACCTCATATTCGGTTCTACCTACTGTCCCTCCACCTCGCTCTCGTACACCCTCTTAGTCATTCTCTCGCTTTCCATACGTTCCATATGGCCGAACCATCTCAAGTTGTTCCTTTTCACACTTTCCAGCACATCTACCTCCACACCACACCTCCTTCTTACTTCCTCATTAGTCTGTCTATCCCTCCATGTAACTCCGCACGCACTCCTTAAGTAATTCATTTCCACTGCTCTCACTCTTGGTCTGAGTCTCTCAACCAACGTCCATGCTTCGCTTCCGTAAGTCAGTGTCGGGATTACCACACTGTCATGCAAGGACTTCTTCACTTCCATACTGACCACCCTATTTCTTGGTACTGCTTTTAGCGTTCCTACAACCCTCTTCTCCCGTTGTACCCTCTCCCGCACCTCTTCATCCATAGTCCCATCTTTACTCAACCACTGCCCAGATACTTAAAAGAGTTGACGATCTCCATAGCCTGACCATTCAGCTTTACCTCACACTCTGTGACTTCACCCTTTCGAAGACCATAACCTTGCTCTTCCCCGTATTTACCTTCAAATTCCGTTTTTCGCACACTGTTCCAAACTCATTTACCAGACCCTGCAACTCCCATTCATTATCACTCATCAGAACTGTATCATCCGCAAACAGCAGTATAGGTAGCTTCCACTCAATTCCCTCCCTTTTCAGCGATACACCAACATCCACTGCTCTTGATAGTATTTCTTTCATAACTCCATCCATATATACAGTAAACAATGTTGCAGAAATTAATAGAAAGAGTAACAGGCCGAGGCCCAGGTAATATTGTGGGGTCGTCAGGGGATGGTCGGTCGGGTGTAGGGGCATTTGTGCCCCCCCCCCCCTGCCTGGGGACTCCGAGGCTGGGCTAAAATTCATAATTTTTTAAAATTTTGGTGTAGAGGAATGAAGTGTGGTGTGCATGTTTAGTGTAGTGAAGTGGATAGGAGGAGGAGGTGTTTGTGAGAGCTAGCTGGATTGCTCTCAGTGTAAATGAGGCATAAAGAAAATCAGTAAGAGACGCCAAGCAAATGAAACAGGAGTTCCAGCGACTCTTTATCACATGCCTATAACCTCACCTGGGTCTAGCCCTGATCGATTGGTGCCTACAATCAAATATTTAGTTATAAAATTCTCGAATGCGTATGCGAATTGTGAATATTTCAATAAAATAGTCAATATCTATTACTAAATACGAAATCAGTGGGGAAATATGATGGCATATTCTTTATTGACATGCTATTATATTGGATACTAGCAGGGGTACCCGGCGTTGCTTGGGTAATCACCATAATGACCATCACTACTACCACCACTACTACTACCATAATCACCATCATCAATCACTACTACCACAATCATCACAATACTACTACTACCATAATCACCGGCCTCGACCTCCCTGTGCCTCATTGAACGGCGACCTCGATTTCGGCCGCTAAATGACCTCCGATTATGGATCTGACCCCATCCGTACCCCCATTTTTGGGGGCTGCGAACAACTTTCGTTCCATACACCTTTTCGATCGGAGGCCTCCTTCTGCCCCAAACGGCCATTTGTTTTCATTTCTTTTCAATTTCGGCCTCGAAACGACCTCCAATCGTGGCCTCGCCCCCTCTATGACCTGACCCAGGTTAATTGACACCCACATGCAAAGTTTCAGTTCCCCAGGTCCAAAAATGCAGCCGCCTATGAAGAACAGACACACACACACACAGACAATCGAAAATATTATATAGATGTCTGAAACTGCAATATTGAGACGGTTCAACTGTCCAGGTCCAGCACACGTTTTTTTACCGGGCAGTGATGCCATTTT
Source organism: Paralithodes platypus (assembly GCA_032716605.1). Classification (NCBI taxonomy): domain Eukaryota; kingdom Metazoa; phylum Arthropoda; class Malacostraca; order Decapoda; family Lithodidae; genus Paralithodes; species Paralithodes platypus. The sequence continues at coordinate 49,547,492 of CM064503.1, forward strand.
AGCTATTTTACCCATAAATCTAGCATATCTAAACAGCAATCTAGCGGACGATGTTTTTACATTTTTTGTTCCATTAACCGAATTTCGTATCAACCACCAATCACATTTACAAATATGTAATTTATTATATAACGTCAATAATAATTGTCCCTGTTGGGCTTTTAAATCCAAACTAATGGGATTTATGGAATATATCCGAGTTTAAGGGTTTGAAGAGATCAGAGAAATTAATATAACCGGAGTGTAAATGACAACACTGTCGCTTAACCCTTAAAAAGCGGCTCACCACATAAGTCGTATTTAATAAAGCTGGACTATGTGGCGGCGCTCGACATAGGTCGAGTGGCAATTTCAGCACGTAATGTTGCTGAGAGAGAGAGACAAGTGGTGGCAGGAGACTAGCGAGCGTATGACTGCTCCAGACCACCGCGGCGAACCTACTGACACGAATCTCAGCTCCCTCCTCCCTCTCTCACTCGCTACATACTGAATTATATGGGGAAAGTACCGAATTACATGCTTTTTGCACTCGCGTTGCACGGTTATTGCAAGAAAACTAGCCATCATAAAAGGATCGTTATGGTGTCATTCGAAAGCTCTGTTTATGCCCTTTCAGGGATAGATACTTGTTTTACGTTCTGGGTCTTATTTAGGCATGAAAATGATCACGTAAACAGCCCTATTTTGGCTAAAAACACCCCGCTGGGCGGTACATATAAATAAACCGCATAGGCCGCTAAAGAAGGTTTAATCATCTAGAGATTTAATATAAGGTTATTTATGTATTCACTGTATTTGGTACGTTTTCGAATAATTTGGTACTTTTCACTGGTTCGATCTGGTACTATTAACCCCTTCTATACCGGCGACGTATTTTTAATTGCATTCACGCTATATTTAGACGAGTTTGTGCAGTTTAAGAAGGAACTGCGGTAGTAAAATGAGTTGAGTAAGATAGTTAGAAGCCAGTTAATTGCTTTAGGCCATTTTTAAACTGAATTAAGTCGTCTTAACGTAGCCAGAATAAAGTTAATAAGACGTCGCCGGTACAGAAGGGCTTAAATAAAGTTAAGTGGCAACACTGCTCAGTCCTCCTTCATTCCACTCTAGCGCCCCAACGCACATCTACACTTGTATGTATGCTTGTGTTAACATTAAAATTTAACATTGTATATGTTTTTATGTTTTCCATTGGTTTGGTGAATATATTCCCATATTCGTAGATAGCTATGAATGTAAATGCGATGCGAATACGAATGCGAATATTGAAAACATAGTGAATATTCGCACATGCGAATGCGAATGCGAATATTCGGTCCATCTCTAAATTATATATATTCTTTGAATATCTAAACTCTAAAGTGGAACACAATCTATCCACTTCTTCTTTCTCAGAAATCTCCATCTTAGGATATTTCAACGTTCACCACCGCCAATAGCTCTCCTCTCATTCTACTGACCAACCTGATGAACAAGCCTACGTCTTTTCTATCCTAAATGGCCAAGAGCAGTTGGTTCAGCAACCCACCTGTATCCCGGATCGCTTCGGAGATCGGCCCAACATTCTTGATTTGTTTCTAACTTCTAACCCTTCTTCATATACGGTCGATCATTTCTCTCCTTAGGGCTCCTCCGACCATAAACTTTTCTCTGTCACTATCTCTCCAGTACGGCCACCCAATCCTCCCAGCCGGTTGCGCGTGTAGCAGTTTGGCGCTGCCGACTGGGAGGTTCTCTGGCAGTACTTCTTTGATTCCCCATTAAATTATTTTTGCTTCTGGGGCCAGGAACCGTCGGAGAGAGCTGAACGCATAGCCGAGGTAATCCTGTTGGGTATGGATGCATACATTCCATTTTTTTGTTCTCAGTCTAATGCAAACAAATCTTTGTTTACTCACGCTTGTTCTACTTTTGTCCGCAATAAGGAAAAGCATTCAAATGGTACTGATGCCTTTGACTCAAAAATCTCATTCTTCCTATGTTTCGACCCGGAATCAAGCCAAAACTATTCTTTGACTCCTTCACTCCTTCATCAATAATAAATGCACGGAACTATCAAACTCTAGCTCTTCCCAAGGTTTCTGGCATCTAGGGAAAAACCTCTCCAACAATTTTTCTTACTAGTCTTTCCCTCCCCTTTTCCACTCTGATGGCACAAACGTCACTTCTTCCTCTGACAAAGCTCAACTCTTCGCTCAAGCTTTTGCTAGAAACTCCACCTTGGATGATTCTGGTGCTATTTCTCCCTCTCCAGCCCCCTCTGTCCTACTTATGCCTAATATCCTAATCTCTTCCAAGGATGTGCATTCCACCCTCTCTGGGCTAAATACTAAGAAGGCGTACGGACCAGACGGTGTTCCTCCTATTGTACTCCGAAACTGTGCTTCTGTGCTGACTCCCTGCCTAAGCAAACTCATCCGTCTCTGTCTCTCTTCCAACATGTTCTCTTCTTGCTGGAAGTTTGCTCTTCCTGTCCCAAAGAAGGGTGACCACTCTCAACCCTCCAACTATAGTCCAATTGCTCTCATCTCTTGCATCTATAAAGTTTTCGAAACTATTCTTCATTCCAAATTTCTCGAGCATTTCTCTTCTCATAATCTACACTCAAATTATCAGTATGGCTTCCTTAAAGGTCGCTCTACTGGTGATCTTCTTTCAACTTCTTACTAACTCTTGGTCATCCTCCTTCTGGGACTTCGGTGAGACCTATTCTATTGTCCTAAACATATCGAAGGCCTTCGATAGAGTCTGGCACAAATCTCTAATTTCGAAACTAGACTCTTTCGGTTTCTATTCCTCCATCTGTGCCTTTATCCCAAATTTCCTTTCCGGCCGTTCCATAGCTGCGTTTGTAGATTGCCATCGTTCACTTCCTCATCCCATGAACTACGGTGTTCCTCAGGGTTCTGTCCTATCTCCAATTCTCTTTCTAATATGTGTTTGTAATATTTCATTAATCGAATTAAGGAGTAGAGTTGGTTGTTGGATAGAACATAATAATTCATAAATGATCTTCTCAACTGTACCTCCAGTCCTATCCATTCATATGCAGAAGACTCTACCTTACACTATTCAACTAGTTTTCCAGAACACCCCAGCAAGCAAGCCCTCAAAAACAAATGTAATTAAGCCATACTAGACTTCTCTTCTGATCTAACTACCATTTCCAATTGGGGCAGAGAAAACCTTGTTGCCTTTAATGCTTCCAAAACCCAATTTCCCCATCTATCTACCTGTCGTGAACTCCCAGAGGACTATCCCTTATACTTCAACAATACAAAAATTAGTCCTTTATTTTCTCTCAGTATTCTCTGATCTCTCTTGGAAGAACTATATTACCAATCTTGTTAAAACGGCTTCCCAGAAGCTGGATGTGCTAACCGCCTCAAAGGGTTCTTTACCCATGCACAGCTTATTGCTCTGTACAGGGGCACAGTGCATCCTTGTATTGAATATTATTCACATGTGTGGTGAGGATCCTCTCACACAGCACTTCTACACAAAGTAGAACAGAACACTTTTGTATCATTTACTACTGTCCATTCACTGACTCTCTGCAATCTCTCTTCGCCGCAATGTTGCATCTCTCGCTATTTTATTACTACTACAATAATCAGCCTTCCTCAGAGCTCTCTCAGTGTATACCACCTCCTCTACGTAGGGTAAATAGTACCCGTCTTGCAATACAATGCCACCCCTACTCTGTGCCACTCTCCAACTGAAGAGTGAAACGATACTCCCAATCTTTCTTTTATTCAACAACTGAGCTCTGGAACTCTCTTCCTGAATCCATCTTTCCCTTATTCTATGACTTACATTGCTTCAAACTCTGTGTGTCCAGACATTTTAGCTTGAAAATTTCTGTGATTTTGGCCCTGTCACTCTTTCAACTCTGGGGGAGGCACTCGTCGCAGGCAGTTTTGTTTATTGTCTTTCTCATCCATATAGGAAAAAATAAAATATATGTATATATATATATATACGGTATATATATATATATATATATATATATATATATATATACGGTATTTATTTATATATATATATATATATATATATATATATAAAATATATATATATATATATATATGTATATATATATATATATATATATATATATATACAGTATATCATATATATTATTTTTTGTTTTCTATATTCCTATACTCCCTCTCGGGCATAGGCTGAGAGCCCGTACATTCAACCATTCAACATTGAACGGAGAAGCTCGTGAGGTCTCGTTCCAGTCTAGGAGGCGAGACGTGTGAAGCACCTTTTAGCTGCCTCGTCCCAGTGCTTCACTGTCTCACCTCCTAGACTCGGACCCTAACTCTCAAAACGCCACCTATTGAGTAATGAACTCGCTAGGCATTGCACCCCTGTAGCATATTTTGAAAATGGGAATATTCATACAGTGCTATTTAATCAGGGAACAACGAGGGTATTGATTTGGCGTTTTGGTGGGCTTAGCGGTAATGCACTGATACTAGGTACAGCACAAATTCCATCCCAATAATATCTTCCCATTGACCTATCGGGATTTGAACCCGGGTCCATTGGATTACCAGTCCAGTGGCAAGACCACTCCATATATATATATATATATATATATACTATATATGTTGCAGTCAGACTGTGAAACGAGGCATTTCATGAAATGACTAAGCATGTCAGTCAATCTGTGAAATGACTGGTTACTTCACAGTCTGACTGTATCATATACAGTATATTGTATAATGTATATATATAATTATATATATATATATATATATATATATATATTTGTTTTATTATTCATTTATTTATATATTTATTTATGAATTTATTTATTTACGGCTAGACACCCAAGGTCGTATTAGTTATCCATATAATTCGAACAAGGGTACATGGGATTATGAAGGCAAGCGCTCTAAGTATATACAATTGTAATAGAATTAAGTCTTTATTCAACAGGTGTGCTATTTGCCAAATAGAGAATGGTTAGAACCCGAGGTAGTCTATAAGTATAGGGTGTATTATATCGATCAGGTCGACAGTAATGGCATAAGAAGTTTTGTTTCGATGGATTTTGTAAGTCCTGTGATTGGCTGTGGTGGCAGGTATGGGGGGGAAACTATTTTGAAGGGGCCACTGCAGTATCTTTCTGTAGATGTAGCATTGCAATTCTGTTGATAGGGTTTGAGATTGGTTTCGATGTGATGATTGTGGTCGTTTCTCTACTTCGATCTTTCCCTCTCTTGGACATAACACTACTGTCTCTCGTCAAAAAGTCACTTCCAAGTGCTTGGAGGGGGAATGTTTTGTAGTCTGTGGAGACGGAGGCTGGGGACAGATGCTCTACTCCACCGTACAACAATCTGGGGAACTCGTTCGTGGGTCTGTTTTTCCTGACTAATTTGAGAGTGTTGGAAAGGGGGCAGTTCTTCAGGGACCTCATTAATTGGGCTGGATGGAGGTTGCTCTTCAATTTGTTTCCTTCAGGAGCCCAGCAGATGAAGCGAAGAAGTATGGCTGGATGTGTCATACTGCGGGCGGTCGAGAGAGGCGTTGCTGGTAGCTTGGTGAGAAAGAGAGTGGTGACCTGACAGGGAGGTTTTTGGTACTTCGCACGGGCTCAAAGGTACAGTACAATGTGCTAATTCTAGTTGGGTGGGAGGTATGGATGAGCGACTAGAGTATGTTGTGTTTGTTTTGGGTGGTTTAGTGGGTCTACTGAAAGATGTGGGATGAGTTGCTGGCGGTGGAGAAGGTAGAGAAGGTGATAGAGGAGTAAGGGAAAGTTTCCTAGATGGGTGTTTTCTTAACAGTTTCGGGAGGGTCTGTGATGGTTGGATGGTTGGTGTTTTGTGTCTTGGGTTGCAGTATTCACCTAACATTCCGGTTTCCTACAAACTTAGATTGAAGATAGTGTTCTAGCAGTAATTTCGAAACCAAGACGTTTTCATGTAATATATAGGGAATAATTGAGATGGCGTTGGGCTTGAGATCTTGACACGTTGACACGTATAATATGTTAAGTATATAGGGGATTATAGGTAATAACACAACATATTAATTATTGGATAAGTGATAATAAGTATAAACGTACAGGTATATAAGTACAGATATATGATAAGGCTTGTAATAAAAGCCTGAGGAGCAAGGTGATATATGACTTGTGTGGTATAATATATCTAGGGGATATAGGAGCTTGGCTATAGAGGATGAGTTTGAGTCTAGAGTATAGAGGGAGTAAAGAGCTCTGACTCTCTCTGGCTGAGGTCTGTTGAAGTGTCTTGAAGATGCCTGAGTAAGAAGGCATCGCCTGGGTTCAAGGATATTGATGCAACACAGCATTAACTCAGCATTCTGGTATGACGTATGACCGGATAAATACGTTATACAGTTTACATTTACAGAGGAAATGGGTGTTGATTTAAGTGGAAGTAACAACAAATATATTATAAGTTAATGAGATAGATAAAGTTATAGGGAGTTCAATGAATCAAGAATGTTTAATATGAATGTTAAGAGTTTACAAGTTACAGGGATAAAGGCATATAAGCAGTGAGATATATGTATAGCAATATATATGCAGGGCTTATAATGTCATACAACATTCGCCGGGGGGTAAAAAAATTGATCTCACCATGATCAACTATAGTAAAAAAAAAAAAAAAAATGACTAGTCTGTTGACACATCACACCGTATCAAAATTGTCCATTAGACCTAGATCAAGGGTGTGAGCTACCAACAAATTAGAATAAAGGTTTATGTTAAATAATACAAATATATAGTTGAGTATAAGGAGAAGATTACAACTGCTATATATTACACATGGCAGGTGTAAACTTATATAGTAATAACATTTAACAACTGACAGTGGAAAGAAATAATACCCTAAGTTGTTCCACTGACGATATTAATATACACACATATAAAGAAATATATCCCCCCCCCCCAAAAAAAAAAAAAAAAAAACTTAAAGTGCTCTATTCCTCGCGTAGGCTTCAAGAGCAGCAATGCGAAGATTCAGGCGAGAAAGAGCAAACCAAGAGACACCTAGGATGATGATGATAATGAGCATAGGAGTAACAATCGCTGGGATGGCAATGTAAGGGTGATAGTATTTAACAAAATCTATAGGTAGAATTGACTTGTTGATCAATTTAAGGGTTTTTAGATCAGGTGAGTTGATGTGAAGTTTAGATATATTAGCTGAGATATTTGGGAGAGTGAGAACATATCGTTCACGTTGTATAGTTGATTGAGTTCAGTAAGGTGGTAATTTGTGGGGTAAATGGTTACCTTGGAAGAGGTGATAGAGCAAGTGTCAGGGATAATGATGAGACCAGAAATTACCTGATCAGAAGATGGAATATCATTCTGACAAGAGATGGAGATGGTGGTGTCAGAAGGGAAATAAAGGTGATGAGAGTGAGACACATGAGCATGATAGAAGGGTTTCTTAGTAACTTCCTTGAACTGGCAATGTTCTATAATGGAATTATTGTGAATCAAGGCACTAGCACAGCCGTCAGCATGGAAGGGGATTAACTTGAGAGCAAAGGCTGGGCAAATGGCCTGGGATATAATAGAGGAGTGACAGAGAGTAGAGAATGAATAATCATCCAACCAGGCGTGGTGATTCTCGGAAGTGGAGATGAACAAGTTGCTGAAGGAGTTGTCCAAAGAAACTAATTGATTGTTGAGGAAAAAGGGGAAAGGAGTGATCTTGTAATGGGCGAAAGAAATGGATGATGCAAATGGGATAATAAGCATATATTCATAGTTATACATGTGGACATCGATATATCCATATAAGAGTTCAATTTGGTCAAGTGGGAACACTGGTAAGAGGCGGAAGTCATTGCAAGCCTGAGTGATGATTTTCCGCAGACTACTCAAGGGAAGAAGATCTGAGCTCACTATACCGGGTTCAGCATCGTTGAGGGCGTTCAAGAGTCTACTAAAGTCTGACTCTAATTTCATAGAGATAAAATAAATGTTGTCAAGTTGGGTAGAGATTTCTAGAATGTTTTCAAGAAATGAGGTAATATCAGAGAGTTCATTAATGGAAGATTCCGCTTTACTCATGAGAGATTGTAAGTCGTTAACATGAGTAGAGATTTCATTAATAGTGTCTATTTGGATCTCCACTAACTTTTCTTGACTTCTGAGGGTATTTTCTACTTCACCGATTTTATCAGCGATGGCGTTCACTTGGTCTTCAGTAGCTGTCCCGAAGAGAGAAGACAACAGGTAACCTCCTGCATCAATAAGTCCTCTCTTGTTCCTAAGTCTAGCTCGATTGGATTCTGACCTTGGTTTGACCGAATTTTTAGAGCCTATTTGAATGAACAAGTAATCTAAGGTGTTTTTCACCACATAAGTTCTCCAAAGTAACTGAGTTAGAGTTGCGTAGTGATTGCTATGTTTGATGTTTGAGTGATTCAGATACTCTGTCAAAATAGAATCTGATCTTCTTAAGGCATTGATAGCTTTCGCCAAGGTCGGGGCCATAACACTCAGGTCGACGTTGGTGAATTTTACTGCCATAACATCCGAAATCAAGGTCATCCTACCTGTAGGACTAACTACCGCGCCATTCGAATGGATGGCAAAGGTGCCCATCAGGTGGACAATCAAGACGATCAAAAGAATCAGCCCACACCTTCCCTTGGTCTTCCTGGAGGTTTAAAAGGAGTATAAAAATAACAGTAAATATTATAGAGGAGTAAACAAAAATATATATAACTTGGGAGTGTAAATAATATTTGGAGTTGGAGATTTAAAGGAGTAAAATTTGAGTAAAAATTGAGATAAATGTGAACGCTATGAATAATGCGGACACAAGGAGTAATGTGAACACAAGGAGCAATGCGAACGCATTTAGATAATGCGAACGCTGGGAGTAGCCACATCTAAACATGAAATATGAGATATCTATGCAAAAATAAATAATGGACAACAATTTGTCCAAGAGTACACTAAATATATTCACAAGATAAATACATAGTTAAATAGATATATTGGCAGGCTTGGTGTATTAAGAGTAGAAGATATTAGGTTTAATATTATTCTGAAACAGAAGTTGAGTTATAGAAGTATTATCCACTAGAACATTGTTTACACTCCTAGTTCTAAGATTATAATCATGGGTCGGGGCTTGTAGGATTGTATCAGGGGATCGGTTGATGGGTATGATATCTTTGTCCATATTTTCTTGGACACAGTTTAAGTTTCTGTGCACTAATTTGAGGTGGTTAATGCTACTCCTGGATTCTTTACCTTTCTCCAGATGTCTAATGACTGCAATGTTGTGGCGAATACTGATCACACGATAGGGGTCTTCGAACAGAGGGTCCAGTTTATCAGCCCTGTCGTGAATTCTTGAGAACACAATGTCTCCTGGTTTCAGTTTTTGTTGTCTATTAGATTTGTGATTGTTTTTTATCATTTGTTCTTTGGTTAAGTTTAGTTTATTCATGACTTGTTTATGAATTCTTTTAAAGGTGTTTATATGATGAGTTATGAAATCCTGAGTATATATGGGTTTAATCTGTTCATTGAGCATGTGGGGTAGGTGTTTGTCTTCTCCAAAGACGATGAAATGAGGGGATTCACCTGTGGAGATATTAGGCAGAGAATTCATAGTGCATTCCACGAAGGGGATAAATTCGTCCCAAATTTCATGATCCCTGTCAAGACAAATGTTTTTCAATTCATGGAGTATTTTACGGTTAGCTCTCTCAACTAGGCCGTTACTCTGTGGTGAGTAAGGGGCAACCCTGATGTGCTCTATCCCATACTCATCACACATCTTAGACATCTCGTTCACAAACTCTCCGCCATTATCTGAAAGAATAAATTTAGGTGAGTGGTATTTGCAAATCACGTTATTTACAAGAGTTTTAACGATAGTATTGGCTTCCTTATCAGGTATGGGAGAGAGAATGGAGTACCTAGAGAAATGATCCGAGGCTACGAGAAGATAATTCATACCACTGTTAGTCTTAACAATTTTCAAAAGATCTATGGCAATCAACTGGAAAGGTTTCTCTGGGACGGGATAAGTTTTTATATTAGCTTGGGGTGTAAGCTTAGGGTTAATTCTGGCACAGTTCTCGCAAGCGTCTATGTGATTATCTATGTCAGATTTCATGGACTTCCAGTAGAATTGTTTTTGAGCAATGAGCATAGCCCTTTCTTTGCCAGGATGACCGACAAATTTAGAACCATGAAGATGAGGGAGTATTTCTTCTACTTTATTGTTGGGTACAACTAACTGCAGAATGTTCCTTTCAAGTTGATGTTTGCCTTTGATGAGTTGATTACGAAATAGCGTGTTATCAATTAGAGTGTAATCTTCTAGGTGTTGGTTACTTTCATTATTCTCTAGAGCAAGAATGATCTCACACAACTTGGGATCACCTCTCTGAGCTGTGGACGTCTTCATTAGCTAAAGACATCGTGTTTAAATGTGCACAAAGTACCGGATTACGAGAGAGAGCATCCGCTACGACATTTTTGTGACCTTTAATGTAGAGTATCCTAGGGTTGAAACTTTGTAATATGTACTTCCACCTTGCGCGTCTACCAGACATATTATTGTTGTCAAACAGATCAACTAGAGGCTTGTGATCCGTCCACACTTCAATGTCATAGTTAAGGATTTTGTCTTTGAATGTCTGTAGAGCCCAGATTAGACCGGCTCCTTTAATGTCAGTGACACAGTAATTTTTCTCGGCAGGTTTAAGAGTCCTGCTGGCAAAGGCTAAAGGTTGAAATTTATCGCGGCTGTCTTTTTGCATTAAACAAGCTCAAATACCGCTATAGGACGCGTCGGTGTGGATAATAAAAGCTTGAGTATAGTCGGGGTAAGACAGGCAAGGAGGATTACACAGGTGATGCTTCAACTCGTCAAATGATGTTTGTTCGGATTCTTTCCAATCAAATTCAGCGTCCTTTTATAACAGTTTGAAAAGGGGACTGTCTTTTTCCGAAAATTTGGAGATGAAACTACGGTAGTACCCGGCTAGGCCAAGGAATTGGCGGAGTTGTGTCACATTTTCAGGTTGGGGAAATTCATGTATAGCTTTAGTGATATCGGTCTTTGTTCTGATGCCATCTGCCGAAAGTTCGTGACCGAGAAATTCAACACTACATTTTAAGAATTTACACTTTTTTAATTTTACCTTTAAACCTGCATCCTTTAGTTTTTGAAAGATCTTTCCTAGGCTTTCAAGGTGAGATTCGATATCAGGCGACATTATAATGATGTCATCTATGTAGATTTGGATATCTTTGCCCAAATGGCCTGCAAGAATGTGACACATAAGCCGTTGGAAAAAGGCTGGACTAGTTTTTAACCCTTGAGGGAGTCTATTGAACTTGTAGGTACCACTGGGAGTGCTGAAAGCTGTGTACTTACGGGAATCATCGTCTAACTTTATCTGATGAAAACCGCTACCTAAATCAATGGTAGAGAAGATTTTGTTTTTAGAGTTCAAATTACTCATAACTTCATTGATGGAGGGCATATAAAAAATTTCCTCAATGATAGCATCATTTAACTTCCTGAAGTCCACCACTAATCTCCACTCGTTGGGGTTCCGCTTAGGTACTACGAATATAGGGCTCCTCCAACGACTGGATGAGGGAGAGACTACTTGTTGGTCTAACATAGCCTTGACTTGAGATTCTACCTGTTCTCTCTGAGCGTGAGCTAACCTATAAGAAGGACAGTATATGGGGTTAGTCTCCGAGTTGCGTAATATGATCTTGTGTTGAAGCACATCACAAAACCCAAGATCTTCATTATGTAACATAACTGCCTCTTTATACGTGCACAACAAACTCACAAGATTCTCAGTGTAGTCCTCAAAATCAAGATCATTAATTAGAGATTTTATTTGTGACCTAGTCTCTGATTCATCCTTGCTAATAGCTGCGTTAATGACAAGGTCTTTACTAACTGGTAAGCTTTGGTCGTTAAAAATAAAAGGGAAAACTTCCGCTTCCATAATCTTGGTACCACTTTTAATACTAAGTATGTTATCTGAGTAATTGAGAATTCAAGTTTCAAAATATTCATTCTTGCTCTCATGAAGGGCTGGAGTGATTATAAGACCTTTTATGGAGGTAGTGTCTGGAAGAGTGATGATGCTGTATTTGTGATAATTAGCGGATAATTGATTGACATAAGTTTCTACCTTCATAGATGATTTTGGTTGAATTGTTACATCATCTTGCAAGATTACGCCAGCTGTCAGTTATCAGATCACCTATAGATACCTCAGTGTATTGATAGCTAGGAGTGGGGGCATCAGGGGGGGTTTTAGTGACCTCTTGAGTGACCGAAGAGGGACTGGATTTTAGTTCATTTTACGGTAGTTTTGAAACTGAATTTTCTTTTGGGTCTAGGTTTAGTGTGATGAAATGCCTGTTTTGGGTGGTTGGTGGTACTTTTGACAGAGGATTCACTACTGCGTGTGCATTCGATAGTGTCGCCTTTTAAACCACCGATCATAACTTGGTCCATATGGGTGAAAATGATGATTTTGAGCATATTCATACTAACAAACCCTAGGAGCAAGTCGGCATTTATGGGGAGTTTGTTAATGACATAGAATGGCAGGGTTGTTGCTAATTCTTCGGTGATCTTGATAGGTAGATAAACCTTAGATAATGTCTCTAATGGGTTGTCGCTGACTGATTTTATATTGACATCAGGGAAAGATTGACTGAATTGATTATTAGAATTAATAAGATTAAATTTGCTGAGACTTATAATATTCACTGGGGAGCCTGTGTCTAAAAAGAAATTTAGATTGTGACGCCTTCCGGCGTTAGCAGAATGGTTGCGTGGGGCATTGCAGCTCGCTAGCGCTCGCCAGGATGGGGGGATAGGCTACAGTTGTCCTAGAATGATCTGCTTTATTTCATTAGTGTCGTGTTGCCACAGACAGTCTAGAAGTGGTCTTTGTTTTGGTCTGTGGCCGCGCCTTATATTTTATATTCGCTATAATATAAATGTTGCTTGTGTGGGAGGCGAGCGAGAGAGTGTGAAGGAGTACACCCAGCAGCGTGGTGAGCTATGACACGGCTCGCTTGGGCGCTGACGGCGTTGGCGGCCGGGTGGTCAACTAGTCCCTTCCCGTCGCTGCCTCGTGTTTTTTACCAGCTCAGAGCTTGCCTGACACGCGTATCGCCTACATCCTTTGCAATTCTGTCCCCCATACTCGCTACTTTGCATACTATTTCTCTCTCTCGACTTCTCCTTTCTCATTCTCTAATCTTTATTAAACTCAACATCCCTTCTAGTTTCAGCATAGACGTTCACCGTCGACCAGTCGTATTGTACGCGAATCTCTCAGATATTTCCATGTATTAGGTTAAGGAGGTAGTATGCTTTATTGAGGTATAGAGAGACGGACTTTTCCGTATGTGTCCTCTCTCGGGAAGGTTGTAGACCGGTATATGTCTCCCTTGCAAGGTGTTGAGTGATTCTTCTTGGTTATCTAAAGCTAGACTAGGGGTAAGGTTACTGTGTCGTTGTCTCCGATGTGTGCAGTGTTAGCTAAGCTCAGCACGACATCGACAGGTACTGTGGGAGCCTAAGTTGTCTTCGGGTTGGTTTACTTTGCGAGCACAGCGCTGTGGTGTGAGAGGGCCATAGCCTATCCCTCACAACATAGTGCTGCCTCTTTGTGTTGACTTCTGAGGGATCGCCAGGATAGAGCTAGGTACTAGAGACCTAGATTTATCAAGAGAGCATCCCCGTCATATAACGTAATCTTCATTATACCACCCTTGGACAACGTTAGGCTACGAGCCGCATGCTCGCCCATTGTTGCCCTGCCTTGATACCCCAGCTAGACTTTATTAACTGAGCAGACACTGGTTAGAGATAAGCCCCATTATTATATGTATGCAGCATTATTATTCACTGCACTTTTGAGCCGAGGTTGTTGTTGAGTTGCACAACCCGAGTAGAGTAGGCTGTTGCGTTGTGTCACGAAGCATTTCTTTAGTTGTCGAGCATTACTACCTTTGCGCAGTCTTTATTATTCGCCTGCCTATTATTACTATATGTCCTAGCATTTATTGTGACCCGTATTCTGCATTATAATTGTTCAAGATACTTTACGAACATCTTCCCAGCATCAGACTTATTTCAGAAGTTTCCAGTTGATGTAGCAGGACTAGCATTGCACTTTCTTTAATACAGGAGTGCCAGTTATTTGGGTATCTACCGTAACTTTAATTAATCACGTTAACTATCTTTTCTTTGTGTAATATAATCGAGTAATCTTTTACTGTTTGAGAATAGGCTGTTTCATTGAGCGTCAGCCTAGTGTGTGTGCACCAGTTACCGAGTCATAGGATACCTCGTTGTCCAGGCATGACTCAGGGCGGTAATGGTGTTTTGTTTTCCAGTGTTTAAGGCGTTGGTGTTGGATCTAGTGTTACCGTTGTTGCTTTTTGCCATTATCTAGTCCAATGTTGAAGAGCCCTGTGTCTTTGAGAACCTGGATCGTAACAAATGGCGACCTAGCTCAGGATCTTGTGAACTAAGAGATAATTGCAGGATTGTTGTGGTCATTTGTTTTATTGAGGAATATAGTGGGCACGTTAGATTTTTTTTGGCAAAGTAGTATAGCACTTGAGAGTCTTCAGACATTTTTGGCAAGTGAATAGTGCTACATAGGAGCTTGGGTACTTTTTTTTTTTTTTTTATAAACGTGAGAAATTTTGGTGGACACCATGGGAGACGAATCAGATCATACTGAGGGTTCAGGGAATGATGCAGGCTCTGATGGGCAGATGCCAGGGGGGTTAGTAACTAGTGAGGAGGCCGCAAATAAGTTTTTGGAGGTGCCTATAACAGCTGATCGACTAGAGGGAATTAGCAAGTATGGTCTACAGTGTTTGGCTCCCCTCATGGGGCTTAAGGTGGCTCATGGCATCAAGAAGAACGATTTGAGGGCTTGCGTACTGGAGGCGGCTAGTGAGGTCCAGGGTGGAGAGGGTGCTCGGGGACTTCTGCTCGAGCCCCCCCTCCACTCTACACCCATCGGGACCTCTAGGATGCCGGAGTTTAGTATGTTTAGTAGTGCCCCACCCCCCCGAGTTAGTGGTATACCTTATGCAAACAAGTACAAGAGCCATGATCCCAAGACTGACCACAAGACTAGCACCGTCCCGTTTAAGAAGGGGCCGGGCCCTTCCCAGTACCAAGGGAAGCCCAAAGGGGAGTTGGAGTGTTATCATTGTCATAAAAAGGGGCACTTTGCAAGAGCCTGTCCTAGCAAACCACCTACAGCAGCTGTGTCTTTGGCCTGCAACATTGGTCTGTCTCCGAAGTCGTCTGAGTTTGCCCAGGGCAGTTCATCAGAGGCTGAGGCACAGCCATTGCAGAAGCACCTGGGAGGCTCGAACCCTGCTCGGGATGTTTTTTGCGACCATAGAGGGCGGGGTTGCGTGATGTGGGCAGGGCGCAAGCATGGAGTAGAGGTCTTGCGTGATACAGGTGCTTCCCAGACTCTGATGAAAAACTTGACTGGCTACCCTATAAACGCGGCTCGGGTGGTAGTGGTGCAGGGTATTAATGCAACTCGGTCATACCCGCTGGTGCGGTTGGAGATGGAGGTGGATGGTGTGGCACGTGAATTGGATGTCGGGATTGTGGAGAAACTGCCAGTGGAGGGCGTCGACCTTCTTCTCGGCAACGACTTTGCAATGCCCGCTTCTGAGGTTTTACCCTTAGTCGTTGCCGAGAGACCGGCCGACGTGAGTAGGGAAGAGCAAGAGTGGGTCGAGCGGTGCCAGACACAACCCATGGCGTGTGTTGTCACCCGAGCTCGGGCAGCTAAAGTGTCACAGCCTAGTCCAACGTCTTCAGACCAGCGGAGGAACGATCAACAGGAGGAGGCTAAAGCTGGAGTTGGTTTTAAGAGTTTTGACTCGGCGGCTCTCCTGGGTGATTCAGTATTAGCACCATTACTTAATTCTGGAGTAGCCCCTGGGCCTGTCATCGAGAGTGACGAAGCTGGGCATGACGAGTCTCCATGACAGCAACGTTATGTACATCGAGAGAGACAGAGGGAGCAGCCCAGTATCGGGGAAGGTCATGCATTGCTCCGGGAGCAGTTAGATCGCTTGGCACCCTCAGATATACGTCGGTTGCAACTAGAGGACCCTGAGCTCCAAACGTGTGCTAATGGAGCTGTAGAGCTCGACGAGGACGGCGATGCACAGCCAGGAGATTTTTTTTATTTAGAAGGCATCCTCTATAGGCGTTTTCAAGACCCTAAACGTAGTTGGCAAGAGGGGTCCGGAGTAGTGGACCAGTTGGTGGTGCCACGGGAGTGCAGGGATAGCCTACTGAGGTTGGCGCATGACGTACCACTGGCAGGACATCTAGGGGTGAGAAAAACGGTGGCGGCTTTAGAAAAATTGTTTTGGTGGCCGGGGTTGAAGGGGCAGGTGGTAACCTGGATAGCAATGTGTCATACATGCCAGAGGGTTGGAAAACCTAACCAAACAATTCCGAGAGCCCCGTTGCACCCCATTGCTGTCAGTGGACCGCCCTTCAGTAAGGTCATAACTATCATGGATGTGGCCACTCGTTATCCTGATGCATATCCAATGAGAAATGGCACGGCGAAAACTGTTGTCCGGAACCTGCTCTTGTATTGCTCGCGGTATGGTTACCCGCAAGAGGTGCAATCGGACCAAGGTTCTAATTTTACATCTAATCTGTTCAAACAAACTATGATTCAGCATGGCATCAGCACTGTCGTCTCTTCTGCGTATCATCCGGAGAGTCAAGGGGTGTTGGAGAGGTGGCACTCCACGCTGAAAAGCATGCTTCGATGTTACTGCGCAGAGAACGGAAAGGATTGGGACCTTGGTCTGCCGTATGTTTTGTTCGCGGCAAGAGAAGTACCTGGAGAGAGTCTCGGTTTCAGTCCGAATGAGCTTGTTTTCGGCCATCAGGTGAGGGGCCCTCTCCACATGGTGAAGGAGATTTGGGAGGGTACCGCTAAGCCATGTTCTATGTTGAGATACGTCCTCGAGAGCAGGGAGAGAATGCTTAGAAGTCTGGAGCTAGCAGGGCGTAATTTGGTGAGTTCGCAGGCCCGTATGAAGGACAGGTACGATACTTAGAGTAAATAATGAAAATGAAAGTGTTTGGGTAGAGGTTAACGAAGGTAGTGAGACCTTAGTTATTGGAGTTATGTATAGACCGCCAAATACGAGTAGAAATGACGGAACATCATTATGGGAGGAAATTAAAATAGCATCAAGGTTTAGCAACGTGTGCATTATGGGGGATTTTAATTTCCCTAATATAGATTGGCAGCAACAAATAGGCGACTCTGATTCAAAGGAGTTTATTGAGGTAGTACAAGATAGTTTTTTATCTCAATTCATAGATACGCCGACTAGAGGTGATAATATTCTCGATTTAGTTTTCAGTAACAATGAACATAAAATTATGATAAATAGTGTAGAAATCGGGGACCACCTAGGAAATAGTGATCACAATTCTGTGTATTTTAATATACAATGGAAAGGTAATATCAGAGAGAATACAATATTAATATCTGACTTCAGAAAAGCCAATTATGGTGGGTTAAGAGAAGCCCTGTTAGCGGACCCTATGGTCAAAAAATTAAGTCGATCCAGATGTCCAAATGAGTGTATCCTTTCTCAGGCACCTGTCATCATAAGTCAGGAAGAGACGTCAAACTTGGTAGATACATACGATATTTTTATCAAGTCAGTATTCAATGCGCAAAATAAATATATCCCCAAAAGAAAATTTAGATCAACACAGAACCAACCCAAATGGATGAATAATAGACTATTAGATCTTCTAGGAAAAAAGAGAGGAATATATAGAAAAATTCAGAGAGGCGAAATTCACCTACTTGCTTACTATCAGAATCTATCACGACAGGTAAAAAAGGATATTAGTAAAGAAAAAAGAGATTATGACTCAAAAAATAATCCTAAAGCTTTTTACCAAATATATAAATCCAAGGTTAGAGATGTAATTGGTCCCCTTAAAACTTCGATAGGAGAAATGACAGAAAATTATTTAGAAATGTGAAGTACATTAAATAGTCAATTTCTTTCCGTTTTCACTAATGCAAATTTGGCACAGTTTCCAGAAGTCCGTAAGGTATACAGCGATAGTATAGAAAATAGGTTAAGTACGGTTACTATAAGTAGAAATGATGTGCTTAAGGAAATTGACAGACTGAAACCTCATAAATCGCCTGGTCCTGATGAGGTATATGCTAGAGTATTAAAAGAATGCAGAGATGAGTTAATTTACCCATTAACATTTTTATTTAACAAGTCATTGGAGACAGGTATAGTTCCAGAAGCTTGGAAGCTTCCTAGAAAAATGGTACAAACAAGACCCCCCTAGCACCAACCCGGCCAATGACATTACATTTTTCTACAGAAACTACATATCTTCCGACCACACAACAGACGAATCCATTATGAAAGAAATAATTCACAAAAACGTCCTCCCCACTAACCCTGACAATAAAATAAAACTCATTATTTACTACAAATCTCGTAAGACCTCCAACCTTGTCCTCCGTAACTGCCCCATTTCCACCAACCAACCGAAAGACGATCATGTGATATACCAGCATATTTGCACCTCTGGGGACTGTGGACCCCTATCCTATGTTGGAATGACACAGACTCGCCTTTCCCGTCGACTAACCCTTCAATCTGGCGCTATAAAAGATCACTATCAAGCCCCCCACCATCTTGCCCTAACTCGCGCCGACCTAGACAAACAAACTACCATACTCGACAAAGAATCAGACCCCAGAAGACTAGCTATTTTAGAAGCTCTATATATCCAAACGCTCAACCCCAGCATCAACAACCAAACACAAGACCTTCAAATTCTTCCTTCAGGCAAGCGCTACAGGCATACTGCCCTCGTTCCTCTCGCCCTGTGCCCCCCTCCCGTACCTTTCCGCGATCACCACACTACTGACAACACCAACCAATCACAGCCACCCACAGCCAACAACCAACCACCGATAAGATTTAGTGCCCGTCTCGCGAATAGACTGCCTTCCACCAATGAACAGCCACCCCACACCCAGTAGCTCCGCCCACCTACCTATTCTTGATCCTCGAATTTTGTATAAATATGTTGCTTTGTCCTTATTCTAATCATTACCTGCCCTTTCCCTGAAGATGCAAGATGTTTACTTGTGAAACGTTGGATCCACCATGAATTTTGCTAACCTGTTGTACCTCATCTCTGAACCCCAGAGGAAAATTGTTAGAAATATTGAAAGCTGTAACAATAAAATACTGAATGCTGAAACTGCTGTTGCCTTTAACCTCGTCTGTTTAAAAGAGAATCTATTACCTGGCTATACTAACATATATATATATATATATATATATATATATATGTATGTATGTAGAGATATATATATAACTATATACATATATACATATATAATATATATATATATATATATATATATATATATATATATATATATATATATATATATATATATATATATATATAGTACGTACCGGTATATATATATATGATATATAAATTGAGATTTATTTTTCTATACATCTCTCTCTCTCTCTCTCTCTCTCTCTATATATATATATATATATATATATATATATATATATATATATATATATATATATATATATATATCTATATATACTGTATGTATATCTAAGATACATGTACTGGAATATAACTAAAACTACAGAGATTATTAAGGTTCGAATCCCCGGACTGCCACATTTTTTTTTATTTTTTTTTTTTTAAGAGACAATGAACGGAGGAAGGAAAACACCGATAAAACAAAAAGGTCCATGTGCCTAAAGGCATCCTCCATTCATTAAATGTTTGTAACAACTGGATTTAAACATTTGTAGATTGTAAGTTTGTGGAAAGTAATTCGAGGGAAGTGAATTCCAAAGAGTAGTAGCTCTGGGGATAAATGAATTCTGATAAGCAGAAGTTCTGCATTGTGGAGGAGAAAGTGTAAATTCATGGGCGCTCTCAGCTACCCTAGGTCTACGGGGAAAGATGTGGAGAGGCGGCACAATTGAAGCAAGTTCCTCGGAACAATTGCTGTGAAAATATCTGTAGAATAATGCAAGGGATGCAACGTTTCTTCGTATGGATAATGTAGGAAAGTCCTGTGTGATTGCAGGGTTATTGATTAATCTAATAGCTTTATTTTGTATTTTGTCCAACTTCCTCAATGCAAACACTCCACTTTCACCCCACAGAGGTGAACAGTAATCCATCTGAGAACGCACATGACTTTTATATATTACGGCCAACTGCTCGTCAGTGAAGAATTCTCGAACTCTGTACAGGAGTCCCAGTTTTTTAGAGGCATTCTTAGCAATGCTTCTAACATAATGTGTCCAGCTCAAGTTAGTAGTTAATGTTACTCCGAGAATGCCAATACTAGGGGAAGTGGGAATATTTACATCATTAAAAAATATATGGGAGTCAGTGAGATTCTGTCGGTTAGAAAATTGAATGTAATTGGTTTTCTGTGCATTAAAGGAAACTAGATTCTTTTGTCCCCATCCATTAATTCTAGAAAGGTCCTGGTTCAGAGAAATTGCAGTGTTTATTTTTGAATTTATAAGATCGGGTTGGGTGAAAGAATTGGTAAATGTGAAGGAACTGTGGAGTGTTGAGTCATCTGCGTAGGAATGTATTGGATTATGAGTGGTAGATATGTGTTTGTTAATTTAATTAATCGAGTTTAGGAGTAAAGTTGGTTAGTGGAGACAACATAATAATTTAACGTAAGGTCTATCTAGATATACGTATACATATATCTATATATATTACTATATACTGTATATATACATATATAATATATATATATATAATATATAAATTCATATATATTTATATATACATACATATATATATATATATATATATATATATATATATATATATATATATATATATATATATATATACAGTATATATATATACAGTATACATATATATATATATATATATATATATATATATATATATATATATATATATATACAGTATATAAATACAGTATATGTATATCAAGAAACATATACTGTAATATAACTAAAATTACATGGAGTATTATATTAAGGTACTTCCCGTCATTGAACGTAAGCATTCCTGTAAGCATTTCTGTGACATATTAGTAATTAGAACGTATTTATTTCGTAGGCAGTATTTATTGATAAATCAATTGGTCTTTCAACAAGAAAATTGTGTATAATCATGAATTATACCTAGAAAGAAATGCAACAATAGTCAAGGGGTTATTTTGGTATGTTATGTTTCTGATGGTGTACGCCCTATCATTCGATTCTGCCATTCGACACTCCCACATGGTGAGTTGTAGTACGTGCAGAGCTTCTCACGAACAACCTTGCCATCTTTCGTAGCGGTGTTGCCAGGCCTGGGCCCAACACGGTCGAGGAGTTGTGCCGGACGCACCAGCTCAATTATTTCTCCTGTGTCAATGTCCTCCACAACAATCCCTGTGCGATCAGAGGGATTTCTGTCGCGTAGGATATTGTGGAGGCAACAGCACGCCATGACAACCGATTCCACGCGATTAGGATGGAGAGGTATGGTTGTGAGAAGACACTTGAACCTGTAATGAGAAATATTAAAACAATTATAATATTTGACAAACAATAGGGACTGGATGAACAAACCATGCATCAATAGGAGGAAAATCTGCAACTTATTACCAAAGTGTGTGTGTGTAAAACATAAAATTATTAATGAAAACATAATAACATAATGAAATGTTATTCTCCATAAATGCGATCAGCCCACACGAGACAGATCCCTTTTTTCACACCCAACTACAATTACGACGGATATATATTGCCAGAATAAATTCTTCCAAATATTAGAGAGTGAACGAGGAGCCTTTTTTAAGCTTTTCAAGATGGATTAACTTTTTTAGTGGAAATTGGCCACTGTCAACCCATACGTAGATGTATTGATGGACGTATAATATGTGTATGTATAGAGACACATATAATTTTATATGTAAAAAAAAAAATATATATATATATATATATATATATACTGTATATATAAATATATATATATATATATATATATATATATATATATATATATAACTAGTGTTTATACCAATTTTATACATCGGCTTTCCTTACCTGGCAGACATGATACCGAACGCATTCTCAACCACTCTCCTGGCTCGGGATAGGCGGTAATTGAAAATACGCTTTTCGTCAGATAAGCCTCTCATTGGGTATGGTTTCATCATCCAAGTCTTCAGTGGAAATGCGTCGTCTCCAATGAAGAAGAATGGAATGTCCTCGGTGCCGTTTTCTAGCGGCTCTGGCTCAGGAACACCAACGTCATGCTTCTCCAACAGCAAACGAATGGGTGTTCGTAGAAACAGTCCTCCATCTGACGCTGATCCCTCTGCACCTACATCGATGTAGAGGAAATTGTAGTCAGCGTCAGTGATGGCAAGCAGCACAATGGAATGGTAACCTTTATAATTATAGAAGGTAGAGGCAGCTTTGGGTGGTTTTCTGATTGCAACATGTTTGCCATCCAAGGCGCCCAAAGCATGTTCAAATTGCCACTTCCTAGCAAATCTATTTGCAACCACCTTCCACTCTTGCGGTGTTGTTGGACAAACAATAACATCATCGATGTACGCACTCACAATAGCCTCACACCCCTCGGGCACAATATTGGAGATGGTGTTGTGCGCTATCCTGAAAAAATACATTAGACTCTTGTAGCGTCACCTGTAGCTAGGTAACGCAATGTAACTGCTAAACGCAAACCAGGTTCAATGGCTTTCCTCAAGTTAGTGTCCTTTTTGGCAATGAAGGGTCCAATTTTTCCAGAATTTCTTTAACCCTTTATTAGCGGCTCACCACTTAAGTCGTATTTAATAAAGCACAAATCTCAGCTCCCTCCTCCCTCTCTCACTCGCTACATACTCAATTATGTACCGAAAGTACCGAATTACCTGCTTTTTGCACTCGCGTTGCACGGTTATTGCAAGAAAACTATCCATCATACAAGGATCGTTATGGTGTCATTCGAAAGCTCTGTTTATGCCCTTTCAGGGATAGATACTTGTTTTACGTTCTGGGTCTTATTTAGGCATGAAAATGATCACGTAAACAGCCCTATTTTGGCTAAAAACACCCCGCTGGGCGGTACACATAAATAAACCGCATAGGCCGCTCGTAAGGTGTTAAAGAGTGCCGGGTCCACTCTCAGGAAGTTTTTTAAATCAGCTGGGTCCTCTGCTTCCACTTCTTTCATTAGGTTTACATAACCACCAAACCTATCTCGCCTTAACAGCCACGGTCTCGACCACAGTTTTCGCTTCTTCGTCGTTTTTGTTTTCCTCTCCTCTTCATCCTTCCTTTTCCTCTCTGCGTCCTTCTCCTTTCTGGAAAGCTCTAATAGGCATTCCAGATAAATTAGACGCATCCGCATCGCATGGGCAACAAGGTCCTTACGAACACGTACATCGATTTTGCGTAGATGCGGCGTATGTCTCACCATCTAAAAAATTTAGAGGCACGTTCAGGGGTCAAGGTTAATGCTGAATGAGCTCTGGGGCTGTGTAAATGCCTTTATATACAACAAAAACAGTTTTGGGGGTTGAGGGTGGGTGGGGGCATGTTTACTTGACCCATTGTCACGAGATATGGGTTGGTGTGGGTGCTATTTCCTTGACCGATTGTAACGTGATATGCTAATTCCACTCTACAATTAGCATATTCACGTTACATTCGCTCAGGTGCGCACACCTCGTCGATCTTGTTCGGACAGCTCGGCGGCATATCTGCGATGGCAACGCCGATGATCGACGAGGAATCGTTCATTCATCGCAAGAATTTGTGCCATAAAAAATAATCTTATCACCTTGCCGAAGTAACCGCCGAACCATCGCTTAAATCGCCGAAGGCGTCGCAGAACATACGGCGAGTATTCTTTCATCCTCGCATGATTTCGCAAGATATTTTTGAAAATGTGACGTGCCTCGCAGAGGTCATCGGCGAAACATCGCTCACTTCGCTGATAACGTCGCAGAAGGTCGGCGATTGCGTCGCATTCATCGGCGACATCTTCGCCGAGTATAATTTGTCATCTGTTTGAAACGGTCAAAATCGTGAACATCGCACGCATTCTTGCGAATTTGCCAAAACTACATCCTCGGCAACGAAAATTGTGAGAAGTCGCATCAGTGGGAAAGGGGCATAAGGAATTGTAAAGAGTTAGGAGAACTTCTTTGGATTTATGCTCAAATGACCTGCCTATAAAGCCAATTATGTTGTTTGCCTTCTTAACCGTTCCAGCCCGGCTGTCCTGTTATAAGGACACTGCGGTAGATGGGTAGGACCCCGGGTGTCCTTATACCAGGCAGTAAGCTTGAAAGCCTATTCAGCTTGGTCTAAACGCTGTGCGTCCGACGCATGTAAACAAAGTGGTCATTGCGTCACCGCACCTCCGAAAACAAGAAGGAGACGTCGGATCAATGTTGTTGTTGTGACGTATGACGAAATTAGTGTCTGAAAAGCTCCGATATTGTCAACATCGTGGCAAAATTCGCTCCACGGAAATCGTCATCACAAATGAACCAGTTGACTTACAGAGCTCTACTCAACGCCAATCTACATATTGAAAACCGCACTACGTTTAGAGATGCGTGGGGAATTTCTAGCAGTTAAAATAACAAAGATACGGTAGCCTAGGCCTAGACGTTTATCGGCCAAATCGCCCGGGTACCCGACACCGTCCTTAGGAAGGGAGCACCGGGGTGGGTGGGGGGGGGGGGTTAAACTTCTGAACATTGTTGACTCGGTTTTAGGTTAGTCGATATTGTTACTCCCAGATCGGTTTCTCTGTCTACACTCTTAAGCTGAGTGCCATTCATCGAATAGTTTGCTTTCTCATGTTGGTATCCGATATGTAGTACTTTACATTTATCCGCATTGAAACGCATTTGCCAAATTTGGACCCAACATGACAACTTATCTAGATTGTGTTGCATATTGTCAACTTGTTCTTTTGAGAGTACGCTATTTGCAATTTTTGTATCGTCGGCAAACTTTGAGATTGTACAGGTGAGACCCTCATTTATGTCGTTGATGTATATTAGAGAGATAATTGGTCCTAGTACCGATCCCTGGGGTACCCGCTACTTACATTGGTCCATTTAGATGCCTTACCTTTTATGACTACTCTTTGCTTTCTGTCACTCAGCCAATTTTCTAGTCTAGGCTAGGGTCACACTCAATAAGTCAGGCACACTGTATGAATATTCCCATATTCAAAATATGTTACAGGGGGACAATGCCTAGTGAGTTCACTGCTCAATAGGTGGCGTTCTGAGAGTGAGGGTCTGAGTCTGGAGGGTGAGACGGTGAAGCACTTGAGCGAAGCAACCGGCCGCTTCAGAGATGGAGCTGCTTCGAGCCATGATGGTTGCTTCACATGTCTCACTCCCCAGACTGGAACAAGACCTCACGGGCTTCACCGTGTTAAGCGGTGGAATGTACAGGCTCTCAGCCTATGCCCGAGAGGGAGTAGTTGGAATATAGAAAAAAAAAAAAAAAAAAAAAAAAAAAAGTGAGGTGCTCATAATTAACCTGCACCTTTTATCCTACCGTCCTTTACTCTCCTATACTCACTCACATATATTACTCCCTCGCTCTCTCTCTCTCTCTCTCTATATATATATATATATATATATATATATATATATATATCTCTGTTTCCTTAGTAATTATATAGTGGACACGTAATTAAAGAAGCCCCTGTAGGCCAGAGGTGCCGCATTAGTGTGTTCACCCTGTTTATCTAACTGACTGTTTGTTTGTGACATCACAGTAGTAATGATGATGGTCATTGTAGTAGTAGTAGTGATGGTGGTGGGGATGGTGACAGTAGTAAACAAAGTGGTGTTGATTGTATTACTGTGATGATCACACACATCACAGTACCAAAATCATCTTGCCTTGTTATCATTGATTTTGTTGTTGATATGGAGCCCCCGAAGGGGTGGCATAGCATTGCTTTTACCCCGGCTGTGTCTGACTATTTGTGTGTGTGTGCCCCGTAGGTGATTGTAGTAAGGGTTGCGATAGTGGTGGTGGACAAAATAGACTATAGGTGTCCGCTGAGATTCACCGGCCATATGACTAAGTTATGACCACCAGAGCACCGTAACTAGACATCATCTGATCATATCTATCTATCTATATGCTCAGGCCCAATCCCCACTTTTCCAATTTTTTTATTTTATTTTCCTCTATTTTATTATTATTATTATTTGTTTTTTGTATTTTCTTGGAGGTGGCCGACTCAAGACAGAGCAAGAACAGGAAAACACAAAACACAAGACAAAACAGCGAACAAACACAGACAAAACACAAAATTCACACACATCTAGGTCACCCAGGAGAATACCCAGAGACCAGGGTCACCAAGGTCGCTCCAGCACTTCCCCGGCCCCCGACCACCCGGAGAGGCTCCGATCTCGGCAGGCAGACATGTACCGGAGCCAAAGCCACAAGCCCACCCACCGCACTTCCAGGCGCACCCTTCATATTAATCGTCTCCCCGGGCCAGGCGCCTGATGGACTATTATCTAGTCCAACTTGCGCCCGACCCCTTCCCCCAAATGTGGTCATATGTGGTCATATAGATCATATAGTTGGTTTAAAAAAGTAAGCTCTGTACACGGTTCGTCTGAGACTGGCAACAGTATTTCGTGTACCACTAACACAAACCATGCTTCATCTGAAACTGGCACTATTAAATGGCTTCTGGCTACTACTGGAAAAAGTGCTTTGTTTGAGATTAGTAATCATACATTGTGCATTGCTGGCATAAGCTTTGTTCTGTCAAAAATTACTAGGTATAACACTAGTCCTGCTAAGTTCGACACTAGCACTGCTAAGTACGATACTAGCTTTTTTTCAAGGGAGCAAGTGCAACACAAGAGGGTGATAGAAATCTTGGGTAAAATATACAATAAATTTACATTATTTAGAGTTCAGTAATATATTTTACTTTCATTAAATGATATCCCAGGGTCTCTGGTTCACACGGATGATCAACTACAACATTATATAAACTACCTATTGAACAGCACGTTCTATCTAAAAATAAATCATGATAATTATAATTGCATAAAAGAAACAGGGGGGGGGGGGTCAACACATTTTTGGCAGTGAGCTATAGAGACTATGGCATCCTAATGTACAGTAGCCCAACTAAGTTTTGCGACAACATATTAGGTATTTGGCACCTGTCTAGTTTGCACTCCAGTCCCAAGCCTGTGTGGTCGTGTCTAGCAGATACCGTGCAGGTGTCTAGGCAGGCGCCACCACCTGAGCTACCACAGCCAGGGCATACAGACACAGTACTCGCACACGCTGGGCGCTACATAATATTATGACATTATTGCTATTATTATTTGTATAATAATAGGTTATCTCTCTCTCTTTCTTTCTTTCTCACTCTCTCTCTCTCTCTCTCTTAAAGGTTAATACCAATCGATTTTCACGCTACACTCTTTGTTGATTAATTAGCACACACACACACACACACACACACACACACACACACTCACACAAACACAGAAACAGAAGGCAAAGTTCAGTGTTATAAACCCACATTCTACACTGAATTCGTTGATAAGGAAATGAGGTGTAATTTTTTTTTCTTTTTCTAATTAACACTCTTTAGATAATATGTTATAGTCTGCATCATCTTGCAGTGCTGGATTATACGAGTTGTTCTATTTGCAACCTCTGCATCAGGTAATATTATTAATGATAAGAATGTGTATTAACCTAACAAGTGCGCATGGGGGTAATTGGAAACGTCCCCCTGTGCTGACGTATTTGAGGTGTTTCCGTCACTAAAATATTCATTGTACCATTAATAGCATTAATACTTATCCATATGCACCTATTATGGGTTGATTATAAAGGTATTAACCTGAAACAACAATAAAACGAGTGAAAACAGCGTTTGGATGGTCAAAATCGGAGATATAGCCCGCGAGTTGTATAATGTATGGGTGAGGCAAGCTGCTTTCCCGCCAATTTCCCCCAAGGCCACTGAGACACAGTCGATCGATACTCTCTCTCTCTCTCTTGCATTCGCTTGCTATCAGTGATGACCACACCCTCCAATCGGATTTCTAATGTTACCACGAAAATATACCTCAGAATAAGGGAATAACAGGGAAAATAGGTGATAACTGAAGGAGAGGAGGAAAGTGGGGAAGGAGGGGAGGTAGAGGACTGAGATTTTGCATGGCCCAGGGGCCAAAACAATTTTTTTTTTTGTTTTTTTTTTTTTTCGATGTCAAAAGTTGATTTTTGTTTTCACTCACTCTTAACCCGTACAGCCCCAGCGACGCGCCTGACGCGTCGGCGATGTATGTAACGCACAGCCCCAGAGACGCGCCTGGCACGTCACCCTAATTGCGCCGACCGTAACCTCAGGTGTAGCCACTCAAGAGGGCTCAGATTTGTATGGGAACTGTGTACGTATCCCACGCAACCGTGTCGATGGTTGAAAACTCTCAAAGTCCACGTGCGTGCGCGTGAGCGCGCAATAACCTGGTTTTTTGGGCTAATTGCCTTCAATTTTTTACTCTTGTAAAATACATTTTCGGGGGCTCTGTAGGACCATTCTTTAAGCTTTTTGAGCAGTTTTTCGTGGTTTTTCCTTCATTCTTAACCCATTCGCTATTGTTTCTGGAATAAAACCATTTTTTGAAAACCGGCCGGGTTCTGGTGAACAAACATTACAAAACTAGCCGGGGCTGGACGGGTTAAGAGTCTCCCCGCAGTCCGCCGGGGGAACTCTTAAGAGTCTCCCCGCAGTTCCCGGGTTAATATACAGCTTAAGTTCTTACTGGTTCTACGAGATACTATTAGAATATATATAATTATCTTTACCGTATCATGATTTTAGATTCTAACTCCGATGAAATTCTGTCTTTTATGGAAATATATGGGATTATAACTAAACGTTACTTAGTTTATATAATTTCTATCTATCTATCTATCTATTGCCTGACGCCGTGATCCCCGAAGGGGTGGCCACGAACGAACCGCCCCCAAGCACCTCTGTCCCCAGTCAGTCGACGCCCCTCCCCCCAACCAGCACCGCCTTCGTTCATGTAGTTCCTCACTCCATCCTTCCACCTCATATTCGGTCTACCTCTCCCCCTCTGTCCCTCCACCTCGCTCTCGTACACCCTCTTAGTCATTCTCTCGCTTTCCATACGTTCCATATGGCCGAACCATCTCAAGTTGTTCCTTTTCACACTTTCCAGCACATCTACCTCCACACCACACCTCCTTCTTACTTCCTCATTAGTCTGTCTATCCCTCCATGTAACTCCGCACGCACTCCTTAAGTAATTCATTTCCACTGCTCTCACTCTTGGTCTGAGTCTCTCAACCAACGTCCATGCTTCGCTTCCGTAAGTCAGTGTCGGGATTACCACACTGTCATGCAAGGACTTCTTCACTTCCATACTGACCACCCTATTTCTTGTTACTGCTTTTAGCGTTCCTACAACCCTCTTCCCCTGTTGTACCCTCTCCCGCACCTCTTCATCCATAGTCCCATCTTTACTCAACACACTGCCCAGATACTTAAAAGAGTTGACGATCTCCATAGCCTGACCGTTCAGCTTCACCTCACACTCTGTGACTTCACCCCTTTCGAAGACCATAACCTTGCTCTTCCCCGTATTTACCTTCAAATTCCGTTTTTCGCACACTGTTCCAAACTCATTTACCAGACCCTGCAACTCCCATTCATTATCACTCATCAGAACTGTATCATCCGCAAACAGCAGTATAGGTAGCTTCCACTCAATTCCCTCCCTTTTCAGCGATACACCAACATTCACTGCTCTTGATAGTATTTCTTTCATGACTCCATCCATATATACAGTAAACAACCACGGGGACATCACACACCCCTGTTTCAAACCAACATTCAGGTCAAAGAACTCGCTCTGCTCACTCTCCACACGTACTGCCGCCTTTGCACCCTCATACATGCTCTTCACTGCTTTCAGCAACTTGCGCTCTACTCCGTATATTCTAAGTACTTTCCACAAACCTTATATAATTTAAGTTCTATAATACAGAATCTTACACACAAACACCCACACACACACACACACACACACACACACACACAGTGGTCCGTAGCGTATTGGTTATCGCACTTGGTTCACAGCCAAAAGAACACAGGTTCCAGTCCCGGGCGAGAAGGAAAGATTTGGGAAAGTCTTCTTGCACAATGTGCCTCTCTTGGCCTAGCAGTATAAATGGGCCTTTGGAATAAGAGGCCACTAGTGACGTCTTTTTGTTTGGGTTGGCGGTCTGTTACTAGCTGGAAGGGTACCGGACAGGTCAACCAAACCCTCAAAAGCAGATACTGGCAATTGGCTGATTACTATCTACAGCCACTCAAACCATGCATTAACACTTCACGCAATATTTTCCCAGGTCGAACTGTTTTCGGTAAAAACAAATATAAAAACGTGAACCTGTAATTATTGGAAACTGAGGTGATGAGAAAAACCCCAATACTCTCTTGCCCACATGACACCTAGTCATCCATTCAGCAAGTCATGGCTCATGAGGCTGATAAGGTTGCTGCACGTGGTAGTATGGTTGGGATGAGCGAGAGTGGGATGTCTGAACGTTTACCGGTGGCAAAAAAAAAGGTGGGAAGAAGGGCAACTGACAGACCGACATAGATGATAGAAGTGGAGCTAAACGAAAAACCACGTCATAACAGGACCAAAAAATTTAACAGTTTATGTATAACCATCCATTCTCCAACGCCGAGGAAGCTAAGCAACATTTGCAACTTCAAGTTTCTACAGAAACTATACGCAAGAGATTGAAGGAGATGGGATATAAAACATATATCACCAGCTGTCAACCAAAGCTAACCGAAAGGCACAAACAGACGAGGCTTGATTTCGCTCAACTAATTTTTGACCAGGGCATTGCCTATTGGGCACAAGCTGTTTTGATAATGTCAGAGAGGTTCCATAATAGTACCAGGAAGATTAAAATCGTATCACTTAGCCGAGTTGGCGGAGTTTTTCAAATGAGAACAAAGGTTGCTTCCCTTATATCCGCTCATGGCCGAGTGGTTATGGTGCCCAACTCCCCAAGCATACCTGGAGTGAGTGAATTCGAATCCTGGTCAGGATACCCCTCTCCCAACCAAGATTTTTTTTCTTAGACACTTTCAGCTCAACCACGCATGGGTCGAAGACTGCGCTATTGGAGGCCTTGGAACAAACGGCATGTGAGTTATTCCTAGTGGATATTGTGCATAAAATATATAGAATAGTTATCATACAGAGTAATACATTCCATCATATCAATCTTGGCTAATTTATGTTAACCGAGCATTATACAACATCTTAATTTCTTTACTCATCTACTAATACCCCTAACTTACTAATTAACTCCTTACATAAATTATCCTATTTATCCTATATCCTATAGTACTATTAACTAGCATGACTTGATATAATATGCACACTAACCACTCCTGTCTACACCATCGGTTGTTTACCTAAGAAACAACCACGTCCCGTTTAATAACTCATCCTATAGTCCAGTCAAATTAGCTGATATTTCCCCGAACCCACCACTAATTGCAACAGAAACGAAACCTGATGGTCTCCCTGGGGAACACCAGCATTTATTGAGTGAAATTGAGAATAAAGGCCATCTACCATTACACATATTTTTCTGTTATGAAGATAAGAAGAAATTAGAGGAACTAATGATGCAAGGCCGTAGTGTGACATCTTCGACAATAAGGATTGATGCCAGACTCTATCAAATGCCTTTGATATATCCAGTGCTATTGTATGTGTTTCACCATGTTGGTCTGTAGCTTGGTTAATTTGATGCGTAAGAAGGCAAAGAATGTCTGCAGTTGATCGACATCGTCTAAAACCATATTGCCAATCACTGATTAATTTATTATTCTCAAGATGCTTAATTATGTGATTAATTAATATAATTTCAAAGACTTTACCAAGAGTGGAAGTTATAGCTATTGGTCTGTAGTTTGATGGATCTGAAGAGGCACCTTTTTTAGGAACTGGATGGATGTTTGCTTCTTTCTAGGGTACTGGGAAGCATGAGGCATGAGTACAGACGCGGATTTGTTTTGCAATTTTTGTGCAAACAACACCCTGCCTTTTACCTTCTCTGCCCAGTCATCCTGACGGCCATCACAAACCTTAATAATAGTGCTGTCAAAATCTAATGTCAAAACAGGAATTAAGTCAAATTGTTTTTTCTTTCCGCCATATTTGTTTCCTGTTCCACAAAACAAACAGTGGTCCTTGTATGAAAATGATTCTTTGGAGCGAAGACTGGGCACTGTTTCACTGTCTGAAGAACGTTTCCGCTTGAACTGTTCTATTTCACTCGGATGACAAAAACAAATTCTACATTCTGCGTGAACAACATCACCCGGTTTCACCACAACACTGGATTCACGTTGAATACCTGCTTTTGCTATGCCTTCGCAACCTTTATCACCCAGTGTGACTGTTGCCCCCTCTGTCAGTTTCTTCTTACAAAAGACTCAGTCTGCCATGATGACCCTGAAAAGAAAATGGTTGAATATTAATATAGGCCTAAAGACAGACCTTATGGGAAAACATACATGTAGTTATGAATATTACTACCTATACTGATGTTATATATGCACCCCAAAAAAAAAAAAAAAAAAAAAAAAAAAAAAAAACAGAAATCCAAAAGTTCAACCCTGATAAAAATATTGATCCACTCAAAAAAATGTGTGGGACTTTTAGTATATCATGAAGGGTACCCTACTGAACAAATCCCAACAGGTTTCGTTTCTGTTGCAATTAGTGGTGGTCCTGGTGTACATTGACTGGACTACTAGCCACCTCGCCCGCCACTATCTGTGCAATATAGGATAGATCTTCCTTCTTCCCCTATTACTTCCCTCCCCCTTTAGGGAATGCGATTATAATAACTCATACCTTACTTAAACTATTATTAGTGAATAGAGAGACCAGTTTATTATGAGAAGCTATAAATATATAATCATTAATCCTATTAGGAACGATTCATTTTGGCAATTTAATCGGGCTTTTCATTAGAGGGTTTACACAACTTAAGGAGGTTCTGTAGGAATTACAGGGACACATACTAAGTCATAAAATGATTTACCCTTTTACTTTCATAATCCCTTTCTACTCTGAATAAAATAGTCTCCTTTTCTACTCTGAATACAATAGTATAATGCTAGTGTGAATAAACTGCCAAAGACACGTTCTGATTCCACAATAAACTGCCAGAGACACGTTCTGATTCCACAATATAAACATAAACATAAACAAAAATAATAAAAGGGATTTTTTCAGAGGACTGACTGGCCCACTCACGGTGGATCCCATTGACAATCAGCACATCACAGCCATGTGCCTATCTAATTATGTTTCTAAGCTGTTTGTCGTTATTGATACTACTGTAGCACTCACGGTGGATCCCATTGACAATCAGCACATCACAGCCATGTGCCTATCTAATTATGTTTCTAAGCTGTTTGTCGTTATTGATACTACTGTAGCACTCACGGTGGATCCCATTGACAATCAGCACATCACAGCCATGTGCCTATCTAATTATGTTTCTAAGCTGTTTGTCGTTATTGATACTACTGTAGCACTCACGGTGGATCCCATTGACAATCAGCACATCACAGCCATGTGCCTATCTAATTATGTTTCTAAGCTGTTTGTCGTTATTGATACTACTGTAGCACTCACGGTGGATCCCATTGACAATCAGCACATCACAGCCATGTGCCTATCTAATTATGTTTCTAAGCTGTTTGTCGTTATTGATACTACTGTAGCACTCACGGTGGATCCCATTGACAATCAGCACATCACAGCCATGTGCCTATCTAATTATGTTTCTAAGCTGTTTGTCGTTATTGATACTACTGTAGCACTCACGGTGGATCCCATTGACAATCAGCACATCACAGCCATGTGCCTATCTAATTATGTTTCTAAGCTGTTTGTCGTTATTGATACTACTGTAGCACTCACGGTGGATCCCATTGACAATCAGCACATCACAGCCATGTGCCTATCTAATTATGTTTCTAAGCTGTTTGTCGTTATTGATACTACTGTAGCACTCACGGTGGATCCCATTGACAATCAGCATATCACAGCCAAGAGCCTATCTAATTATGTTTCTAAGCTGTTTGTCGTTATTGATACTACTGTAGCACTCACGGTGGATCCCTTGACAATCAGCACATCACAGCCATGTGCCTATCTAATTATGTTTCTAAGCTGTTTGTCGTTATTGATACTACTGTAGCACTCACGGTGGATCCCATTGACAATCAGCACATCACAGCCATGTGCCTATCTAATTATGTTTCTAAGCTGTTTGTCGTTATTGATACTACTGTAGCACTCACGGTGGATCCCATTGACAATCAGCACATCACAGCCATGTGCCTATCTAATTATGTTTCTAAGCTGTTTGTCGTTATTGATACTACTGTAGCACTCACGGTGGATCCCATTGACAATCAGCACATCACAGCCATGTGCCTATCTAATTATGTTTCTAAGCTGTTTGTCGTTATTGATACTACTGTAGCACTCACGGTGGATCCCATTGACAATCAGCACATCACAGCCATGTGCCTATCTAATTATGTTTCTAAGCTGTTGTCGTTATTGATACTACTGTAGCACTCACGGTGGATCCCATTGACAATCAGCACATCACAGCCATGTGCCTATCTAATTATGTTTCTAAGCTGTTTGTCGTTATTGATACTACTGTAGCACTCACGGTGGATCCCATTGACAATCAGCACATCACAGCCATGTGCCTATCTAATTATGTTTCTAAGCTGTTTGTCGTTATTGATACTACTGTAGCACTCACGGTGGATCCCATTGACAATCAGCACATCACAGCCATGTGCCTATCTAATTATGTTTCTAAGCTGTTTGTCGTTATTGATACTACTGTAGCACTCACGGTGGATCCCATTGACAATCAGCACATCACAGCCATGTGCCTATCTAATTATGTTTCTAAGCTGTTTGTCTTTATTGATACTACTGTAGCACTCACGGTGGATCCCATTGACAATCAGCACATCACAGCCATGTGCCTATCTAATTATGTTTCTAAGCTGTTTGTCTTTATTGATACTACTGTAGCACTCACGGTGGATCCCATTGACAATCAGCACATCACAGCCATGTGCCTATCTAATTATGTTTCTAAGCTGTTTGTCGTTATTGATACTACTGTAGCACTCACGGTGGATCCCATTGACAATCAGCACATCACAGCCATGTGCCTATCTAATTATGTTTCTAAGCTGTTTGTCGTTATTGATACTACTGTAGCACTCACGGTGGATCCCATTGACAATCAGCACATCACAGCCATGTGCCTATCTAATTATGTTTCTAAGCTGTTTGTCGTTATTGATACTACTGTAGCACTCACGGTGGATCCCATTGACAATCAGCACATCACAGCCATGTGCCTATCTAATTATGTTTCTAAGCTGTTTGTCGTTATTGATACTACTGTAGCACTCACGGTGGATCCCATTGACAATCAGCACATCACAGCCATGTGCCTATCTAATTATGTTTCTAAGCTGTTTGTCGTTATTGATACTACTGTAGCACTCACGGTGGATCCCATTGACAATCAGCACATCACAGCCATGTGCCTATCTAATTATGTTTCTAAGCTGTTTGTCGTTATTGATACTACTGTAGCACTCACGGTGGATCCCATTGACAATCAGCACATCACAGCCATGTGCCTATCTAATTATGTTTCTAAGCTGTTTGTCGTTATTGATACTACTGTAGCACTCACGGTGGATCCCATTTACAATCAGCACATCACAGCCATGTGCCTATCTAATTATGTTTCTAAGCTGTTTGTCTTTATTGATACTACTGTAGCACTCACGGTGGATCCCATTGACAATCAGCACATCACAGCCATGTGCCTATCTAATTATGTTTCTAAGCTGTTTGTCGTTATTGATACTACTGTAGCACTCACGGTGGATCCCATTGACAATCAGCACATCACAGCCATGTGCCTATCTAATTATGTTTCTAAGCTGTTTGTCGTTATTGATACTACTGTAGCACTCACGGTGGATCCCATTGACAATCAGCACATCACAGCCATGTGCCTATCTAATTATGTTTCTAAGCTGTTTGTCGTTATTGATACTACTGTAGCACTCACGGTGGATCCCATTGACAATCAGCACATCACAGCCATGTGCCTATCTAATTATGTTTCTAAGCTGTTTGTCGTTATTGATACTACTGTAGCACTAACGGTGGATCCCATTGACAATCAGCACATCACAGCCATGTGCCTATCTAATTATGTTTCTAAGCTGTTTGTCGTTATTGATACTACTGTAGCACTCACGGTGGATCCCATTGACAATCAGCACATCACAGCCATGTGCCTATCTAATTATGTTTCTAAGCTGTTTGTCGTTATTGATACTACTGTAGCACTCACGGTGGATCCCATTGACAATCAGCACATCACAGCCATGTGCCTATCTAATTATGTTTCTAAGCTGTTTGTCGTTATTGATACTACTGTAGCACTCACGGTGGATCCCATTGACAATCAGCACATCACAGCCATGTGCCTATCTAATTATGTTTCTAAGCTGTTTGTCGTTATTGATACTACTGTAGCACTCACGGTGGATCCCATTGACAATCAGCACATCACAGCCATGTGCCTATCTAATTATGTTTCTAAGCTGTTTGTCGTTATTGATACTACTGTAGCACTCACGGTGGATCCCATTGACAATCAGCACATCACAGCCATGTGCCTATCTAATTATGTTTCTAAGCTGTTTGTCGTTATTGATACTACTGTAGCACTCACGGTGGATCCCATTGACAATCAGCACATCACAGCCATGTGCCTATCTAATTATGTTTCTAAGCTGTTTGTCGTTATTGATACTACTGTAGCACTCACGGTGGATCCCATTGACAATCAGCACATCACAGCCATGTGCCTATCTAATTATGTTTCTAAGCTGTTTGTCGTTATTGATACTACTGTAGCACTCACGGTGGATCCCATTGACAATCAGCACATCACAGCCATGTGCCTATCTAATTATGTTTCTAAGCTGTTTGTCGTTATTGATACTACTGTAGCACTCACGGTGGATCCCATTGACAATCAGCACATCACAGCCATGTGCCTATCTAATTATGTTTCTAAGCTGTTTGTCGTTATTGATACTACTGTAGCACTCACGGTGGATCCCATTGACAATCAGCACATCACAGCCATGTGCCTATCTAATTATGTTTCTAAGCTGTTTGTCGTTATTGATACTACTGTAGCACTCACGGTGGATCCCATTGACAATCAGCGCATCACAGCCATGTGCCTATCTAATTATGTTTCTAAGCTGTTTGTCGTTATTGATACTACTGTAGCACTCACGGTGGATCCCATTGACAATCAGCACATCACAGCCATGTGCCTATCTAATTATGTTTCTAAGCTGTTTGTCGTTATTGATACTACTGTAGCACTCACGGTGGATCCCATTGACAATCAGCACATCACAGCCATGTGCCTATCTAATTATGTTTCTAAGCTGTTTGTCGTTATTGATACTACTGTAGCACTCACGGTGGATCCCATTGACAATCAGCACATCACAGCCATGTGCCTATCTAATTATGTTTCTAAGCTGTTTGTCGTTATTGATACTACTGTAGCACTCACGGTGGATCCCATTGACAATCAGCACATCACAGCCATGTGCCTATCTAATTATGTTTCTAAGCTGTTTGTCGTTATTGATACTACTGTAGCACTCACGGTGGATCCCATTGACAATCAGCACATCACAGCCATGTGCCTATCTAATTATGTTTCTAAGCTGTTTGTCGTTATTGATACTACTGTAGCACTCACGGTGGATCCCATTGACAATCAGCACATCACAGCCATGTGCCTATCTAATTATGTTTCTAAGCTGTTTGTCGTTATTGATACTACTGTAGCACTCACGGTGGATCCCATTGACAATCAGCACATCACAGCCATGTGCCTATCTAATTATGTTTCTAAGCTGTTTGTCGTTATTGATACTACTGTAGCACTCACGGTAGATCCCATTGACAATCAGCACATCACAGCCATGTGCCTATCTAATTATGTTTCTAAGCTGTTTGTCGTTATTGATACTATTGTAGCACTCGGTAGCCTATTTCTCATGTCTACCAAACTTGTGCATGCTTATCACGGAGCGGCAGTCCGTTTTCCACATCGTCTTTGTGGATCCCACTTACAACTTAAGGTTAAGCATCTGTATCATATCCTCTCTTACTCTACACCTCTAATAAATGCAAGCCTAATATTTTCCCAAGTCCCCATTCTTTTGTACTGACCATATCATGTATTGTATGATATTCACTACCTCAATAATATTTTACTTCTGTTAAATGTTCTAACTCATTTTGGCTATAATTCCATGTCATTTGGCCTTAGTCGTCAGGCGTTAGAATATTATTGATGTTCTAATGTTCTATTATTCTGGATTGTTTTGCCATTCTTCTTTGTACCGTCACTTCCAATCAATCTATGGACATTGGACAGCAACATTAAACACACAATCCATGTGAAGCCTTACTAAGGACAGGTCACATTTTTAAATTACGTTTGTTTTTATTCATGCTTCTAGATATCTATCTAAAAACTCTGATTTCAAACAATGTTGCATTTTTTTCTCCAGATCACGACTGACGATGACTTGCAAATGTTTTGTAATAATTGAGTTACAGAATTCCATGTTATTTAGCCATCTAGATACCACTGATATTGCGTCTTGGCGTCACCACTCAGATTGGTGAAAATATTATATTTTTTTTCTGAGATATAACTGGTAGTTACTGGCTACCCTTGAGTAAGGGAGATGGGTAATGGAATCGGACATTGCAAGAATGTATTGAGCTATTGAATCTCCTCGAACGAGAGATAAATGGTGCGTAATTAATAATGACTTTAAGTAAATATTGTTAAATCTATATCCTGAGATTTCTATCGATTTCCCAATTTTCAATAAACTGCATGTATTTATCTACATTAAATATCATCTGACAATGTATTGCCCATTAGGGTAGTGTATCAAATTATTTTTGAAGAGCATGAATCGTTATTAGGATCAATAATTGAACCTATTTTTAGTGTCATTTGACAAACTACCGATCTTTTTAGTTAGGCCTAAATAAAGGTCGTTGATGTCAAAGGTGAACAATTAAGGAACTAAAACTGACCATCAGTGTAAGACCCCAACCTTCACTAGACCCCAATATGATTGCATAGGCTACTGTTAATGTTAGGCCTAAATTTTTGTTTCCTACTAATTAGTAATGGTCTAATTCACGTAATATAGTTCGCCATATTCCATGAGCTGCTTCTTACATCATCAACCATTCATGTGGATATT
Source organism: Paralithodes platypus (assembly GCA_032716605.1). NCBI lineage: Eukaryota > Metazoa > Arthropoda > Malacostraca > Decapoda > Lithodidae > Paralithodes > Paralithodes platypus. The sequence continues at coordinate 49,587,187 of CM064503.1, forward strand.
TATCGAAAACTTTACTGACATGTCAATATCTTTGAAGGTATTTTTTGTCTTTGTTTATCGATTGATTCATATGCTTGGGAAAAGAAAGTTTAATAGATAGCGAGACACTCGCAGCCAACACGGTTAAATTCCATTACAAGATTGATGATTAAGCATTTAACAAATGTGACAGCAGCAAACTACTCTTAATTTGACGTTTGTAATTTAGTCAGTAGCCAGCCCTTATTCCCACAAGGGGTAGGGAGTATCAACAAGAAACACATGAAAGGAGGCAAAACAAGAGGCAGCAGGGGAAGAATCCATACAACAGTTCGCACACAAACATTCAGAAACCTCAATCATTTATTAGCCCCCAAGATCCCTGGCTTCACCTCAGATGCTATAAACGTTCGGACAAATTTAGTCGCTTAGTCATTTAGCTGTATAAAATTACATTTTATTGAGTAAAATCTAATACAGTTTATGCATATAAACGTTTAAGATAACTCGTAAAATCTATATCCGGTGTCAGCGAACTTGGAGCTAATCCTGACCGCATAACATCTTATTAAAAACAAAACAAATATATTAGTAGATCAGGAAATAGATGTAGACATTGATTACCCGTTTCTCGTTTCTCGAGCATTTTCTGGGTTACAGAGAGGCTAAGGATAAGAATTAGAGCCAATGTCGCTGACACCAACACCAAGTATAGTGTTAAGGAGGCCGGGGCTCTTATTAAAACAATCACTAAAAAGTGTACAATAGATTATAAAATAACAATCTATGCAACTTATTGTGTTAATTTTAAGTTATGTATAGAATGTGGATCTATAAAGTAATATGACGTTTACCATTCTGGTGTGCGTGTGTGTGTGCTAGTCTACACAGTTTGTCGCGCGTAAATCTATCTATATTTAGTGGAGAGAGAGAGAGCCATTCAATTATTATACAAACTAATAATAATAGTAATAATGTCATAATAGTATGTACCGTCCAGCGTGTGCGAGTACTGTGTCTGTGTGCCCTGGCTGTGGTAGCTCAGGTGGTGGCACCTGCCTAGACACCTGCACGGTCTCTGCTAGACACGACCACACAGGCTTGGAACTGGAGTGCAAACTAGACAGGTGCCACATACCTAATATTTTGTCGCAAAACTTAGTTGGGCTACTGTACATAATGGCGTACTACGATGGTACTAGTAGTTATTAAGCAAGTTTTCAAAGACATTACAGTATATGGATATTATGGTGAAATGAACACAAAACCGCTCCCAGGAATGCATTTTTTTTTTTTTTTTTTAAAGAGACAATGAACGGAGGAAGGAAAAACACAGATAAAACAAAAAGGTCCATGTGCCTAAAGGCATCCTCCATTCATAAAATGTTTGTAACAACTGGATTTAAACATTTGTAGATTGTAAGTTTGTGGAAAGCAATTCGAGGGAAGTGAATTCCAAAGAGTAGTAGCTCTGGGGATAAATTAATTCTGATAAGCAGAAGTTCTGCATTGTGGAGGAGAAAGTGTAAATTCATGGGCGCTCTCAGCTGCCCTATTTCTACGGGGAAAGATGTGGAGAGGCGGCACAATTGAAGCAAGTTCCTCGGAACAATTGCTGTGAAAATATCTGTAGAATAATGCAAGGGATGCAACGTTTCTTCGTATGGATAATGTAGGAAGGTCCTGTGTGATTGCAGGGTTATTGATTAATCTAATAGCTTTATTTTGAATTTTGTCCAACTGCCTCAATGCAACCACTCCACTTCCACCCCACAGAGGTGAACAGTAATCCATCTGAGAACGCACATGACTTTTATATATCACGGCCAACTGCTCGTCAGTGAAGAATTCTCGAACTCTGTACAGGAGTCCCAGTTTTTTAGAGGCATTCTTAGCAATGCTTCTAACATAATGTGTCCAGCTCAAGTTAGTAGTTAATGTTACACCGAGAATGTCAATACTAGGGGAAGTGGGAATATTTACATCATTAAAAAATATATGGGAGTCAGTGAGATTCTGTCGGTTAGAAAATTGAATGTATTTGGTTTTCTGTGCATTAAAGGAAACTAGATTCTTTTGTCCCCATCCATTAATTCTAGAAAGGTCCTGGTTCAGAGAAATTGCAGTGTTTATTTTTGAATTTATAAGATCGGGTTGGGTGAAAGAATTGGTAAATGTGAAGGAACTGTGGAGTGTTGAGTCATCTGCGTAGGAATGTATTGGATTATGAGTGGTTGATATGAGATCATTGATATGAATGAGGAACAGAATTGGGGCCAAAACTGATCCCTGGGGAACACCAGCATTTATTGAGTGAAATTGAGAATAAAGGCCATCTACCATTACACATATTTTTTCTGTTATGAAGATAAGAAGAAATTAGTGGAACTAATGATGCAAGGCCGTAGTGTGACATCTTCGACAATAAGGATTGATGCCAGACTCTATAAAATGCCTTTGATATATCCAGTGCTATTGTATGTGTTTCACCATGTTGGTCTGTAGCTTGGTTGATTTGATGCGTAAGAAGGCAAAGCATGTCTGCAGTTGATCGACATCGTCTAAAACCATATTGCCTATCACTGATTAATTTATTATTCTCAAGATGCTTAATTATGTGATTATTTAATATAATTTCAAAAACTTTACCACGAGTGGAAGTTATAGCTATTGGTCTGTAGTTTGATGGATCTGAAGAGGCACCTTTTTTAGGAACTGGATGGATGTTTGCTTCTTTCCAGGGTACTGGGAAGCATGATGTATGAGTACACAGACGGAAACAATTTGCCAATACAGGAGCGAGCACCAAGGAGCAATTCTTAAGTACTATTGGAGAAATTTCATCTGGACCAGGAGCCTTATCTACTGAGATGAAATCTGCATGCGTGAAAGAGCTACAGTATGTGTTCTACTATGGAGCAATCTTGTTTATATTGCAACAAACAACGCGAGACTGAGGAGATGAACCTAAGCGACAGATGGCAGCCTTGCCCACACAGTCGTCTGGCTTGTATCTTGTTCATTCCTTCACAAGTAACTTATTCACAATTTGATTCTGTCTTGTTGGTGTAATGGTTAGAGTGTTTAAATATGCATGTGGTATCCCAGGTTTGAATCCTGTGAGGATCAAATGCTTTCATTAATGTCATTGGGAGGTGTTTGGTGATGGGAATGAAATACATTAATTAGATTATTTGTCATGGCTGTTCACCATGCACGATTAACATTATCTACATTTGCAAGTCAGGTATGTGATGTTTTATTATATTTGGTGGTCTATAGGCTAATGAATATAAACACTATATGAGAAGGAGCACTTTATTAACAACGTTTCACATATAGCTTCTTCAGGTCTCTAGTGACCTGAAGAAGCTATGTGTGAAACGTTGTCAGTAAAGTGCTCCTCATATGGTGTATAACTGTATATATTTATCCTGTCAACTGTTCAAAGTTATCTTAACAGCCTATATGCTAATCGTGAACGAATCTCTCGCTGACGAACTTGCTTGTGCACGAAGTGAGGACTTTATGTGGTTCCTCTGCGAGGCCAGCAGGTCACTCTCTCTTGCACCCGACCATCATCAGCCTCACATTTGGATTCAGGTGTGGCCATAAACCAGGTGAGTGGCAGGGCCGAGGGGGGCTACGACCCCTTCTCTCCACACTCGCCCGGGGAACAGTCAGACATAAAACAAGAGAAGAGGATATCTAAAAGTATTATGTATGAAAACTAAACAGACGATCGTTCATACCCGTCCCCTAATAATCTACAGTAAAGTATTTCAGCAAAGGGAGCAAAACATATAATGAGTGAACAACAAAGAAAAAGAGATACTTTGAGCTTGAATATGTAAATGCAAATTGTCATGTATGTTAATATAATTCTAAACAAATTTGGAGGTACATACTTAACGCCTTACGAGCGGGCCCGTCAGTAACTTCTACTACCCGCCAAGCGGGTGGTTTTACCCTAAACGACCTTGTTTCCGTACTCTTTTTCATGCATATACAAGAGCCAGAGCGTAATACAATTATGTATCCCTGAAAGGGCGATAATTGAGCTTTCCAATGACACCAGAACCATCCTTCTACGACCACGCGTTCTCTTGCAACGATCGTGCAAGACGAAGGAAAAATCCCTAAAATACGGTAATTTCCTTACATAATTCCCTGTGTAGCGAGGCAGTGAGTGTGGGTGTGTGTGTAGGTGGACCCAGTGCTGGCGCAGGAGCCGTGCCGAACGGTCAGAGCCGACTTACGCTCCTCCCACTGCTCGTCTCTCTCTCAGAGCCAACTATTGCTCAAAATTGCACACCGCCTGAAGTCTGTCCCCGCCACATAGTCCTTTCTTCTCTAGACCGACTTAAGTCCGGCGCCCCCAGACAAGGGTTAAATATATGGCAGAGGGAGAAGCTATAATAGGACATAGCTATAAGTTAAAAGGAATTACATATAAACCGAGAATTAAACCATTACATGTGCTTGTAAATAATATAAATGTGCTTTGTTGTCAATAGACAATTTCGAGATATTCGAGAATAAATGTAATATATCAGGTACATTTGAGTGAAGTTCGGGAAAGCACCAGGAATAGATGGAGTGTGTGGGGAAATGCTGAGGTATGGTGGTGAGATAGTGATCGAATGGGTGTGGAAAATGTGTACACTACCATGGGAGAAGGGGAGTGCACCTGGTGACTGAAAGAAAGGCATAATAGTCTCCTTATGTAAGGGTAAAGGGGAAAGAGGAGTGTCTGGTAACCACCAGGAATACCTGTATGTCTTCTAAGAGTAGTAGGGAAGGTGTACAGTAGGGTAATGATTGAGAGAGTTAAAGCGAGAACGGTGAAATGGATAGGTGACGCACAGGGCGGGTTTAGGAAGGGAAGAGGATGTGTAAATCAGATGTCTACCCTGAAATGTGTTGTGGAGAAATATTTGGAGAAGCAACAAAAGCTGTATGTTGCCTTTATGGACTTGGAGAAGGCCTATAACAGAGTGGATAGAGAAGGTATGTGGAAAGTACTTACAATATATGGAGTAGATGGCAAGTTGCTGAAAGCAGTGAAGAGCACGTATGAGGGTGCAAAGATGGCAGTACGAGTGGAGAATGAGCAGAGCAAATTCTTTTATCTTAATGTTGGGTTGAAACAGGGGTGTGTGATGTCCTCGTGGTTGTTTAATGTATATATGGATGGAGTCATGAAATAAATACAAGGAAGAGCAGTGGATGTTGGTGTATTGCTGATTAGGGAGGGAAACGAGTGAAAGCTACCTGTACTGTCGTTTGCTGATGATAGGCTACAGTTCTGATGAGTGATAATGAATGGGAGTTGCAGGGTCTGGTCAATATGTTTGGAACAGTGTGCGAAAAACTGAATCTGAAGGTAAATGCAGGGAAGAGCAAGGTTATGGTCTTCGAAAGGGGTGAAGCCACAGAGTGTGAGGTGAAGTTGAACGGTCAGGCTATGGAGATTGTCAGCTTTTTTAACCCGGGAACTACGGGAAGACTCTTAAGAGTTCCCCCGGCGGACTGCGGGAAGACTCTTAAGAGCAAGGCTTTTGAATCCGTACCAAAACCGCGGGTTTATAGGCAGGCGGCTACAAATTGGTGTGGGTATAGTACTACATGTCAACTCTCGATACCACCCCACCACACGCTCGCCCCGCACTCGTGCAAGCGCCACCACGCCAGAACCCAAGCACTAGTCATGGAGCCCACACGTCCCTCACGCTCGCGCCCTGATGACACAACCAGCCCTCCTTCTGGTGGTGTCAGCCGCCGTGGAAGGCAGAGGGTGGCTACCAGAAACCCTAGCTACCAGTACGACACGCCCTACAGCTCGGAGGACGAAGCACCAGCACCAAAAGCACGTAAAACACGTGCATGCAAGGCAATTGCACAGAGGTCATTGACCTTTGGGAACACTGCCACCACGACCCAGGCCACTGCAACAACCACTACCACCACCACTGCCACCCCTGCCACCAGTACCAGCGACGCAGGAGGCCGCCCTAGGGCTGCAGAACCTGCGGGGGCAGGCAAAATCAAAGGCACGGGCGTAGGGAAGAAAACCTGTACGCCTGCCACAGTGACCCTGCCACCACCACCACCACCAGCTGCCCCTGGCCCGGCTGCCCCTGCCGCCCCTGCTGCCCCTGCCGCCCCTGCTGCCCCTGCCCAAGGAAAAGGGAAGGGGAAGGGGAACGGGAAAGGGAGAGGGAAAGCGACTGCTGGCCCTGCCGGCCCTGCTGTCCCTGCCGGCCCTGCTGCCCCTGCTGACCCTGCCGCCCCTGCCACCCCTGCCCAAGGAACAGGGAAAGGGAAAGGGTAAGGGGTGACAGGCACCACCATCATCTTGCCTGCCTCCAGGCCCACTGCACCACGCACCACTGCCGCCCCTGCCGACGCCCCTGCCGGCCCTTCTGCCCCTGCCCATAAGACGCCCCTACGTGCTAGAGTGAGCAGAAAACATCTGACACCATCCAAGTACGCCGCCCTGCTGTTTGGTGGTGATTCGCAGGGCATTGGCAGCCCTGCGGGTTTCGACGACGACGCCCTAGCACGGGACCAAGGGTGGGGGGATTTGGGAGTGGACAGTGGAAGTGAGTCAGACGTCGGTGATGAGAATGAAGAAGGGCGTCTGTCTAGTGAAGAGGAGGGTGATGATGATGCTGTGTTGTATCGCGAACATGACAGCAATATTTCATACGCAGAAGCAGACGGAGACGACATTCCGATCCCTGGCATGCCTTCGTTTGAGTGGTCTGACGGGGTCAATTTTGTGCCTGACGTGCCCCAGTTCAATCCTGGGACGTCAGGTACAACTGATGACTGGCCCTGTGACGATAACGTAAACGAAAGCGACTTCTTCCTCGCTTTTTTTGATTTGGAGGTAATGACTTACATCGTTGCCCAAACAAACGCCTACTACAGGTGGGTGTTTGGCAAATTGAACGTCATTTCTCCAAAAGTGAGAATACGAGGGTGGGTGGATACGACTGTGGAAGAATTCATGACGTTTTTTGCCTTCTTGTTCCTCATGCCTCTTTGCAAGAAGCATGTGTTGCAACACTACTGGAAGCACGACCCTCTCATCGCCACCCCAACTTTCAATACGTTCATGACTCGTGACAGATTTTTGTTGCTGCTAAGATTTATGCACCTTACCTGGGCAAAGGCCACATCATCTACACTGACAACTGGTATACTTCTCCTGCTCTCTGCCAGTTTCTTCATGACAACCAAACGGGGTCATGTGGGACTGTCAGAAAGACAAGAAAGTTTATGCCTAAGTTCACAGGTGATGTCATTCCTCTGTCAGATGCCTCCTCCAGTGACACACCTTCTGAAGACGAACTGGCCCAGGAACACCGCAAGAGGCATGTCCGAAGAAGGCGACGAAAGGGGCAGAAGTACAAGCAACTTGAAAAGTCTGGGAAAGTGGTAGCCCTGAAGTGGAAGGACAAAAGAGACATCCACCTGCTTTCCACAGTCCACACAGGTGCCCAGATGGACTCTGGTAAAATCCACTACCGAACCAGGAAGACCATCTATAAGCCTGACATGGTAGTGGACTACACAAAGAACATGCGCCTGGTGGACAAGTCTGACTGTCAACTGTCAGGCGTTGACTGTCTGAGGAAGACTGTGAAGTGGTATCACAAGCTCTTCCTCCACCTAGTTGACATCACGATGCTCAACGCCTACAACTTGTGGTTGGTGAAGAGAGAGATGGCCCCAAACCAGAAGCTAAAATTCCGGGAGTTTGTGTATAATGTTGCATATCAACTCCTGAAGAAGTATGGCACCACCACTCACAGACGTACGGCAAGGCGTGGGGATCACGTCCCTGACCGCATCCAGCTGGGTGTGGAAAGATACTACCCAACCAACACCGAGCTGATTGGCACTTGTCACAGGCAGTTGCAGTGCCACGTCTGCAGCTCCAGTGTCAGGAAAGCCCATGTAACCAAAAGAGTCACCTCAATGTGCGCCGAGTGCAAAGTTGCACTCTGCTTGGGTGACTGCTTCAGGGACTACCACATGTATAAAAACTACTGAGTGCCGCCCCCTGCCCTGCCCTGCCCTGCCCTGCCCTGGACTCACCCCCTGCCCTGCCCTGGACTCGCGCCCTACCTTACCTGACCTGACCTAATTGATCACGCTACCTCATAATGTTACATATATATTATATAATGTATAAGTTCCAAAGATGTCCCTGTGATATAGCTTTTTACATTATATAATTGTATCTTTCATTATTTAGTTTATAAGTTTCAAAGATTTCCATGTAATATGCCTTCTTTTTTAGTATATCAATATATATATGTTTGTTATAGCCAAAGTAATGTGTACATATTGTCTTACCTCAAATGAATTGTACCAAAATAAATATGTTTCAATAAATCCTGTCAAACCTACTAAGATAATAAAAAAACAAAATAAACAAAAAACAAAAAAAAAACAAGGTCATGTCATTGTATTCTTACAATATGATATATTCTATGAATATTTCATATTGTTTGAATACAATGGCATGATCTTGTAAAAAAAATGTTTTATCAAAATGTATCTAAACAGTATAAAACCTTCCTCTTGGATTCGATCCCACTACCCTACCACACTTTGAGTTTTCCAGTCCGCGACCTTACCAACCATGCCACAGGAGCTCATACCAAATGTCACTCAAAACTTTGTGTCTACAATAGAAATGACAATATACAAAACACAATGAATTATCCCACCAATTTACGTTTGTAAATTGATGGGATTATCAATTATATCATGCAAAGGTTTATAAAAGTTTGTCTCTGTCAAAAATTAGTAATTATATAACTTTATTCTGTCAAAAATTGCCCAAACACTCAGCAAAATTGCCCCTCTCAGTGTGACTCCACTCACATGAGTCACACGGTCACACGGTCACGGGGTGACCCTTGCCACTCCTTGCTGCTCCAGCCACAGCAGCTTTGTCTGGGAACAAAATTTGTATAAATACAATAATGCATAAAATACTCTTCACAAATACATTTGTATTGTATAATATTGTAAATAATAATGAATAATAACTGTGTGGGTGTCGAAAATTGCTCAACCAGCTTTCTTATATCTCGCCTACGCCCTTACGCGCGTATATTGGATTATACATAGTCATGACTGTCATACAAATACTTGCAGTAGGTCTCGAATATACATTTTGATTGCATATTACTTGGAAATAAATTAATATAAGTTTCTCTGGTGGCAATCTACCCTTTCGCAAGTGTAAGGCGACACCAGTCTATATTTAGCTCTCTATCAAAAAAGGTTAACTGCCGATGTTTACTGACCACCCTCGTTCCTGGTCTATAATATAGTACTTTATTTACAGTCAATGGCCTACATATTTCTGTGGTACTTCACATGTGTCTAAAATGCAATGTCTGCTTGCATAAAAATGCAATTCTAAAAGCCATTTATACGTACGACATACGCATGTCTCACTTTCTCTCTCTCTCCATTCCTGACTCATGTTATCGTAGACCTCTTGGTGGCAACGAACCCCAGACACCTGCTAGACATAAGGTTAAAAATCCCAAGACATCCATAAGCCTCGGGCGCCTCCACAATTATTACACAGCTGCATATGTTTCCTGCTAGATCTCCCTGCCTTCACTCTCTCCACGACTCACTCCCTGCCTCCCTCCCACCCACCCACCCCCACCCACCCTTTTAGGCTTCCGTCTGCTAGAAACTCATTGATAATGTGTGTAAATATCGCATGAATTGGTCTATATGCGGTATATATATTGTTATATGGCACGTCTACATACGTACAAGTCTGTATTATAGCATGACAGTGCTCTAAGTACGAGATATACGTGATATTTATGGCGCAAAACACCCTCTCCCCCTTTCATTCCCAGCACAACTCAATCACACCTTGGTTCACGCATAGAAACTCATTAATAATGTGCGTAAATATCGCATGAATTGGTCTATATGCGGTATATATATTGTTATATGGCACGTCTACATACGTACAAGTCTGTATTATAGCATGACAGTGCTCTAAGTACGAGATATACTTAATATTATAGCGCAAACCACACTCTCATCTCATAAATTGCCGCCAAACCTCCAAACCTAGGCATGTGATAAAGAGTCGCTGGAACTCCTGTTTCATTTGCTTGGCCTCTCTTACTGATTTTCTTTGTGCCTCATTTACACTGAGAGCAATCCAGCTAGCTCTCACAAACACCTCCTCCTCCTATCCACTTCACTACACTAAACATGCACACCACACTTCATTCCTCCACACCAAAAATAACAAAAAACCAAATGATGAATTCTAGCCCAGTCTCGGAGTCCCCAGGGGAGGGGACCATAAATGCCCCCTCACCCGACCGACCATCCCCTGACGACCCCACACAATTACCTGGACCTCGGCCTGTTACTCTTTCTATTAATATCTGCAACATTCGCGGACTTTCCTCTAACTTTCACTCTGTTGAGCACCATCTCTCCTCCTACAAACCTGATCTTCTCTTCCTCACCGAAACTCAGGTGTCTGTAGCAACATCCAGCAACCCCTTCTCTGTATCCTCCTACTTTCTCTATCCTAGTTTCAAAGCCAAAGGCAGATGTTATGCATATGTGCACAACAAACTCACTTGCTCTCGTGTTCCCGATTTCGACTCCTCTGAATTCTCAACTTTATGGCTCAAACTTTCCTGTCATTCTCTTACTAAATATTTCTGTGCTGTCTATCTTTCCCCTAACTCTACCAACTTTCCCAAATTCTTTGACTATCTAAACTCTACAGTGGAACACATTCTATCCATTTCTCCTTTCTCAGAAATCTCCATCTTAGGAGATTTCAACGTTCACCACCGCCAATGGCTCTCCTCTCACACTACTGATCCACCTGGTGAACAAGCCTACGTCTTTTCTATGCTAAATGACCTAAAGCAGTTAGTTCAGCAACCCACTCGTATCCCGGATCGCATCGGAGGTCGGCCCAACATTCTTGACCTGTTTCTAACTTCTAACCCTTCTTCTTATACTGTCGATCTTTTCTCTCCTTTGGGCTCCTCCGACCATAAACTTATCTCTGTTACCTGTCCTATCTCTCCAGTACAGCCACCCGATCCTCCTAGCCGGCGGCGCTTGTGGCACTTTGGCGCTGCCGACTGGGAGGCTCTTCGGCAGTACTTCTTTGATTTCCCATGGAATGATTTCTGCTTCCATGGCCGGGGACCCTCGGAAAGTGCTGAACGCATTACCGAGGTAATCCTATCGGGCATAGAAGCATACATTCCATTCTCTTTCTCTCAGTCTAATGCTAAAAAATCTTGGTTTACTCACGCCTGTTCTACTGCTGTCCGCAATAAGGAGGAAGCATTCAAACGGTACCGATGCCTTAAAACTCAAGGCTCTCATTCTTCATATGTTTCTGCCCGGAATCAAGCCAAATCTGTTCTTCGACTTGCCAAACACTCTTTCATCAATAATAAATGCACTGAACTATCCAACTCTAGCTCTTCCCAAGCTTTCTGGCATCTAGCCAAAAACCTCTCCAACAATTTCTCTTCCTCGTCTTTCCCTCCCCTTTCCCACTCTGATGGCACAACCATCACTTCTTCCTCTGACAAAGCTAAACTCTTCGCTCAAACTTTTGCTAGAAACTCCACCTTGGATGATTCCGGTGCTATTCCTCCCTCTCCGCCCTCCTCTCTCTTACTTATGCCTAATATCCTAATCTCTTCTAAAGATGTACTTTCTACCCTCTCTGGGCTTAACACTAATAAGGCGTACGGTCCGGACGGTGTTCCTCCTGTTGTTCTCAAAAACTGTGCTTCCGTGCTGACTCCCTGCCTAGGCAAACTCTTTCGTCTCTGTCTATCCTCTAACGTCTTCCCTTCATGCTGGAAGTTTGCTCACATTCAACCTGTCCCAAAGAAGGGTGACCGCTCTCAACCCTCCAACTATCATCCAATTGCTCTTATCTCTTGTCTTTCTAAAGTTTTTGAAACTATTCTTGCTTCCAAATTTCTTAAGCATTTCTCTTCTCCTAATCTGCTCTCAGATCGCCAGTATGGCTTCCTTAAGGGTCGCTCTACTGGTGATCTTCTTTCATATCTTTCTAACTCTTGGTCATCCTCCTTTCGGGACTTCGGTGAGACTTTTTCTATTGCACTAGACATATCGAAAGCCTTCGATAGAGTCTGGCATAAATCTTTAATTTCTAAACTACCCTCCTTCGGTTTCTATCCCTCCCTCTGTGCCTTTGTCTCTAATTTCCTTTCCAGCCGTTCCATAGCCGCGGTTGTGGACGGCCATTGTTCACTTCCTCACCCTATAAACTCCGGTGTTCCTCAGGGCTCTGTCCTATCTCCTATTCTCTTTCTAATTTTTATAAATTATCTCCTTAACTGTACCTTAATTCCCATCCATTCATACGCAGACGACTCAACCTTACACTACTCCACTAGTTTTTCAGAACGCCCCAGCCAGCAATCCCTCAACGACAAACGTAATGAAGCCATAGAACTCTTAAATTCTGATCTAAATACTATTTCCAAATGGGGCAGAGGAAACCTTGTTAACTTTAATGCTTCCAAAAACCCAATTTCTCCATCTATCTACCCGTCAGGATCTCCCAGCGGACTATCCCTTATTCTTCAACAATACAAAAATCAACCCTTCATCTTCTCTCAATATTCTTGGTGTCTCTTTTTCTTCTGCTCTCATTTGGAAGGACCATATTACCAGTCTTGCTAAGGCAGCCTCCCAGAAGCTGGGTGTGTTCAACCGCCTTAGGGAGTTCTTTTCCCCTGCACAGCTTCTTGCTCTGTATAGAGGCATAGTGCGCCCTTGTATTGAGTATTGTTCACATGTGTGGGGAGGTTCCTCTCACACCGCTCTCCTAGACAAAGTTGAAAGGAAGGCCTTTCGTATCATTAACTCCCGTCCACTCACCAACTCTCTGCAATCTCTCTCTCTCCGCCGCAATGTTGCATCTCTCTCGCTATTCTATCGCTACTATAATAATCAGTGTTCCTCAGAGCTATCACAGTGCATACCACCTCCTTTACGTAGGGCACGTGGTACCCGTCTTGCAACTCAATCCCACCCCTACTCTGTGCAACTCTCCAATCCAAGAGTGAAACGTTACTCTCAAACTTTCTTCTACTCAACAGCTGAGCTCTGGAACTCTCTCCCAGAATCAGTCTTTCCCTCTTCCTATGACTTAAATTGCTTCAAACTCTGTGTGTCCAGGCATTTTGGCTCGAACGTCCCTTGATTTTGGCCCTGTAACTCTTTCAACTATGGGGGAGGCACTCGCTATAGGCAGTTATGCCTTTTGCCTCCCTCAATCACATAGAAAAAAAAAAAAAAACATCTTCATTCCCGCCTAAATATTCATTGATAATTCCCTTATATATTGCAATTTTTGGTCACTATGAGGCATATTCATTGTTATATGGGTGGCCTACACACGTGTACGTACTCTACATAGCCTAAAAGGGATAAAAAAAGGAGATATACGTGATATTACGCGGTAACCCACCCCCTCCTCCCTCAGGTTCTATCCCCTGGGCGCGTGAAAATTCGGCCGGGAAATCTCGCCGCTCGATGACAATCTAGCCGCGCGGTGCCATTCGCTCCACATTTTTCAACTACGGACCGTTCCCCCACCCCCACCCAGATATTTTTTTGGGGGTCAAATATATATGGGCCGATGCGCGCAAACATTCCCTACACGCTGATGTACTTTTTATCAAAATTGGCAATGGGTTCCAAATCATCATACATGCGCACAGTATGTACCTGTAAAAAAAAACTGTGCACCGCAGAGAGGTTAAGTATCTGGGTAGTGTTCTGAGTAAAGAGGGGAGTATGGATGAAGAAGTGCGGGTGAGGGTGCAACAGGGGAAGAGGGTTGTAGAAACGCTGAAAGCAGTAACAAGAAATATGATGGTCAGCATGGAAGTGAAGAAGTCCTTGCATGACAGTGTGGTAATCCTGACATTGACTTACGGAAACAAAGCATGGACGTTGATGAAGAGGCTCAGACCAAGAGTGTGAGGGGTGGAAATTAGTTACTTGAGAAGTGCGTTCGGAGTTACATGGAGGGATAGACAGACGAATGAGGAAGTAAGAAGGAGGTGTGGTGTGGAGGTAGATGTGCTGGAAAGTGTGAATAGGAACACCTTGAGATGGTTCGGCCAAATGGAACATATGGGAAGTGAGAGAATGACTAAGAGGGTGTATGAGAGCGAGGTGGAAGGACAGAGAGGGAAAGGTAAACCGAAAGAGAGGTAGAAAAATGAGTGAAGAAGTATATGGATGAAGGTGGTGCTGGTTGGGAGGAGGGGTGTGACAGACTGGGGACAGAAGTGCATGGGGGCGTTTCGTTCGTGGCCATCCCTTCGGGGATCATGGCGTCAGGCAATAGAAAGATAGATATATAGTATCTACTCATCCCTTAATTTGTTTCACCATGTAGCCTACAGTGGATCAATAAATATGTTGATGCTTACTTTGCTCAAAAATATGTTTGTCAAACAAAGTGTAAATATAGTATATAAACATAGAAGGGTCGGCACTGTTCTAATGTAAAAGGGTGGGCTTATCCAAACCACCAAAAATTATTATAAGTTGATAGTTCTGTGTTTGCTTTTTTCCGCTCAGCTACCATCAATACGTCCTTAACATTTGAAAATAGTCCAAACAGACACATTAAGCAATTTGTTGCCAGGAGTTAGCTTGTAATATATTCGCTTAAGCTTCATACATTTTTAGAAATCTTTGTCCAATGTTGCTCGAGTTATGTATAAATAAACATTATATAAGCATTGCGTAAAAATCACTATCAATTCGACATAATGTTAAAGGAGTCAATGATTTATTCGAATATACAAAGTAAGCACCAGTATCTAGGAAAAAGTAATGATTATTTCTTCATCTTACTATAAACACTTTCTCCCGTTCGTCATTTATGATTTTGATATGCTGGTACCCTTTATTAGCTGTGTTTTGTCTAGTGTATCATGTATATCGCTTCAACAAGATTTGTAAACCGTCTAACATAGTGTAGAACAATGGGAATTGCACTTGCCATCGGAGTGTCCCATTTTACCTTTTATGCAACCTTCCTAGACAACGGAGGGAAATATAAAAACAAAAAAAAACACTCACACATGAAATAATAAGAACACACATCAGAGAAACAACAAACATACACAAAGGCATTCCTTGCATATACAAACATGGATACACACAGACAGTACACATACACAATTTCATCACAACCAACACAAATAATAGTTACAGCCACCGCCACAACCACCAAGAGCAATAATTTTAACAGCATCACCACAACCACCGTTAATGACAACAGCAACATAAGCACTGCCATCAACACCAACACTCTCATACAGAATCATATCAACAGTTTTACTTTCTCACCTGGCCTGAATTTGCAGAATTCTCGGCACACTCACACAATTTTGTTAGAGTTATAATTTGGACTGCCACGGCCATTATCCGACTGATGCTTACTTCCTGGGGGCGTAGGTTTTTTACATTTATTGACTTTCAAAATGAAACAGAAAAGAAGCAGAAAGACTGTGTCTGATTTATTGTCCTCAAATGTTTAGTCGCCCTAAATATACTTACGCCCACATATATTGGTGTCTACGAGGCTTAGCTATATTAAGCCAGAGTGTGCTAGTATAATATTTGTATGTTAAGCTCAGATAATATTAGGGTATGCTAGAAGGCCTATTTTGTTTTGGTGACTTTAACCCGGGGGCTGCGAGCTTCCTTCCGGAATGTTCTTCTGGTGGGCTGCAACCTCTCTTCCAGTATCTAAAATTTCAAACTTGTACTTCACACACACTCATACACCATTATTATCGTGGAGGCGATGGCAGGGCTCTAGGACCATCCCTCATCCCTAGATATATACCGTATACTATACGTATAAGATACATGTGCGCTGGAGCAAGAGAAAGTGCCCTATAATGAGAATAAGCTTATTTGCAGCAGCAATCAACTAACAGGGGAGGGAGGGAGGAGAAATTCCGTCTTTCCTCCCTCCACTCTCTCAATCCCGACCCGTTATACCTGACTTGATAAACTGATTTGTCTTATTCTTTCCTTACACCTAAATCTGGGTCGTAATTCTTCAAATCTGCTTTGTGGTGCAATTATATTGCTTTATAAGGGAGATATAAGGGATATTACGTAATTCCTCCCTCCCTCCTCCCGTGCGCGTTAGACTAAAACAATGGTGTGTGTGTGCCTATTACTCGCCAACCGGGAAGTCCCTCTCATGCCCACAACATAACCACATCATTATTGTGCAAATAACCTTTGCAGTGGAATATGTAGGTGTGATACCAATATGCTGATGGGTGTAGGCTGGTTCTGTCCAGAGTGATATTTTTGCATCCTCTATCCAACCTTAGCCAATTCTGTCTGTCACTTTTCTGTGGGAGGGGGTTAGGAATCCTCATCCCCTTGTAAAATTCACCTACTACACGAGACAGAGAAAGGGGCGAGGGAACGCGAAAGTGGTCCCGGACCCTAAGAATTGGAACAATAAATGTTGTGTCTGTACAGGCTCTGTCTCGAGTTGGCCACCCCCAGCTATGGGGTATGTGCCTGAGTATATACTTACATACATTTCATTACGTTTTTCGAGGGTCGCCTTTTTTGGCCATTTTTTGCTCCCCAAGATCCTAGTTCAAACCAAGATAATGCAGCTACAAGTTTAATATTGACCGTTATGGGATTTTTTTCCTGGCAAATGCTGATGCTACATTCCAGAGGGTAGAGGTATTGGACGCTCGCCGAGTATATTCTTATATAGTTTTGCAACCTATATATTTCTTCCACAAGCAATATTATGTGCACATTCCCTTACCTTTTTAACCTATCAGCTCCGGTGTTCCTCAGGCCTTTGTTCTCAAGTTTTATTTCTAATATTTATTTACGATCTCAACAGAAACTCTATTCCTATCCACTCATACACCGATGCCTACTGTATGTTTTACACAAGAACCTACCTTACAGTTATTTCAAAACTCTGGTGATGAGGCCCTAGGCCATACACACTTATCATCTGGTAATCAACACTATTAGATTCAGGCAGAGATAACCTTGTTTTTGTCAATGCTTACACACAATTTCTCCATCTATCTACTCATCACAATCCTCCCTACCAAGGTTTCACTTGAGGCTCCTGGTGACCGCTTCTGAATTAGTGCCAGATCTACGACTGTCGACATCAATAATTCTCATCACCTAGGATATGCAGTTTATCACGATTTCTTGTAATTATGCATATTTTATGTCATGCATTGTACGATTACACCAAGTGCTTTTTATGCTATAGTAGCTATAGGAAGTTCCATATGAAGCTGATAATGACGAAAAACATATTTATATGGTAATTAATTATCAAAGCATAGAGGCGCAAAAATACCTTCTGATTTTTTTATTATATACAGTACATATGTTGTTTATGATGAAGGGTGACTTAATATACTTAATAACAATATGCAAAAATTAATATATGTCTCAGCTACACAAAATATGGATACACAGCTTAAAATATAGATGTGTTGAAGTAAAGTGAGGGTGGAGAGATCCGCAATATCATTTTTAAAAAGGTTTAGGCCACTTACAGGCCAAAACAACTGTCTCAGGCAGCAACTTCGAGCAAACTAAACAGAAGGGAGAATCTTCCACACAACTACACCTTACTCTTGATCAACACACAAATCGCCAATCTCTTTCTACATGCCACAATGTTGCATCTCTTTCACTATTCTATCGCTATTACAACAATCAGTGTTCTTCAGAGCTCTCTCAGTGAATACCCCCTCCCTTGCAGCGAGTGCGAGGCACCCGCCTTACAACACAGTCCCACCCCTATTCTGTCTAGCTTTCCATCTCAAGAATTGGCAAATTTTCTGTCTTTCTTCTACTCAACAAGTGAAATCTGGAACTCTCTCCCTCAATCAATTTTTCCTTCATCCTATGACTTAGACTGCCTTAACCTTCGTATGTCATGGGATTTTGACTCCAAAGGTACCTTGAATTTGGCTCTGTCACTCTTTTCTCTTTGGGGAAGACACTCGTTACAGGCAACCTGCCTTTTGTCTCCTCCACACACGTGGGATAAATTAAATATTGTGATGTCATGCTGCTCAGTTTATCAGGTAAAGTTTGTTTTCTTGCATATATGAGGACAAATCTGGGTCACCTGTGTAAAGTTTAGAGATCTGAGCAATATGTTTTTACACCCAAGAAGTCATTGACCTAATTCTGGAATTCCAGGCCTTGTGGAAAACTGAATTTGAGTTTCTAAAAGTGCTGCTTTAAGTTTATGCCGATTTCAAAATCACATTTTGACTCATTGTAGGACACACTTTGAGAGTTTCTCGGACTCTGTGGGATATATACAGCGTTTTTTTATCAAGTGTCTAGATTAAAAGTTTATACAGGACCAGAATGTGCTGTCTAGTGTACCAGGAAGGCCTCCCCTTGTTTTGCTGTGTAGTCAAGATGGGCCAGGGGTGTGTGCTGGCACCCTCACTTTTCAAAACATATATGGATTAGTTACAGAGCCGGAGAGTCAGTCAATATCATTTGGCTATATCAAGATCACTGACCTTGACAGTGCGGATTTTGCAGTGAACCTAGCAAAGCCATTAGGGATTTGCACACTCTTGAGGCACTAAATGAGGAGTCAGAGACATATTGACTTTAGATAATGGGTCAAGCTTTTGGTGGCTTGTTGGGTGAGTAAGTTGAGGTTCTTAACCCAGGGACTGCGGCCAGACTCTTAACCCGGGCAACGAGAAAATGCCCTAGGGGCAAGGGTACTTATTTGTGAATTTCTAGCCTTGGACTCTGACATATTTCGTTATATTAAAGATATAAAGCATTATTTGTTTGCAATGTGCTTTTTATTTTACATATATGATGAATGTATAAACCTTGAAGAGTGATAAAGTAAGTGGGAAAAGCATTTGGGTGGTGCAAATCGTAAATATTCCCCATCCGGTCGAATTCTCAGGCGTGAGCTAGCGAGGCACACAACCTCCCCTCTCGTTAATTTGGCACTGATTGAGAGGTACTGGTTGAAATGGTCTACTGGTTGAGATGACATGGAACCCTCTGACTCAACTGAAGCAATCGGGAGGTGTTTCGGTGTTATATAACTATCTTTTATGCAACCCACTTGTGCTACATTACTGCGGGAAAGAAAAATAACCGATAAATTTTGAAAACAAGAGGAAAAATCGGTGATAATTGAAGAAGGGGGGGAGGGGAGAATAAGGTGGGGAAGGGGGGGGGGGTGAGAAACACATGGATGAGTGGTAGGAAGTACTAGAGGGGAATTATCTCACCTAATGATATACTCCTTTGTTTTGAGAGCCCCTGGGGTGTTTTGGATTTTTTTTTTTATGGTCTTGCTTCCGTGAGGCCTATCGCGTTCGCTATGGTGACCCTTCCGTGAGGCTTATCGCGCTTGATGGGTTAAGAGGTTCTACTGGGCGAATGTGGCCAGACTCTTGAGATCCAAGGTCTAAAAAAAAAAAAATCAAAACATCCCAGTGGCACTTAAAACAAAGCAATTTGTGATTAGGTGAGATAATTCCCTTCCATTGCTTGTTACCACTCCTACACTTGTGTCTCCCCCCCCCCCCTCCTCAATTATCCGTGATTTTCCCTATTATTCCAGGTATTTATCGAGTATTTTCGTGCGAGGACGGGTGGGGGAGAGGTGGGAGGATTGAGGAGTGTATCTCTGACCCTCTAAGCCAGTCTGAGAGCTCTCCTTGTCTCTTAGTACCATGATAGACACCAGAGAGGGAGGGTGTCTTACTCTCGCCGGTCAAGGTCAGATTACGACCGTGGGGCTAAAATATATGATTTTCACCAGCCAATTGCTGTTACCACTTGTATTATTGCTTTCCAATATTCATATGTTCATATTAAAAGTAAAAGAGGCGCATATGGAAAAGTATTATTTATATATATGATAAATTGACGGTTTTCGTCAGGATTTACCAAATACCTTCCCATGGTGGGCACTTTCAAATACCATAGCTGCGCATCTACAGTATAGTATATAAAAAAAAATCCAAAAAAAATCCATAATGCGGACGATGTACATTTATGTATTGGTTGCACCAACCCACCTCTCTTGTTGCCAGAGGCTTCCAGAAGATTCTCAGTTTGCCACCCATGGTAAAATTAGTGTGCTCCATTCATTCATTGGGGGAAGGTGTATGTTCAAGCAAAAGGTATTCAAGAAACTGAAATACACCAAAAAAAACAGTGCTAATTCTACATTTATTTGTGACAGCTATATACCAGGGACGAATGTGAGCTTCATTTCATGTTACAGATCTTTACTCATACTGTCTAACAAACACATTAGTTGCTAAAAATTACACGTTATATCATCGAGCTATCACGAGCGTAAAAATATGTAAGATGGAGACAGAAACAGCAATAATATGCATGATTAGTAGCCTCTTGCCCGGGAAAGAATGAGGACATTTTCGGTCGATGCTCTTAGGTCAGTGGGGGGAGGAATGAATAACTGAAGATTTTTTAAAGAGTTTTCGACCCATTCCTTTCATTTAAACTCATTAACATGTGGTCTGAGCTATGGGTATGGCACTAGGGCAACGTATAATTAGCGGAATTAGCGAGAAAATGGCTGTATTCTTATCGATAGAAGCCACTGCAACAAAAGGCTAAACAGACTAGCTCTCTCTTTTTTGTTACGTGGTTGCGAGTCATGGATACTCCTTTGCTACCAAGAATCTTCGCTAGATCTTGGTGTACCCTTGGTATGACCATATTCCAAACCAGCATCTACTAGAGTTGGATCATTGTTAAAACTATGATTATTCTATTATACCTTTTTTCTTCACGATACTTTTGTGGTGGGCCGCTGGAAAGTTTGGTAGCAATACAAAAAAAGTCAGATTCTAAACGAAACAGATGAGGGGATCTTGTGTTCCTGTCCTATGAGATGGCTCACATTGTCCAAGCTTACTGTGCTCTCTCTCCCTTGGAATGGTATTTGGCCTCTATGTCTCCTGCACTAAGTTTTGCCAACAATAGTTTGTCCCCCATTTCAAGTGCACAATTTTGCACACGTTCGTCCAGGTCAAACGTTGAAGCAGCATGAAGAGAAAGAGTACCTGCTGGTTTGTCACAGAAGAAACACAGAGCTGTTGAAGTAGAGCTGGAAAGTTCCTTCCTTTTCATAGTATACTTTCTGGGAGATTCCGCACATTCTACATGTGGCATCATTCTCTTTTCTGCTCTTTGGAGTTCCGTCTTGTTTTACTGTAGCCTGCAACTGTCATGTCATTTCGCTCTGTGCTTGTGCAAAGTTTCCTCAATACCTTCTCCATCATCAAGACGAGAAATTTGTATGCTGGGTGGCAAACATCCAATTTCTTGGAACCCTAGTAAGTTCATTGTGAATTTCTTATACCCAGTTCCCTCTGTTCCTCGTTTGGATTCTGCTGGACATTGGAGTGCTTCAGAACTGTCTTTCTGACACAAGATGCATTTTCCCCAGTCTGTGTCTTTGTTGTGTGAGCCAGAAGGACCAGCCATTTGCGTGTCCATCACCTTGTAGAATTTTGCCATTGTTGGTACGAAAATCAGTATTATAACCACTACCAAGTCCCATCACCATAATCGATACATGCAACATGCAGCATTCAGTTTCTGAAAATAGAAAAGGAACCATTTAGATTCTAGACCATAGCAAGATTAAATACAAAAATGTTAACAAATATGTTAATAGATATATGTCGCTGACTTGTCGACATTTTTTTTACCCCTATTTTGAAATACAAAATGGCAGGCAATGACTTGCAAATCTATATTACTTTAGTGCCATACATGTAGCACACAAGTTTTAACATGCTTAATGAGCTACAAAGAAAGATCATGCTTCAAGGAACCAAAACATGTAGAATGCCAACACATCCATTTTTTTTTTTTTTTTTTTTTATGTGAGTGAGGGAGGCAAAAGGCAGAACTGCCTATAGCGAGTGCCTCCCCCATAGTTGAAAGAGTGACAGGGCCAAAATCAAGGGACGTTCGAGCCAAAATGCCTGGACACACGGAGTTTGAAGCAATTTAAGTCATAGGAAGAGGGAAAGACTGATTCTGGGAGAGAGTTCCAGAGCTCAGCTGATGAATAGAAGAAAGACTGAGAGTAATGTTTCACTCTTGGGTTGGAGAGTTGCACAGAGAAGGGGTGGGTTTGTGTTGCAAGACGGGTACCACGTGCCCTATGTAAAGGAGGTGGTATACCCTGGGCAAGCTCTGAGGAACACTGATTATTGTAGTAGCGATAGAATAGCGAGAGAGATGCATCATTGCGGCGAAGACAGAGAGATTGCAGAGAGTTGGTGAGTGGATGGGAGTTAATGATACGAAAGGCCTTCCTTTCAATTTTGTCTAGGAGAGCGTTGTGAGAGGAACCTCCCCACACATGTGAACAATGCTCAATACAAGGACGCACTATGCCCCTGTACAGAGCAAGAAGCTGTGCAGGGGTAAAGAACCCCCTAAGGCGGTTGAGCACACCCAGCTTCTGGGAGGCTGCCTTAGCAAGACTGGTAATGTGGTCCTTCCAACTGAGAGCAGAAGAAAAAGAGACACCAAGAATATTGAGAGAAGATGAAGAATTGATTTTTGTATTGTTGAAGAATAAGGGATAGTCCTCAACGAGTTCCTTACGGGTAGATAGATGGAGAAATTGGGTTTTGGAAGCATTAAAGGTAACAAGGTTTTCTCTGCCCCAATTGGAGATAGTAGTTAGATCGGAATTTAAGTGTTCTATGGCTTCATTCCGTTTGTCGTTGAGGTATTGCTGGCTGGGGCGTTCTGAAAAACTAATAGAGCAGTGTAAGGTTAAGTCGTCTGCGTATGAATGGATGGCAGTTGAGGTACAGTTGAAAAGGTAATTTATAAAAATTAGAAAGCGAATAGGAGATAGGACAGAGCCCTGAGGAACACCGGAGTTTATAGGGTGAGGAAGTGAGCGATGTCCGTCCACAACCGCAGCTATGGAACGGCCGGAGAGGAAATTAGAGACAAAGGCACAGATGGAGGGATAGAAACCGAAGGAAGGTAGTTTAGAAATTAAAGATTTGTGCCAGACTCTATCGAAGGCTTTCGATATGTCTAGTGCAATAGAAAAAGTCTCACCGAAGTCCCGAAAGGAGGATGACCAAGAATTAGTAAGATATGAAAGAAGATCACCAGTAGAGAGACCCTTAAGGAAGCCATACTGGTGATCTGAGAGTAGATTAGGAGAAGAGAAATGCTTAAGAAATTTGGAAGCAAAAATAGTTTCAAAAACTTTAGAAATACAAGAGATGAGAGCAATTGGACGATAGTTGGAGGGTTGAGAGCGGTCACCCTCTTTTGGGACAGGTTGAATGAGAGTAAACTTCCAACATGAAGTGAAGACGTTAGAGGATAGACAGAGACGAAAGAGTTTGCCTAGGCAGGGAGTCAGCACGGAAGCACAGTTTTTGAGTACAACAGGAGGAACACCGTCCGGACCATACGCCTTATTAGTATGAAGCCCAGAGAGGGTAGAAAGTACATCTTTAGAAGAGATTAGGATATTAGGCATAAGTAAGAGAGAGGAGGGTGGAGAGGGAGGTATAGCACCGGAATCATCCAAGGTGGAGTTTCTAGCAAAAGTTTGAGCGAAGAGTTTAGCTTTGTCAGAGGAAGAAGTGATGGTTGTGCCATCAGAGTGGGAAAGGGGAGGGAAAGACGAGGAAGAGAAATTGTTGGAGAGGTTTTTGGCTAGATGCCAGAAAGCTTGGGAAGAGCTACAGTTGGATAGTTCAGTGCATTTATTATTGATGAAAGAGTGCTTGGCAAGTCGAAGAACAGATTTGGCTTGATTCCGGGCAGAAACATAGGAAGAATGAGAGTCTTGAGTTTTAAGGCGTCAGTAGTGTTTGAATGCTTCCTCCTTATTGCGGACAGCAGTAGAACAGGCGTGAGTAAACCAAGATGTTTTAGCATTATTCTGAGAGAAAGAGAATGGAATGTATGCTTCCATGCCCGATAGGATTACCTCGGTAATGCGTTCAGCACTCTCCGAGGGTTCCCCGGCCACGGAAGCAGAAATCATTCCCTGGGAAATCAAAGAAGTACTGCCGGAGAGCATCCCAGTCGGCAGCGCCAAAGTGCCACAAGCGCCGCCGGCTAGGCGGATCGGGTGGCCGTACTGGAGAGATAGGACAGGTGGCAGAGATAAGTTTATGGTCGGAGGAGCCCAAAGGAGAGAAAAGATCGACAGTATAAGAAGAAGGGTTTGAAGTTAGAAACAAGTCAAGAATGTTGGGCCGATCTCCGAGGCGATCCGGGATACGGGTGGGTTGCTGAACTAACTGCTCTTGGTCATTTAGGATAGAAAAGACGTAGGCATGTTCACCAGGTGGGTCAGTAGTGTGAGAGGAGAGCCATTGGCGGTGGTGAACGTTGAAATCTCCTAAGATGGAGATTTCTGAGAAAGAAGAAATGGATAGAATGTGTTCCACTGTAGAGTTTAGATAGTCAAAGAATTTGGGAAAGTTGGTAGAATTAGGGGAAACATAGACAGCACAGAAATATTTAGTAAGAGAATGACAGGAAAGTTTGAGCCATAAAGTTGAGAATTCAGAGGAGTCGAAATCGGGATCACGAGAGCAAATGAGTTTGTTGTGCTGTGGACTGTGATGGCCATTTTCTAAAATGGTTGCCAAAGCATCCACGGGTCAAATCTGAGCCAAATAAATTCCCAATATCATGCCCTAGCAGTATGCCAAGGCTCATGCTTTTATGATAAAAGGCACACTTCTTCTGAAAATTTCACCTATCTTCTCTACTACTCTCTCAGTATTCTTGTTTGTTAGTATTTTCCTATAGGCCTATTTAATTGTTATATGAAATCACATTAGTATATAAACACAAGAAATATGAATGCGAATTTCACCTAACTTTCAGTAGTATTCATATCAACACATACAAGCACACTCATGCATATCAGAGACTAACAAACTAAAAATACACGACAATGGTTAAACTTTACCCGAGCAACACACATGTGCAATATTCACACATTTAAGAATCACACGCACAAATGAATACACACAGTCACACCACAACTATGAAGTACATTGGAATGATTACAACCACCATCACCTAGAACAATAACTGCGATTAAACGCCAACAGCACCACCACAACCACCATCACTATAACAAAACTAATAAGAACGAAAATATAAAACAAAACTTAACATAAACAGCAACAATCATAACACCACCACCAACCCAACCATATATAAATAACTAACAAAACAAAAACAAACCAAAAACAGGAACAACCATAGTTCCACCACAAACCCAACCATACCAACACTCACACGCAGAATCTAATCTAGTTTTATTTCTCCACCCGGTCGGTATATACTGGACTGCTGGCACACTCACACATTTGTGTTCATGTTATTAATTTTGCCTGCTATGACCATTATCGTGCTGATGTTTACTTCCTGAGAGCAGAGGTTTTTGACACTCTCTGAGGTCCAGAACGCAAGAGAGCTAAACTGAGTTTGGTTGCTTCAGTCTATACAACCATTGTGTGTGCATCCGTCAGGTTTTCGTACACGTAGTATCCTAGGCTATGTTTAAATTATTTGAAATAGTATGAAATAATTTGGACTTTGTATTTGAAAGAAGTACTGATGTCGAGTAATATTTATTAAATCTCAGTATTTCGTCACTGCTGCTGATATCCTCCAGGCTAATACTGTATGGGGAATCACTAAACGTGGTCTTTTTCATCTGTATTAATGATTATAACTTCATCACTACTAAAAAGGCACTGTTTCCCGTATTAGCATATGGGTATTGCATATGATTGATAAACATTTTACATAAATTTAACATTTCGTTATAGATGAACATAAATAATATTAGAAGCACATACTGTAGTACTGGTGAATAATAACAGAACACCAACTCATTTATTTATACAACTCATCTCAGCTCTCGGTTTGGTCAGGTAATTTTAAGTGGGTGATGTTTGTGCTGGGTTGGTGATACTTGTAGGTTGGTGATACTTGTAGGTTGGTGATACTTGTAGGTTGATGATACTTGTAGGTTGGTGGATGGTGATACTTGTAGGTTAGTGATACTTGTGGGTTGGTGACACCTGTGGGATGGTGATACTTGTAGGTTGGTGATATTTGTAGGTTGGTGATACTTGTAGGTTGATGATACTTGTAGGTTGGTGGATGGTTATACTTGTAGGTTGGTGATACTTGTGTGTTGGTGACACCTGTAGGATGGTGATACTTGTAGGTTGGTGATACTTGTAGGTTGGTGACACTTGTAGGATGGTGATACTTGTAGGTTGGTGATACTTGTAGGTTGGTGTTACTTGTAGGATGGTGATACTTGTAGGTTGGTGATACTTGTAGGTTGGCGTTACTTGTAGGTTGGTGATACTTGTAGATTGGGGATACTTGTAGTATGGTGATACTTGTAGGTTGGGGATACTTGTAGGATGGTGATACTTGTAGGTTGGGGATACTTGTAGGTTGGTGGATGGCGATACTTGTAGGTTGGTGATACTTGTGGGTTGGTGATACTTGTAGGATGGTGATACTTATAGGTTGGTGATACTTGTAGGTTCATGATACTTGTAGGTTGGTGATACTTGTAGGTTCATGATACTTGTAGGTTGGTGGATGGTCATACTTGTAAGATGGTGATACTTGTAGGTTGGTGATACTTGTAGGATGGTGATACTTGTGGGTTGGTGATAGTTGTAGGTTGGTGATACTTGTAGGATGGTGATACTTGTAGGTTGGTGGATGGTGATACTTGGGGGTTGGTGATACTTGTAGGATGGTGATACTTGTAGGTTGGTGATACTTGTAGGATGGTGATACTTGTAGGATGGTGATACTTGTAGGTTGGTGGATGGTGATACTTGTGGGTTGGTGATACTTGTAGGATGGTGATACTTGTAGGATGGTGATACTTGTAGGATGGTGATACTTGTAGGTTGGTGATACTTGTAGGTTGGTGATACTTGTAGGTTGGTGATACTTGTAGGTTGGTGATACTTGTAGGATGGTGATATTTGTAGGTTGGTGATACTTGTAGGTTGGTGATACTTGTAGGTGGGTGATACTTGTAGGTTGGTGATACTTGTAGGTTGGTGATACTTGTAGGATGGTGATACTTGTAGGATGGTGATACTTGTAGGTTGGTGATACTTGTAGGTTGGTGATACTTGTAGGTTGGTGATACTTGTATTTTGGTGATACTTGTAGGATGGTGATACTTGTAGGTTGGTGATACTTGTAGGATGGTGATATTTGTAGGATGGTGATACTTGTAGGTTGGTGATACTTGTAGGATGGTGATACTTGTAGGATGGTGTTATTTGTAGGTTGGTGATACTTGTAGGATGGTGATACTTGTAGGATGGTGATACTTGTAGGTTGGTGATACTTGTAGGTTGGTGATACTTGTAGGATGTTGATACTTGTAGGTTGGTGATACTTGTAGGATGTTGATACTTTTAGGTTGGTGATACTTGTAGGTTGGTGGATGGTGATACTTGTCGGTTGGTGATGCTTGTAGGTTGGTGATACTTGTAGGATGGTGATACTTGTAGGTTGGTGATACTTGTAGAATGGTGATACTTGTAGGATGGTGATACTTGTAGGATGGTGATACTTGTAGGTTGGTGATACTTGTAGGATGGTGATACTTTTAGGTTGGTGATACTTGTAGAATGGTGATACTTGTAGAATGGTGATACTTGTAGGTTGGTGATACATGTAGGATGGTGATACTTGTAGGTTGGTGATACTTGTAGGATGGTGATACTTGTAGGTTGGTGATACTTGTAGAATGGTGATACTTGTAGGTTGGTGATACTTGTAGGTTGGTGATACTTGTAGAATGGTGATACTTGTAGGTTGGTGATACTTGTAGGATGGTGATACTTGTAGGTTGGTGATACTTGTAGGATGGTGATACTTGTAGGTTGGTGATACATGTAGATTGGTGATAGATAAAAATGTGTTGTAGGTAATGAATATAAAGTAGTTTTATTGCATACATATATATATATATATATATATATATATATATATATATATATATATATATATATATATATATATATATCGTATATAATATATATAATATATATATATATATATATATATATATATATATATATAATTATATATATCTGTTATACAAATTACATATGAAATTATGGATACAATATAATATAATGTACAGTATATGCAGAAAATGAATACATCAAAACAGTTTTGATGTATTCATTTTCTGCATTATGTTCCGCCTAAATATATTTAATATATTTAGGCGGAACATAATTTCAAGTCACAATTAAACAGTGTATAAATAGTATACATTATTGTTCTATCTATCTATCTATTGCCTGACGCCGTGATCCCCGAAGGTGTGGCCACGAACGAACCGCCCCCATGCACCTCTGTCCCCAGTCAGTCGACGCCCCTCCCCCCAACCAGCACCGCCTTCGTTCATGTACTTCCTCACTCCATCCTTCCACCTCATATTCGGTCTACCTCTCCCCCTCTGTCCCTCCACCTCGCTCTCGTACACCCTCTTAGTCATTCTCTCGCTTTCCATACGTTCCATATGGCCGAACCATCTCAAGTTGTTCCTTTTCACACTTTCCAGCACATCTACCTCCACACCACACCTCCTTCTTACTTCCTCATTAGTCTGTCTATCCCTACATTATTGTTAACTTTGCATTATTACTATTATTTTCCCGACAGCTGGAGGGCGTCAGCAGATGTTGTGCGACTTACAAAATACATTATCAAATTATAATACAAAAATATTTAAGGATGTCTCGTGCGGCTAAAGGGCAAACAAGCACGTCAGGGGGTTCCACTCTGCCGCCCATGCTCGGAAAAAGTATAAGAGTCACCATCAGTACTTCCGGAAACAAAGAAAGACAATCTACAAAAAACTAACAGAGGAGAGACGAACACCCATATAGAGGGGTCTATCTCAACCTCCTAATCCCCCCCCCCGCCCCCCCCTGCACCTATGATCTTCTGACCTTCAAACACCCTCCTTGGAACATAGAAGCCGACGTCATGACCATCTCAATGAAACCTGGTTTGAGTCAGCAATTTGAGGGCTCAAAGAATTGCATGCAAGGTTCGAGTCCAAGAATTACCCTCTCATTCGTCTGTGTTTACATTTCATCCTGTACACCTGATTGTCTGAGAGTTCTTCCCCTACTGGTGAACTTTTGTTTTCCACACCATGGTGTTCTGAAAACATTAGGTTCTCTTTTAGGCTTGCTGTTTTGACATTGAAAGTGGAAACAAGGATATGTCCCCATGTTATATATGTTTGTAGGTAGTAGGGGTAGGCAGCCCCGCCCAGGGAAGTACTACCGCCAAGGTTTCGGGAGACTCAGGGAATAGCCTGAATTCCATTTTCTCTCCCAGGCCTTGGTAGCTGGATACATATCTTTCTGCCTCACACATCAGGGGTATCAGGAAAACCCTCTTTATATAACATACACATCCAACTTCACGACATTGCCCTACATCGCTATCCTCTATCCATAAAATACTACTCTTCCCACTACATATCATACATGTAACACCATACACTTACCTTATAAATATGGCAGTACAATTGTTAAGAGCAAACCTGGTGGTCCCTCGGATATCCACCCCCGGCAGGGTTGGGTTATTGACACAGGGCCCTCCCGGTCGTCATCATGCGACTGTGTCAAGAGCATTGCAACGTCCTAAAGCTGCTTGTCAGTACAGCTATTTCTTTAGTAATATAAGGGGACTTCACTCTAACATCAATTCTGTACACCAATTTCTTCAAGCAGAATCCCCTACTCTCCTTTTTTTGACAGAGACTCAAGTAACATTCACATCTGACACATCTAGATTTAATTTTCCAGGTTATCAACTGCTCCAAAATTTCAGACCTAAAGGTGGTGTATGTTGCTTCGCAAAATCTGAAATTGCCCTGGAGGAGGTTACTAGTTTCAATTGTCCCTATTTTGATTATTCTATATACAAATTAATTTCTGCTGGTAAATTTAAATACATATGTTGCATCTACCGTTCCCCAAATACTCCTCCAGAGCAAAGTCTTTTTGATTCTCTGTCCTCACAACTCAGTGTCCTCAACTTAAATGCTTCTTCTGAAATCACTGTGTTGGGTGATTTTAATGTCCATAATGTTGAATGGCTCACTCATTCAGCCAGGACTGATGATGCTGGTCTTGAATGTGAGCTATTTGCAGACTCATTTAATCTCATTCAACTAGTCAATCAACCCACCCGTGTACCAGATAATCCTAATCATAATTCCCACCTACTGAACTTATTTTTAACAACCAATTCAGAAAATTATGATGTTACAGTGAGGTCCCAACTTGGATCTTCTGATCACTGTCTGATACAGGCCACCTGTCTATCACCTACCACACCTTCCCACTCTGAACCTGTTTTGGTGACTAAATGGCATTACGATAGGGCAGACTGGGAGGGTCTTCAAGGTTTCTTTATTGATATTCCCTGGACCTCTTTCTTTTCTAATGATGCACACTCCACCTTGAGCCACATACAAGATTTTGTAAAAATTGGAATGGAAACTTTTATTCCTCATCAAAAGTACAGTAAAAGATCTAATTCACCTAAATGGTTTGACCATAATTGTGCTAGAGTAACTGAACAAAAAGCAATAGCCTACAATGCATACACAAGATCAAAAACACATGAAGCCTTTAATTACTTTAGAAACATCAGAAATCATGCCAAAACTGTATTAAACCTAACTAAATCAAACTTTCTCCATAAGCAGGCAAATAAACTTCTAAATAATCCAAATGATAACAAAATATTTTGGTCTACTCTTAACTCATTCAAATCCAACTTCACTACTGCTTCATCCATTCCACCATTAAAATCTCCGACTGGCAATCTTGTAAGTGACCCACGAGGTAAAGCTAACCTTCTTGCAGATATTTTCTCCACCAACTCAACCTTAGATGACATAAATCAAGATGTCCCTGTACTTAATTTTAATTCACCTGAAATTCCCTCACTTAAGATCCACACCAGACATGTCAAAACTATTTTGCAGAATCTCTCAGTAGATAAGGCTCCTGGTCCAGATGAAATTCCTCCAATAGTACTTAAGAATTGCTCCTTGGTGCTCGCTCCTGTATTGGCAAAATTTTTCCGTCTGTGTACTCATACCTCATACTTCCCAGTACCCTGGAAAGAAGCAAACATCCATCCAGTTCCTAAAACAGGTGCCTCTTCAGATCCATCAAACTACAGACCAATAGCTATAACTTCCACTCTTGGCAAAGTTTTTGAAATTATATTAAATAATCACATAATTAAGCATCTGGAGAATAAAATTAATCAGTGATAGGCAATATGGTTTTAGACGATGTCGATCAACTGCAGACATTCTTTGCCTTCTTACGCATCAAATCAACCAAGCTACAGACCAACATGGTGAAACACATACAATAGCACTGGATATATCAAAGGCATTTGATAGAGTCTGGCATCAATCCTTACTGTCGAAGATGTCACACTACGGCCTTGCATCATTAGTTCCACTAATTTCTTCTTATCTTCATAACAGAAAAATATTGTAATGGTAGATGGCCTTTATTCTCAATTTCACTCAATAAATGCTGGTGTTCCTCAGGGATCAGTTTTGGCCCCAACTCTGTTCCTCATTCATATCAATGATCTCATATCTACCACTCATAATCCAATACATTCCTACGCAGATGACTCAACACTCCACAGTTCCTTCACATTTACCAATTCTTTCACCCAACCCGATCTTATAAATTCAAAAATAAACACTGCAATTTCTCTGAACCAGGACCTTTCTAGAATTAATGAATGGGGACAAGAGAATCTAGTTTCCTTTAATGCACAGAAAACCAAGTACATTCAATTTTCTAACCGACAGAATCTCACTGACTCCCATATATTTTTTAATGATGAAAATATTCCCACTTCCCCTAGTATTGACATTCTCGGTGTAACATTAACTACTAACTTGAGCTGGACACATTATGTTAGAAGCATTGCTAAGAATGCCTCTAAAAAACTGGGACTCCTGTACAGAGTTCGAGAATTCTTCACTGACGAGCAGTTGGCCGTAATATATAAAAGTCATGTGCGCTCTCAGATGGATTACTGTTCACCTCTGTGGGGTGGAAGTGGAGTGGTTGCATTGAGGCAGTTGGACAAAATTCAAAATAAAGCTATTAGATTAATCAATAACCCTGCAATCACACAGGACCTTCCTACATTAGCCATACGAAGAAACGTTGCATCCCTTGCATTATTCTACAGATATTTTCACAGCAATTGTTCCGAGGAACTTGCTTCAATTGTGCCGCCTCTCCACATCTTTCCCCGTAGAACTAGGGCAGCTGAGAGCACCCATGAATTTACACTTTCTCCTCCACAATGCAGAACTTCTGCTTATCAGAATTCATTTATCCCCAGAGCTACTACTCTTTGGAATTCACTTCCCTCGAATTGCTTTCCACAAACTTACAATCAACAAATGTTTAAATCCAGTTGTTACAAACATTTTATGAATGGAGGATGTCTTTAGGCACATGGACCTTTTTGTTTTATCTGTGTTTTTCCTTCCTCCGTTCATTGTCTCTTAAAAAAAAAAAAAAAAAAAAAAAAAAAAAAAAAAATTTAGGATCAATTCAGTCTCTACCAAAGCTCCTGGAGAAGTCTTTGCCATTTGCAAGACAGCTACAATAGTTCGGGCTTTGCGAGACACCGTCACATAAACGGCACTCTGCTTAGAAAGTCCATACAACATACTGTATGTGCAAGAACCATGGTCAAGGGCATATGATTGTAAAATAGCCTAAAAGCTGATCATCTGGGTTCTTTGAACACTTATAAAGGTCAAAGGTAGTTGGGAAAGTTAGTACGGTCATGGTCATACTTCTTCTCCACGTTAGCCTGATGATTGGTTACTCTGTCATGACACAAGCGATTTTTCATTAAAGACCCCACACCCAAGAGTACCGAAACAGAACTTCACCAACAAATAGTATAACGGTCAGGATAGTCGAGCAGTCATAGCTTGGGACATGTTCCCGGTCATGGTCGCATTCATCCGGTAGTACGCCCCCTGTGTCATGACATAAGGAACTACTATTAAATGCCCTAAACCAGCTAGTCCATCTGTAACTCTACCACATTTACCACACGGCAGGACCACCTAAGCGGCTCGACAGGACCAAGGGAAAAGACTCAGCAATCAACACTTCAACCACCAAGTGCTCAGTTTAGCTCTGAAATCTACTCAGTGTTAGAATAGGAGTGCTAGTGACTTCTACAAGTCTGTCGTGGATCCTCGTCCGTGCTCGACGTATATATTGTGTATTTATTCCATGTTATAAGTGTAAAGTGTATTCAAGTGTATTGCACTAAGTGACCATAAATATGAAAACTTATGCATGTACTCAGTCTTATATTTATCCTTTATGACTTTTGTGCATGTGTAGTTTGGCTTTAGTTTCTCCAGGCTAGCAAGAACCTACCATTGTTCAATTAAACCCCAGTAAAAAAAACGGCATAACATTGGCGGCAAGATTCGAGAAGAAAGTAATTCCTCACTCAAATCAAAAGGAGTAAAGCGTTATATAATATTAGTTACCATGGCGAATAATCGCTCACTTATCCCCATTCCCAAGTACGATGGGGACACATACAACATTGAAACTTACCTGGATATGGTAAAGCCAGAACTCGATCTGGCCTACAACAGTGATCGCAAAAAAATCGCAGTACTTTTAACCCAACTGGGAAAAGTTGTTTCCCTGGTGGCCGGACAGGTAACCCCAGTGTTAACATGGGACCAATTCCGGACCATTGTCATTGATGCTGTAGCCTACAGCCATTATTAGGCTCCGTCGTAGCCTTAGCAAAAATCGACGAAATCAGGTACGAAAGGGACATAGACGTAACGCTAGCGGCACTACATCAGCACGTTAAGTCCGCATGTCCCTTGCAGACTGCTGATCAACAAAAGCAGCAAGTGTTTAACACCTTATTACGAGTGCTCCCAGCATGCGTGAAGGAACACTTCACCATCCATGACCATGCAGGATTTCAAAGGGATATCAACACCATCAGAAAATTATTGGCTGCCCGCCCCAAAACACCAACAGTGGGCGTGATAAAGAGGTTCCCCATCTATCCACAAGTCAACAAGAGGCCGGGAACCTATTATAACAACTATGGGTCTAGGCCACAATAGCAGCCACTTCAGAGTACCCCACAGAGGATATACCCCCCCTTCAACCAAGTTGGAAGAGGCCCTCAGAGGGGCCCCCAGACCTACCAACCTCGGGATCACCCCCTTGTCACCATCAACCTGTCTGACTTCCGGGTCTGCAACTCTGCCTGCCCCCTGCACCTCATCTGGGATCAGGCCAAGAACAAAACTCCCCCACCCCGAGTTTTGGCAGCAGAAGAGGAGTACCGCGAGTTAGAAGAAGAAAATCAAGAGGAGGAATACGCCCCTGACGACATAGCTCCAATTCATACCACCGAAGAGGAGGAAGAAACCTGGAGGAGGCAGAAGACCCCCTGCAGGGTTTTTTAACATCTCCCCCGCCTGTTATGGCTTCGGCGGGTGAGTCTGTCATGACCAAACCACCATCTATCTACCACCTGGCAAAAATTCAAGGCATTCCACTTCGGCTACTAATAAACACCTGTGCAGCCAGATCGTGCCTGTTTAACTCTTTTTATCATAGACACCACCGGAAACTGGGATCATTGAATGCCGCCACCACCAACCTGATCAGCGCCGGGGACACACCTCTCATCATCCGAGGCAAGACACAGCCCCTGCACATCACCACGCCCCATCCAGAAGCCTCATGTCGACAACCTTTCACAGTTTTTTACTCAGAATGTACGCAGTACGACGGCTAAATGAGACTCGACGTGCTCCAGCTGCTTCAGGAACAATTAGAATGTGGAAGGCGGCTACTCACATAAAAAAAAAGAAAACAAAAACTCACTCCGCCAGTAACCCCACACAAAATCATTGGGAGAAACACGATAAGTAAGAGACAACCCAACTCCAAGACCAGCCACCAACCGACCTCTGAAAATGATCCTCAATAAAAATAAAAATAAAAAAACAATTCAACATATCAACACCTCCAAATCAACCCTAGCTACGCCACCTACTGTCACCCCTAAACGAACTTTAGAGACCCCCCACCCCACAATAGTGAGCCCGGCTGTACTAAATAAACGTGTCTCCATACCCCCACATCACCAACAATGGGCACAATTATGCCCAGTGCAAGACCAACCGATGATATTCA
The DNA here is from genome assembly GCA_032716605.1 of Paralithodes platypus. Lineage (NCBI taxonomy): Eukaryota > Metazoa > Arthropoda > Malacostraca > Decapoda > Lithodidae > Paralithodes > Paralithodes platypus. Next base: position 49,622,691 of record CM064503.1, read on the forward strand.
CCCCTCAGATTGATGTTACTCGTTCAGATCGATGCCGCATCCAGCCTGCAGTTCTCTCTCAAACCATTAATGCCGCATTAATAGCTAATATTTCCGAAGACCCCCTCACTCTGCCTAAGGGCCTCATCATTGGGGACCTTGAAACTTTTGATGACGTACTACCACAACAACCCACCATCAACCTACCACTCACTCTGCCCCCCATTCCAGAAACTTTAACTGCCCTGCAACAACAACAAATGAACAAAGTACTCCACGATTTTGCCAATGTATTTGCACAATCTCCCACCGAAATAGGCAAAACCAACATGGAAGAACACCTCATCCATACCACCGGACCACCCATTCGGCAGCAATCCCGCCAAAAGAACCTCTTGCAACGACAAGAGGAGGACCGTCAAGTCCAAGAAATGTTAGATGCTGGCATAGCAACGCCCTCTGTCAGCCCGTGGTCCTCTCCCGTGGTACTGGTAAAAAAGAAGGACGGGTCAACTAGGTTCTGCGTCGACTACCGCCGTTTGAACGACGCCACCATTAAAGACGCCACAACCCTTCCCTGGATCGACGACTCCTTAGATTCATTGCACGGATCTAAGTGGTTTACCACCCTCGACCTACAAGCCGAATACTGGGAAGTACCCATCAAAAGGGAAAACTAGCAAAAGACAGCGTTTTCCACCAGCGGAGGGCACCTCTAAGAGTTCAACGTCCTCCCCTTCGGATTGTGCAACGGCCCTGCCACCTTCTCTCGTCTGATGGAGTCGGTACTAAACGGATTAACCTGGGAGACCTGCTTAGCCTAACTGGACGACGTGATCGTCTGTGGGAAAACATGGCCGGAGCACCTACATCGCCTTCGTCAGGTCCTCCAATGCATCTGAGAAGCAGGATTAAAGCTCAAACCTTCCAAATGCGAAGTGGCCAGGACTACGGTAGACTTCCTAGGACACGTCATAACCGCAGAAGGCATCTCCCCTGATCCTCGAAAACTGTCAGCAATTGCCGCACAAAAACCCCCTACCACCGTAAAAAGTGTGTGGTCCTTCCTAGGCCTCGCCACCTACTACAGGAGGTTTGTAAATAACTTTGTGGAAATTGCTTGGCCTTTGCACAAACTGACCAGAAAAGACGTGACATTCCAATGGACCCCAGACAGAAATACTGCTTTCAACACCCTAAAAAAACATCTAGTGAACGCCCCCACGGTCGCTTTTCCAGACTACCGACAACCCTTTCTTCTATACACAGACGTATCCCTATACGCTATAGGTGCCGTGCTCACCTAAGTGCAAGATGGCCGCGAACATATTATTGCATGTGCCAGTTCCACCCTCAACAGCGAAATTACGCAGCCACGAAACGAGAATGTTTGGGAGTTATCTGGGCCCTACCACTTCCGGTCATTCCTGCACCTATGTGACCTTCTGACCTTCAAACACCTTCTCTGGGATATAGCAACCGACGTCATAACCATCTCGACGAAACCAGAGTAAAGTCAGCAATTTGAGGGCTCAAAGAATTGCATGCAAGGTTTGAGTCCAAGAATTACCCTCTCATTCGTCTGTGTTTACATTTCATGGCTGTACACCTGATGGTCGGAGAGTTCTTCCCCTACTGGTGAACTTTTGTTTTCCACACCATGGTGTTCTGAAAACATTAGGTTCTCTTTAAGGCTTGCAGTTTTGACACTGAAAGTGGAAACAAGGACATGTCCCCAAATTTTGTTTAGGATCAATTCAGTACTCTACCAAAACTCTTGGAGAAGTCTTTGCCATTGCAAGACAGCTACAATTGTTTGAGCTTTGCGAGACACTGTCACATAAATGGCACTCTGCTTAGAAAGTCCATACAACATATGTGCGAGAACCATGGTCAAGGGTATATGATTGTAAAAAGGCCTTAAAGTCCGATCACCTGGGTTCTCTGAACACTCTTATAAAGGTCAAAGGTAGTTGGGAAAGTTAGTACGGTCATGGTCATACTTCTTCCCCCCGTTAGCCTGATGATTTGTTACTCTGTCATGACACGAGCGACTTTTCATTAAAGACCCCACACCCAAAAGTACCGAAATAGAACTTCACCAACGACTAATATAACGGTCAGGATAGTCGAGCAGCCATAGCTTGGGACATGTCCCCGGTCATGCTCGCGTTCATCCGGTAGTACGCCCCGTGTCATGACATAAGGAACTACTATTAAAGGACCCAAACCAGCTAGTCCATCTGTAACTCTACCACATTTACTACACGGCAGGACCACCTAAGCGGCTCGACAGGACCAAGGCAAAAGACTCAGCAATCAACACTTCAACCACCAAGTGCTCAGTGTAGCTCTGGAATCTACTCAGTGTTAGAACAGTGTTAGTGACTCCTACAAGTCTGTTGTGAATCCTTGTCCGTGCTCGACGTATATATTGTGTATTTATTCCATGTTATAAGTGTAAAGTGTATTCAAGTGTATTGTACCAAGTGACCATTAATAAGAAAACTTATGTGTGTACTCAGTCTTATATTTATCCTTTGTGACTTTTGTGCCTGTGTAGTTTGTCTTTAGTTTCTCCAGTCAAGCAAGAACCTACCATTGCTCAATTAAACCCCAGTAAAAAAAACTGGCATAACAATTACCGTATTCTTCTCTCGCTGTTGTCTGTGTCTTACTCCTCCCACCATCTTTCTGTCTCTATAAATTATGCTTTCATATTTAGTTCGATCTTGCCTTTGAAGCGTTTATCTTAACTGGCCAACGTTTTCCTATTACCGGTATAATCAACACTTCATACTCACATTGAACTACTTTGCATTATCCTATTATAATGCTGACATAATCCTTCTTTAACAGTTCTTATCCTGCCCACATTCATATATGATGTGTACTGGGAGGGTCTTCAAGGTTTCTTTATTGATATTCCCTGGACCTCTTTCTTTTCTAATGATGCACACTCCACCTTGAGCCACATACAAGATTTTGTAAAAATTGGAATGGAAACTTTTATTCCTCATCAAAAGTACAGTAAAAGATCTAATTCACCTAAATGGTTTGACCATAATTGTGCTAGAGTAACTGAACAAAAAGCAATAGCCTACAATGCATACACAAGATCAAAAACACATGAAGCCTTTAATTACTTTAGAAACATCAGAAATCATGCCAAAACTGTATTAAACCTAACTAAATCAAACTTTCTCCATAAGCAGGCAAATAAACTTCTAAATAATCCAAATGATAACAAAATATTTTGGTCTACTCTTAACTCATTCAAATCCAACTTCACTACTGCTTCATCCATTCCACCATTAAAATCTCCGACTGGCAATCTTGTAAGTGACCCACGAGGTAAAGCTAACCTTCTTGCAGATATTTTCTCCACCAACTCAACCTTAGATGAAATAAATCAAGATGTCCCTGTACTTAATTTTAATTCACCTGAAATTCCCTCACTTAAGATCCACACCAGACATGTCAAAACTATTTTGCAGAATCTCTCAGTAGATAAGGCTCCTGGTCCAGATGAAATTCCTCCAATAGTACTTAAGAATTGCTCCTTGGTGCTCGCTCCTGTATTGGCAAAATTTTTCCGTCTGTGTACTCATACCTCATGCTTCCCAGTACCCTGGAAAGAAGCAAACATCCATCCAGTTCCTAAAAAAGGTGCCTCTTCAGATCCATCAAACTACAGACCAATAGCTATAACTTCCACTCTTGGCAAAGTTTTTGAAATTATATTAAATAATCACATAATTAAGCATCTGGAGAATAATAAATTAATCAGTGATAGGCAATATGGTTTTAGACGATGTCGATCAACTGCAGACATTCTTTGCCTTCTTACGCATCAAATCAACCAAGCTACAGACCAACATGGTGAAACACATACAATAGCACTGGATATATCAAAGGCATTTGATAGAGTCTGGCATCAATCCTTATTGTCGAAGATGTCACACTACGGCCTTGCATCATTAGTTCCACTAATTTCTTCTTATCTTCATAACAGAAAAATACGTGTAATGGTAGATGGCCTTTATTCTCAATTTCACTCAATAAATGCTGGTGTTCCCCAGGGATCAGTTTTGGCCCCAACTCTGTTCCTCATTCATATCAATGATCTCATATCTACCACTCATAATCCAATACATTCCTACGCAGATGACTCAACACTCCACAGTTCCTTCACATTTACCAATTCTTTCACCCAACCCGATCTTATAAATTCAAAAATAAACACTGCAATTTCTCTGAACCAGGACCTTTCTAGAATTAATGAATGGGGACAAGAGAATCTAGTTTCCTTTAATGCACAGAAAACCAAGTACATTCAATTTTCTAACCGACAGAATCTCACTGACTCCCATATATTTTTTAATGATGTAAATATTCCCACTTCCCCTAGTATTGACATTCTCGGTGTAACATTAACTACTAACTTGAGCTGGACACATTATGTTAGAAGCATTGCTAAGAATGCCTCTAAAAAACTGGGACTCCTGTACAGAGTTCGAGAATTCTTCACTGACGAGCAGTTGGCCGTAATATATAAAAGTCATGTGCGCTCTCAGATGGATTACTGTTCACCTCTGTGGGGTGGAAGTGGAGTGGTTGCATTGAGGCAGTTGGACAAAATTCAAAATAAAGCTATTAGATTAATCAATAACCCTGCAATCACACAGGACCTTCCTACATTAGCCATACGAAGAAACGTTGCATCCCTTGCATTATTCTACAGATATTTTCACAGCAATTGTTCCGAGGAACTTGCTTCAATTGTGCCGCCTCTCCACATCTTTCCCCGTAGAACTAGGGCAGCTGAGAGCGCCCATGAATTTACACTTTCTCCTCCACAATGCAGAACTTCTGCTTATCAGAATTCATTTATCCCCAGAGCTACTACTCTTTGGAATTCACTTCCCTCGAATTGCTTTCCACAAACTTACAATCAACAAATGTTTAAATCCAGTTGTTACAAACATTTTATGAATGGAGGATGCCTTTAGGCACATGGACCTTTTTGTTTTATCTGTGTTTTTCCTTCCTCCGTTCATTGTCTCTTAAAAAAAAAAAAAAAAAAAAAAAAAAAAAAAAAAAATGTCTCATCTTAGGTGCGATCAACTGTCCTGTCATTCTGTTTTCCAATTTGGACTATGAGAGTTCTTTCCTATACTGGTATACTTGATAGCGTTATTAATAAATGCGAGGAATTTCAGTGTGAGTATCCTAGATTCAAGTCCGTGGAGTGCCACATGTATTTGTTGATTTCATTAATTGAGTTTAGAAGTGAAGTTGGTTGGTGAAAACAAATATGAATATTCCTTTATTGCACGGTCCGGTTTGTTTAATTATTTATATGTTAATGTGTTTTGATGAGACATCATTCGGACATTGTTGAAGATATAAAGTTTAAATGTTCCAAAACCGTAACCACTATCAAAATATATGATAGGGGAAACAAATATTAGTTCTGTATAAATATCATCTTATCATATTCGCAATTACCATCTAACACCTTTTCTACATAACTGATACTGATATTAACGTTTTTTATCAAAAGCATCCATTCAGAATAAATTTAAATTATGGAATAAATGTTTTCTTATTTTCACACTTTTTTCATGTGTGTGTTTGCGTTTCTTGGTTTATGTAGGAAATCTATGCAGAGAATGTTGTCGTCGATTGCTTAATTGTATTTAATTAAATCTTACTGCGAATAAAATGTCTAATTGTAAAACTACCTTTGCATGAAACTACTAATTTGATCGAATTATATTTGATTGTTAGCGACGTCTGCTAACAACTCGTTTGTGTTAATCTGTAAATATGAAATCTAAATAACTGAGCTAACTCAGTATTTTAGACATTCATTTTTTTTTCTGTTTGAGTGAAGGAGACAAAAAACAGAACTGCCTGAGGCAAGTGCCTCCTCCACAGTTGAACGAGTGACAGGACCAAAATCAATGGACGTTCGAGCCTTTCCCACTTTCACGTAACCCACACTAACATGTTACGATCTGAAAGTCATGGCATATCTTGATAACTAGACCACGAATTCTGTGTTGTTATTATTGTTACCCAGGCTGACTGACCGAACAGCCCCAAGGTCCCGAGCAAGGCCAAGGACATAACCGAGCGCCCCCTGCATTACCACTAAGAATACCCAGGTGACCGAAGCCGCTCCCAGGCAAGGAGCTTTGGTGTTGTACGAAATTGCTATGTTATAAATACAAATTGCTATATAAGTGCCTACGACAAACCAACGCCGCATAACCAAGCACTACGAAGCACTAGGAATTATACGATAACTCTAAAAAAAAAAAAATCAATGGTCTACGATGACCTAAAATGCACCTAAGAATTCTTAGGAACCTGAAGGAAAAAAAACTCAGAACAGGTATGAAGAATTACGATGTGCTATGACATTCTTAACTTCAGTAGGTAGGGAGGTAGGTAGATAAGTAGGTGAAGAAAATAACAAAGTAGAGTAGAATTTAGTAGAATATAGGCCCACTCCACGACCTGTCACGATACTGCACAATATTCCACGACACTTCCCGATATTTCCCAAATGTCATGCTTATAATTATAATGTCATGGAATATAATTAGATATGATCACCACATCGTGGCATGTCGGTGTGTGATTCATGAATATGGGAAAGCTAGTTTATTCCTTTAGGTAGAAGTGAAGGGGTTCTGGGGCCCCTACTCCCTCATATTTAGCACCATTAGTTTAGAGATTTTAAGACATATTATGGGGTCACCCCTTTAGTTTGGTCTTGTTGTGCCATTTAGGTGTATTTTTTTTCCTGGCGAGCGATAGCGAACCTGTAATTTAGGAGGAACCAGCATTTTGCGGTATTTCTTTAAAGCTTGGGGGATGTATATGGAGACAAATAAAAATAAAAACAATATATACAAAAAGCTCCCCTTAATTAGAAGGTTTGCTATAATAAAAAAAAATATTATTATATATTTCATATTTGTTGTGTTTTACTCTTTATATGCATGTTTGTATGATGTTGCAATTATAAGGTCGTTCGGTGTAATTCTACGACGATGATCTGTGTAATTCCACAGTCATCATCTTAATTCCTGGCAGTTGCTATGAACTTTATGCCAAGGCACCCTTAACAAGGATTAATTGTAGGAAGAAAGAAGATCTGGTGGCTTAAGATAAATTAATGTCGATGTTTTGTATAATTATGTGCAATAAAGAAGTGGTAATGTGCGTGTTAAAGAGAGGAAACATAAGCTATATTACACACGTTTTACCATTGAAATTATCCTGATAGTTATATACAAGATAGTTATGGTGTTATATCTAGCTTTGCTTTATTTATTTAGTTTACAATTATTTGATGATAGTTGTGTGGTTGCAATAGATTTAAGAAAGGAAAGCTAATAATTTGTAATAATTTTGAATACATTAAAATATTAACTTTGCCCCAATGTTGCTTACTTATAGGAATATGGTTGGGCACTTTTTATATTAATACTAATTTCATATATCTCGTCTTTCTAAATATTCATATATTCTAAGGATTATAATTTTTGTTTTTAATATATTCAAAACAAATATATTAAATCGTAGGCTTGTGCAGTATTTTTTAACTGTCTTCGTGGTGCATTGCATAGTGTGTTGATTTTCGGTGTGAGCATCCTGGGTTCGAATCCCCGGACTGCCACGTGTGTCTGTTAATTTCATTAATCGATTTTAGGAGTAGAGTTGGTTGGTGGAGAGAACATAATAATTCATTGGTTTTCCTTGGAAAGTCATCTGGCAGCAGGCAACGTGATATGGTATGAAATCCAGAGTCTTCATGGAACAGACCATAGAGTACAGAAGGATAGAGAAGAAAGTGTGATGTCACAAATCTGAAAATTGTCAACCACGCGTTCGAGAGATGGCAGCACGATCGCAAAAGAAAATGGAAGGGTCCCTATTAATTCGTAATAAGCCTTACCTTGTACTAATAACGCTATTAGTAATCAATTTTACGCAATCCAGAGACTCTGTAGACATGACAGAGTTAAATAGACATAAGTAGAGGCTACTGTAAAGGCGACATCATCGTGAAATTGCCGTCATTATGAGGAGGTTCACAGTCAAGTATCTTCTACCCCCGCCATTGTTGTTGTGAGAGTGGGGAGTTGCCAACGTCAAACAGGCTGGGACAAAATATCCCTAGATGTCATAAGTATAACTTAAGTACGTATTTCGTGAAATGTCCTGTTTCAGTGAAACTTTACAAATTAACATCTACATAACATGTAACTAATAATATATATTCAAATTGACATTTTCATTCTTGTTGTGTTGCTTATAGTTATACAACTTGCATCACATATAAGTATTTTTTTATATTGTATATGTATGCGTAATATTTCCCGCTTTTATATACCTATTTATTTTAAATAATTTACAAGTATTTTTACCCATATTAATTAACTCTTAACCTAAGACGTGCGCATGGGGGGGTATGAGACACCACACGCCTGTGCACACGTATTTGAGCTGTTCCCATCACTAACATCGTTATTTTACCATATGCGCCTATTTTAGGTTGATTATAAAGGTATTAACCTGTTACAGCAATAAAACAAGTGGAAACAGCGTTTGGATGGTCAAAATCGGCGATACAGGCCGGGAGTTACATAATTTATGGCTGACGCAACCTCCCTCCCCTCCACTTTTCCCCACGTCTGGAGAGAAACTGTCGATCGATACTCTCTCTCTCTCTCTCTCTTGCACTCGCTTGGTAACAGTGATGACAATGCCCTGCTTGCAACTCGCAAATGTTAGCACGAAAATAGACCACAGAATAAGGGAATAACAGGGAAAATAGGTGATAACTGAAGGAGGGAGGGGAAGTGGAGAAGGAGGGGATGTGGAGGAGTGATATTTGGCATGGCCCAGGGGCGAGAAAAAAAAAAAAAAAAGTTCAATTTTATTGGGGGTGTTTTAAATGGATTTTTTTAGGCCCAGGATCTTAAGAGCCTTCCCGCAGTCGCCATAGGAAACTCTTAAGAGTCTTCCCGCACCTGCCGGGTTAAAGACGTTCCCTCTTTATTCAAACGCCCCCTCATTGTGCGGAATTTCCCTAACTTTGGTAACACTGCAGACAAGCCAGGCGCACGGATATCAAGGAGTATTAACCCTCAAACCGCGGTGCCTGTCATATGATGGGCGAGCGAATAGTGGCAACCCCTGCGGTGCCCATCATATGACGTGTGCCATTTTGAGGACGTTATGAGCTCTGAGAGAGAGTCCACGCATTGGGATGACAACAGCTGAGCTTCGACCGGTCGGCACCACGGTTGGGCCGTCACTGGCGCAAATTAGGTCACCCCACCATCGCCCGTCCTCGCGAGACAAGGAAAAAACTACGGAAATTACCTTATTTTAGGGTATTTTTATCTCCTGTTACGCGATCGCTACAAGATAACCCGTAGTCGTACAAGGATAATTCAGGTGTCCTTGGAGAGCTGTATTATCGCCCTTTCACGTATATATAATTGTATTACGCTTTGGCTCTGGTTTATGTATGAAAAAGAGCATGGAATGAAGCTAATTTTCGGTAAATATACCTGCCCAGCAGCTAGGTCATGTCAACAAACATGCCCGCTCTTAGGGGGTCAATAAGGAATATCCTCTGGGGCCTTTTGCTCATAATATTATGCCCCATGATAGTGCTGACATTCTTAGTTTGCGCAAGGAAATAACTGTGTCACGCTTTCTTCTCTATCCTTCTGTACTCTATGGAATAGACCCTACCAAAGTTCACTTGAGACCCCTGGTGGACGCTTCTGAACTACCGCCAGAGCCACGACTGTCTACGTCAACAATACTCAACACATAGGATATGCACAGTTTATCACGATTTTTTATGACTAAAAGGGGATGGTTGCTTTGTCTAAACCCCCTTCTCCCTAATGTTTAACCACACAAATGAGCATAGTAAACTCCAAACTAAGCACTGCCGCTTCTTTTAATACTGATCTATCCAGCATTACTGAGTATAGTGAAAACAAGCTCGTTTCCTTTAATGCACATACAAGAAAATACGTTCAGTTCACTAATAAGCAACATCAACTTGAATACTATATTACTATGAACGCAACAAGCATTCCCATCTTTTCCAGTTTGAACGTCTTATATTATCAATATTATTTTTAAAAATGCCTCAAAGTAGCTTGGGCTTCTTTACTGACTTTGTGTTATTTCTCATTCACAAGAAATTAACCGTAATATATACGAGTATATATGAACATTAACCGTAATATATACGAGTATATATGAACATTAACTGTAATATATACGAGTATATATGAACATTAACTGTAATATATACGAGTATATATGAACATTAACTGTAATATATACGAGTATATATGAACATTAACTGTAATATATACGAGTATATATGAACATTAACTGTAATATATACGAGTATATATGAACATTAACTGTAATATATACGAGTATATATGAACATTAACCGTAATATATACGAGTATATATGAACATTCCCAGGTTGAGTATTGTTCGTCTTTGTGTAGCGGATGTGGATAGGTGGTGATCAGACATTTAGATACTAAACAGAGCAATTAGAAGTTATTAGTTAGTTAATTCCACTGTTATAATTATATAGGAATACATGTTGCACCCCTCGCATTAACTTACACTATATTGTTATGGTAAGTGTTCAGCTAAACTTGTGAAATTGTGTGACCTCTTGGCATCTTTCCCCGTGGTACTAGGTCATCTGTGTGTTGATTTTCGGTGTGAGCATCCTGGATTCGAATCCACGGACTGCCACATGTGTTTGTAAATTTCATTAATCGATTTTAGGAGTATAGTTGGTTGTTGGAAGGAACATAATAATTGATATTGGTTCAGGGGTAATTTATCGAGAGGACTTCCCTAGTGGTTAAGGCCCCATTAATTGCTCTTTCCATTCACATATGCATAGCCTACGTGAGTTGCAGTTGGGATGTGTGTACATGCTTAGATTGATATGCAGGATTCGAAGTTGCATAATAAATCGTAGGCAGTGTCCACCATTCTTTAACTGTCTACGTGGTGCGATGCATAAGGTGTTGATTTTCGGTGTGAGCATCCTGGATTCGAATCCACGGACTGCCACATGTGTTTGTAAATTTCATTAATCGATTTTAGGAGTATAGTTGGTTGTTGGAAGGAACATAATAATTGATATTGGTTCAGGGGTAATTTATCGAGAGGACTTCCCTAGTGGTTAAGGCCCCATTAATTGCTCTTTCCATTCACATATGCATAGCCTACGTGAGTTGCAGTTGGGATGTGTGTACATGCTTAGATTGATATGCAGGATTCGAAGTTGCATAATAAATCGTAGGCAGTGTCCACCATTCTTTAACTGTCTACGTGGTGCGATGCATAAGGTGTTGATTTTCGGTGTGAGCATCCTGGATTCGAATCCACGGACTGCCACATGTGTTTGTAAATTTCATTAATCGATTTTAGGAGTATAGTTGGTTGTTGGAAGGAACATAATAATTGATATTGGTTCAGGGGTAATTTATCGAGAGGACTTCCCTAGTGGTTAAGGCCCCATTAATTGCTCTTTCCATTCACATATGCATAGCCTACGTGAGTTGCAGTTGGGATGTGTGTACATGCTTAGATTGATATGCAGGATTCGAAGTTGCATAATAAATCGTAGGCAGTGTCCACCATTCTTTAACTGTCTACGTGGTGCGATGCATAAGGTGTTGATTTTCGGTGTGAGCATCCTGGATTCGAATCCACGGACTGCCACATGTGTTTGTAAATTTCATTAATCGATTTTAGGAGTATAGTTGGTTGTTGGAAGGAACATAATAATTCATGACTTAAGGGGAGGTGTATAGTTTGTTCCCTAGACCCCCATCAAGCATTTAAAAAATACCCCCTAAGAGCCCCCTTCGATATACATTTGTACATTTTTGTTAGAACATTTCCTCTTAAATTACAGGCTCGTTATCGCTCTCCAGGAACAAAAAGCGACACCAAAGTGGCACAAAGCGTCTCAAAATATATATACAGAAAATGGGCGATATTTCTTAAAATTGCCAAACTAATAGGGCGAACGTCTTAAAATCTCAAATGGAAAGGGGCTAAATATGAGGGTGAAAGGGTTTTAGAAAAAATACCTCGAGTTGAAATCTCCCCTTAACAATCACACTTCCACTTTGGAGAACTGTTGCTCTTTATAAATGTATATTTTACCCCGAATTTCATATGTTTAGAACACGCTTCCTCAGAGTACATTTCCACCAAGTCTAAACTCACAACAGATTAATTCAATTAATTTTCAATTACATTATATTCAAATCAATTAAATCCAATTGTCATACGATTTCTTGACAGCAGACTACCATTAGGTAGTTGATGTATAGAAAATGAAATTCATGAATTCGATTCCAAAGATATACTTCCATTATTATATATTGGTTGAAGTCCTAGCTAGAATATTTATAAGTGGGCTAGAGACTATGGCATCCGAGTGTACAGCAGCACCAATACCTTTGCCACTCATGGTAGAGGTGTTTCCTCAACTTCTCCATATAACAGGAGGGTAAACAATTACTTCTCCATATAACAGGAGGGTAAACAATTACTTCTCCATATAACAGGAGGGTAAACAATTACTTCTCCATATAACAGGAGGGTAAACAATTACTTCTCCATATAACAGGAGGGTAAACAATTACTTCTCCATATAACAGGAGGGTAAACAATTACTTCTCCATATAACAGGAGGGTAAACAATTACTTCTCCATATAACAGGAGGGTAAACAATTACTTCTCCATATAACAGGAGGGTAAACAATTATACTTTGAATCCTAACTTCACCTACTCCCACATCACAATTGACATTATAATTAACACCGTGAATGAGTGTAAGTATAGACATAAGATAATTAAGAGCCCTTTTCTTTGTTTGACAACTCTTGGTGATGTCTTGGAGAAAACAAAAATAATGGCACCAGAAATATATAACATTATTATGCGAGAAGTTAATATCCGAGAGGTAAACAAAAGAATAGCATTGGAACCAAGGTTATATATTATTAAAACTTTGTGTTCTGTTCAATTATTCCCAGATGGTTTTCAAGTTTAAACTATAGAACACCTGAAGAATTCTGGGTATATAAAAGGAGTAAGAAATATTTTATCTGTGAATAAAAAGACAAAATCAACGATGAATGCCTCGTCGCAGGGGAACACAATAAGAAGAAACAAAGATCGAGGCAGTAAAAAACAAACTACGAAAAAACGAGAATAAAAATGTGTAGTAAAAGCCACACCTGAGTGAAGAAGACAGAGGAAGTGGAATTGGACCAGTTGATGAAAGTCTGTAAAATGTTCTCTGGCCAGGGTATCAAAGAGAGAGCGAGAGAGGGGGGGAGGGTGGGGGGGGGGGGTGCGTGAGAGTAAGAGAGATAAGGTGTATGCGTGAGGATTGGGTGGGGGTAAAGCAGAGAGAGAGAACATAGTCAGAAGGTGTAGCCAGACACAAGAGAAAGTGGGAAGAGAAACACACAAATGTTGACTGATTTACAAGCAGATAATGAACAATTATATATAACTCATGTTTTAGTATACAGTATGTATGTATATACTCAGGCACATACTCCATAGATGGTGGTGGCCAACTCGAAATCCCGAACAGAAACATCAAAATTGAATAGAAAATATATTCCACACACATCTACAGTAGGTCACCCAGGAGAAGACCCAGAGACCAAAGATCATGAGGGGTCTCTAGCAAAAGATTCCCAGGTCCTAGATCTGGAGAGGTTCTGGTCTCAGCAGGCACACACCAGTGGAACGGTACCAAAACACCCGCCCACATTACTTCCAACCGTGGCCCTTCATTATATACACCGGGCCCCCAGGCCAGGTGCCTGGCAGACTATTATCTATTCCATCTGGTGCCTGACCCCCACTCCCTATGGCCGCATTATCACTTATCTATTCACGGGTATGTAGTACCCGTCTTGCAACACAATCCCACCCCTAGTCTGTGCAACTATCCAAGCCAAGAGTGAAACGATACTCCCAATTTTTTTTCTATTCAACAGTTGAGCTCTGGAACTCTCTCCCTGAATCCATCTTTCCCTCATTCTATGACTTAAATTGCTTCAAACTCCGTGTTTCCAAAAATTTTGGCTCGAAAATTCCTTGATTTTGGCAATGTCACATTTTCAACTTTGGGGTTGGCACTTGTCATAGGCACTTTTGCCGTTTGTCTCCCTCATCCACATATAACAAAATATATATAAAAAGAGCATTCTCCATTCATTCCTATTCACTACCACATCTCTTGCCTGTTCTTCATATATTATCTTTATAAACCTTTCATCTCCCATTCGTTCAACATGTCCATAGCATTGTACCCTTCATTCCACTCTGGCCAATAAGGGTTCCTGTTGTTCCACTCTCCTACATACCTACATTGTCTAGTAGAATCTCACATTCTAGGAATGTTGCACCAAAGAACTTTTCGTGCCCTAGAGAGTGAGGGTCCGAGTCTAGGGGATGAGACAGTGAAGCACGAAAGGCGAAGCAGCTTCAGAGATGGGGCTGTTTCGTGCCGTGAGTGGCGCTCTAAATGCTTCACGTTTCTCACTTCCTAGACTGGAACAAGATCTCACGGGCTTCACCATGAAGAGCAGTTGGATGTACAGGCTCTCCACTTATGCACGAGAGGGAGTAGTTGGAATATATAAAACAAAACATAAAAGTACTGCCAAATTGATGGTGTTGCCATGGGTTTCCCCTTGGAGTACTTTTTGCTAATTTCTCTGTGGGAAGCATAACAGAAGAAGTGTTTAGCGAACATCAAAAGCCACATATACTGTATATACTGTCGATATATATACGATATATTCGTTAAAGCCAAACATCATCATCAAATAAAAGAGCTACAGCAGTGCCTCATGGAAGCTTCTGGTCTTAATTTCACTATGGAACAGAGTTAGGACGGATCCCTCCCATTTTTAGATGTGCTCGTCAAGCAGAGAGCAGGTAACTTTCATAATTCCATTTACGTCAAAGCATCTAACCCAGGACATTGCCTTAATGGTCTGAGTGAATGCCCTCAAAAGGTATAAATATTCTACTATCAGTGCATACATAAGAAGAGCACTTAGCCACTGTAATTAGTGTAAGGCAGTACACTCTGAACTGGAAAGAGCCTCTCAGATCCTAATAAACAATGGCTTTGTAAATAAGGATATCGAGAGTTAATAAGACAATCATCGACAAATGGTACAACAATGGAGGTTTTTCTAACAACCCAGACTCCACTGCTGAAAATGTTATCAATAATTACTATAAATCCTTCTTCTCAATGGCCTTTAAAGATGAAAGGATCATGCAACAGATCATCAAAAGGAACATCCAACCTACTGAAGCTAACGCCAAAATCAATGTAATTATTTATTATCAGAACAAAAATACCTCTAATCTCCTACTGAAGCATAATACCAGGCAGACCGACAATGATCTTCTAAAATTCCATGTCATCTATAGGTACACCTGTAAATTTGGGGACTGTGAAACCCAACCTTCTATCTACATTGGCATGACAACCATGAAGTTATCACATCGTTTATCTTACCATTAATTTCAGGAGTACTTAAAAACCACCACACAGACGAACACCATGCGACATTGAAGAGAGAAATCTTGGTTGAGAACACATAAATCTTAGCAATTTATCAATATCAAAGAATATTGCCTATCCTAGAAGCTCTATTCATAAAAAGAGTTATCCCCGTTTAAATATACAAGCCGAAGATCTACAAGCCCTTCCCAACATGAAAAGAACCTACCTTAATGAAGCAGGGAGGGCTACTGATGACGTCACAGCGGCCAGCCAATGAGATACTAACATAAGCCTACCCACAGCTAGCCAATCAGAAGCCTGTAAACTAGATCAGCTTTCGGGTGTATGGTATATAAGCTCACTACCTCAAAACATATTTATGCCCAAACCTAATAAAGATAAAACTCAGATAACAAACTACAGACCAATATCGCTACTGGAAATACTTGGGTAGGTACTACAGAAACTAATAAATAGCAGAATCCTCACACTAGTGGATCATCAAATAAACCCAAGACAGCATGGTTTTAGGAACAATAGAGGCACACATACTGCAATAGCAAATGCCACGGATATAATAGCAAGAGGTAAAAACAAGGGACACCAAGTTACTATTGTGTTAAGAGACGTATCCAAAGTGTTCGACAAGCTGTGGCATTTGGGATTAAAGTATAAAATACTACAGTATAACTTACCAATTTTATATGAACAAATACTCAGCCACTACCTTGACAACAAATACGATCATATAAATATAAAATCACATACAGGTCCTAGAATTCCTTTATTAAACGGAGGATGTCTATCTCCAACACAGTATGCACTTTACACGTCAGACATGCCACCACATATACCTAATAGTGAATATATCTTGTTTGCCGATGACATAACACAGATAATCACCACACCAGGCAATTCTAAGAACTTTGCAACTATTAACGTATAAAGAGCAATAATTTCAATCAACGAGTACGAACATAAGTGGAAAATAAAAACTAACCTAAGGAAGTTCAAAGTAATACCACTCGGAAAACAAACATACTCAAATCTAACAATAAACAGCAACCAAATAGAATATGCCACAGATGGAATAATGTTGGGACTTAAAGGTGGTGGTGTATGGGTTGAGATAAACATGGAATAATCATCGCCAACCTGCACATAACTGTCTTGCAAAATAAAACGGCACTGACATAATTATTAACAATGGCATAAAGGGTTTTGTGGATCGTCTACACTGGACCTGTGACGGCATAGTGACGTCACAGGAGTATCCTCAGCCTGGACTGGATGGTGTACTTACACTCCTATGATGTCACAGGTCCGGTATAGACGATCCACATAACCCTTTATACCATTGTTAATAATTATTTTGATGCCATTGCATTTTGAAAGATAACTATGTGCAGGTTGGCGATGATTATTCCATGTTTATCTCGACACATGCACCACCACCTTTAAGATAAAACGGCTACCAAGGACATATAACTCAATGCTCTGGACCACTACCTTCTACTCTTACTATACATTTCTGCAACATTCGTGGCCTTTCCTCTAACTTCCATTCTGTGGAACACCACCTCTCCTCTGCCAACCCTGATCCTCTCTTTCTCACCGAAACTCAGGTGTCTGCGACTACTGACACCAAACCCTTCTTTGTATCCTCCTACTATATCTATCCTCAGTTTCAAGACAAAGGTGGATGTTGTGTATACAGTATGTGCGCAACAATCTTGCCTTCTCTCGTGTTCCCAACTTAGACTCTTCTGAATTCTCAACTCTCTGGCTAAAGCTTTCTTGTCACTCTCAAACTAAATATTTCTGCACTAATTCTATTGACTATCCAAAATTCTTTTACTACCTGTGCCCCATGAACATTCTTTCCTCTCACTTAAACATTAGGCCTACCATAGCGCAGTTGGGAGTATGAACATGATTAGATTAATATCCAGTATTCGAGAATGGATAATAAGTCGTAGGCGTGTGCATAAACCTTTAACCGTCCTGGTGGTGTAATGGTTTAGGTGGCAAAAATCTGTGTGTGATAACCCGGGTTCGAATCCCTTTAATTTAATTAACTTTAATTAATTTCATTGGGGGTGTTTGGCGTTGTGGTGAAATTAATAAAATATAGATTATCTAACTTCTAAAGTGGAACACATTCTATCCATCTCTCCTTTCGCAGAAATCTTTATCCTAGGATATTTCAACATTCACCACCACCAACGGCTCTCCTCTCCTCTATTTCCAATGACCAACCTGGTGAACAAGCCTACATCTTTTCTATCCTAAATGACCTAGAGCAGCTAGTCCAGCAACCGACCCGTATCCCGGATCGCTTCGGAGATCGGCCCAACATTCTTGACTTATTTCTAACCTCTAACCCTTCTGCTTATACTATAAATCTTTTCTCTCCTTTGGGTTCCTCCGACCATAAACTAATATCTGTCACCTGTCCTATCTCTCCGGTATGGCCACCCGATCCTCCCAACCGGCGGCGCTTGTGGCACTTTGGCGCTGCCGACTGGGAGGCTCTTCGGCAGTACTTCTTTGATTTCCCATGGAATGACTTCTGCTTCCATGGCCGGGGACGCTCGGAGAGTGCTGAACGCATTACCGAGGTAATCTTCTCGGGCATGGAGGCATACATTCCATCTTCTTTCTCTCAGTGTAATGCAAACAAAATCTTGGTTTACTCACGCTTGTTCTACTCTGTTCGCAACAAGGAGGAAGCATTCAAACGATTCCGACACCTAAATACTCAAGTCTCATTCTTCCTATGTTTCTGCATGGAATCAAGCCAAATCTGTTCTTTGACTTGCCAAACACTCTTTCATCAATAATAAATGCACTGAACTATCCAACTCTAGCTTTTCCCAAGCTTTCTAGCATCTAGCCAAAAACCTCTCCAACAATTTGTCTTCTTCGTCTTTCCCTCCCCTTTTCCACTCTGATGGCACAACCATCACTTCTTCCTCTGACAAAAAACTTTTGCTAGAAACTCCACTTTCGATGATGATTCCGGTGCTATTCCTAACTCTCCACCCCCCTCTCTCCTACTTATGCCAAATATCCTAATCTCTTCTAAAGATGTACTTTCTACCCTCTCTGGGCTTAATACTAAGAAGGCGTACAGTCCGGACAGAGTTCCTCCTGTTGTATTTAAAAACTGTGCCTCCGTGCTGACTCCCTGCCTAGGCAAACTCTTTCGTCTCTGTCTCTCCTCTAACGTCTTCCCTTCTTGCTAGAAATTTGCTCTCATGTCCCAAAGAAGGGTGACTGCTCTCAACCCTCCAACTATCGTCCAATTGCTCTCATCTCTTGTATCTCTAAAGTTTTTGAAATTATTTTTGTATCCAAATTTCTTAAGCATTTCTCTTTTCATAATCTACTCTCAGATCGCCAGTAGGGTTTCCTTAAGGGTCGCTCTACTGGTGATCATCTTTCATATCTTACTAACTCTTGGTCATCCTCCTTTCGGGACTTTGGTGAGACCTTTTCTATTGCACTAGACATATTGAAGGCCTTCGATAGAGTTTGGCACAAATCTTTAATTTCTAAACTACCCTCATTCGGTTTCCATCCCTCCATATGTGCCTTTGTCTCTAATTTCCTTTCCGGCCGTTCCATAGCTGCGGTTGTGGATGGTCATCGCTCACTTCCTAATCTTATCAATTCCGGTGTTCCTCAGGGTTCTGTCCTATCTCCCATTCTCTTTCTAATTTTCATAAATGATCTCCTCAACTGTACCTCAATTCCCATCCATTCATACGCAGACGACTTAACCTTACACTACTCCATTAGTTTTTCAGAACGCCCTAGCCAGCAATCCCTCAGCGACAAACGTAATGAAGCCATAGAACTCTTAAATTCTGATCTAAATACTATCTCCAATTGGGGCAGAGAAAACCTTGTTACCTTTAATGCTTCCAAAACCCAATTTCTCCATCTATCTACCCGTAAGGAACTCCCAGCGGACTATCCCTTATTCTTCAACAATACAAAAATCAATCCTTCATCTTCTCTCAATATTCTTGGTGTCTCTTTTTCTTCTGCTCTCAATTGGAAGGACCATATTGCCAGTCTTGCTAAGGCAGCCTCCCAGAAGCTGGGTGTTCTCAACCGCCTTAGGGGGTTCTTTTCCCCTGCACAGCTTCTTGCTCTGTACAGGGGCATAGTGCATCCTAGTATTGAGTATTGTTTACATGTGTGGGGAGGTTCCTCTCACACCGCTCTCCTAGACAAAGTTGAAAGGAAGGCCTTTCGTATCATTAACTCCCATCTACTCACCAATTCTCTGCAATCTCTCTCTCTCCGCCGCAATGTTGCATCTCTCTCGCTATTCTATCGCTATTATAATAATCAGTGTTCCTCAGAGCTTTCCCAGTGTATACCACCTCCTTTACGTATGGCACGTGGTACCCGTCTTGCAACTCAATCCCACCCCTACTCTGTGCAACTCTCCAACCTGAGAGTGAAACATTACTCTCAAACTTTCTTCTACTCAACAGCTGAGCTCTGGAACTCTCTCCCAGAATCAGTCTTTCCCTCTTCCTATGACTTAAATTGCTTCAAACTCCGTGTGTCCAGACATTTTGGCTCGAACGTCCCTTGATTTTGGCCCTGTCACTCTTTCAACTATGGGGGAGGCACTCGCAGTTCTGCCTTTTGCCTCCATCAATCACATAAAAAAAATATATTTATACAGGTATTTTCTGTTTCAGTTTCTAGTATATCATTCACCTCCAATGGCAGGCGATGTATATCCTACGTTTATATTTTATCAAATCATTATTGAAAGTAACCTGACAGGATTACTGTTGACACAGCAATGGTACGGGGCTGTAACCCGGCTGAGGTGTAGCTCCATATGGACACTAACACACCACTATATAGTAAACAACCTTGACATTGTACGGTTATTATACAAATATTGTCAGACTGGGAACAGTTATCGGTGACGCTTTGAGTTTAACACATACATTTTTGCAAGGAATTAGTATCGTTGTGTATCATCTGCTGCAAGTAGTAAATATAATACAGTATAGTAATTAAACTGATATGTTTGTTTGCAGTACTGCAAATTGTATTAAATGGAAGTTGAAAGTCGCCACATAACATAAATCGCTGCAATTTATTCTAAACAAGTATTCTACGACATGTCTGTATCGCCAATCCTTTTGGTATTGTACGGTTATTACAACAAAATTATAGTGTAGGCATTCCTGAGAGATGACCTTTGTTTGTTCTGGTATTCGAGAAAGTGCCGACATACCAGACCAGACCAGATGGCTGGAGTAAAGTAGGAAAGAAGAGTAATTGGACAGGAAGAACAAGCTGAAAAGTACAGTAGAAGACTGAAAGTTCTCGGGCTCAACCAAGTTGCTTCATTGTCGACATACCAGACCAGACCAGATGGCTGGAGTAAAGTAGGAAAGAAGAGCAATTGGACAGAGGAAGAACAAGCAACATACCACACTTCCACTGGCAGTATATAACCTTCACTACTGCAGTGTTGACTGTGTGCACAAAGGTTAGTAGTCACCGACCTCTAATTATGTAACTTTTATGGGTTTCTTGGAAAATGTCTTCTAATTTTAAGTATATCTCACAAATACATGTGAGTTACTAAAAGTGGTTATACCCTCAGTCAAGGTCGAACCACCGACAGTCAGGACAAGTGTCCATGCTTTAATCCACCATTGGTGTAGTCGATTAAAACATGGACACTCGTCCTGACTGTCGGTACATCAAGCCCCTCTAAGGTATGCAATTCTTCTCAAATGGTATATTAATTGTAATGATTTGGCCTACAAAACTCAATAGCTACTACTTCTTTCCAAAACATGGACCATAATTCCCCTTGATTGCGTGTGGTTCTCCAATCCCTGTTGCATTAAGATAATACATATATCGAGTGGAAGATATAATTATAAGCACAATACCATAAGATATATACAGTATATATATATCTATCTATATGCTCAGGCCCAATCCCCATTTTGGGGGTAGCCGACTCAAGACAGAGCAAGAACAGGGAAAACCCAAAAACAACATAAAACAAAAAATAAACACAGATAAAAAACACAAACTCACACACATCCAGGTCACCCAGGAGAAGACCCAGAGACCAGGGTTACCAAGGTCGCTCCAGCACTCCCCCGGCCCCTGACCACCCGGAGAGGTTCCGATCTCGGCAGGCAGACATGCAGCGGAGCCAAAGCCACAAGCCCTCCCACCACACTTCCAGGCACACCCTTCATATTAATCGTCCCCCTGGGCCAGGCGCCTGATGGACTATTATCTAGTCGAACTTGCGCCCGACCCCTTACTCCAAAATACTCCAAAATACTCCAAAATTTATATATACTGTATATATAAATATATATATATATATATATATATATATATATATATATATATATATATTATATATATATATATATATATATATATTTTGTTTTCCTATGTGAGTGAGGGAGACAAAAGGCAGAGTTGAAAGAGTGACAGAGCCAAATTCAAGGGATGTTCGAGTCAAAATGCCTGGATACACAGAGTTTCAAGCAATTTAAGTCATAGGAAGAGGGAAAGACTGATGGGAGAGAGTTCCAGAGCTCAGCAGTTGAATAGAAGAAAGAAGAAAGACAGAATACTGTTTCACTCTTGGGTTGGAGAGTTGCACAGAGTAGGGATGGGATTATGTTGCAAGACGGGTACTACATACCCTACGTAGAGGAGGTGGTATACACTGGGAAAGCTCTGAGGAACACTGACACTGGCACTGGGCGTGACAAGACCCTAGTCCGTATATATACGGACCTGGCACTCTGGGGGTTTTAAGACGTTTACCCCCATCCAGGTTTCAATATGCCGAACCATCGCTTGAATCGCCGAAGACGTCGCAGAACATACGGCGAGTTTTCTTTCATCCTCGCATGATTTTGCAAGATATTTTTGAAAATGTGACATGCCTCGGAGAGGTCATCGGCGAAACATCGCTCACTTCGCCGATAACGTCGCAGAAGGTCGGCGATTGCGTCGCCGACATCGGCGACATCTTCGCTGAGTATAATTTGTCATCTGTATGTAACGGTCAAAAACGTTGCACGTATTCTTGCGAATTTGACAAAACTAAGACATCGGCGACAAAAATCGTGACTTGTCTCACCAGTGGGAAAGGGGCATAAGATGGAAGGCCTAAAAAAACATTATAAAAGGCCCCAGTAGCACTTAATTTTGTTTTTGTTTTCCTCTATACTTCATATCACTCCTCCACATCCCCTCCTTCCCCCCTTTCCCCTCCCCCCTTCAATTATCACCTATTTTCCCTGTTATTCCCTAATTCGTTGGTATATTTTCGTGCTGACATTACGAAAATGGTTGCAGGCTGTGGATATGTGCCTAGCGAGTGTGTTGGCAGAGGTAGGGTGTGGGTGAATGAGTCAGTCAAGCTTGAGGCCTTGCGAAGGGAGGGGCTGCCTCACTTTGCTCCACAATTCATGAATGGGCTGCTCCATGTTTATTCGCGATTTTGACCATAAAAACATTATTCCCACTTGTTTTATTGTTGTTACAGGTTACTATCTTCATAGTGAAGGTAAAATAGGCGCATATGAATAAGTAATAACGATATTTATCGTAAAATGACGATTATAGGCATGAATGGAGCCTAATATCGTCACTCAGAACAGTGGTGTTCAATACACACAGCTCGCCTTTTATGGGTAAAGGAAGCCATACTGGCAATCTGAGAGCAGATTATGATAAGAGAAATGCTTAAGAAATTTGGAAGCAAGAATAGTTTCAAAAATTTTAGAAAGACAAGAGATGAGAGCAATTGGACGATTGTTGGAGGGTTGAGAGCGGTCACACTTCTTTGGGACAGGTTGAATGTGAGCAAACTTCCAGCATGAAAGGAAGACATTAGAGGATAGACAGAGACGAAAGAGTTTGCCTAGGAAGGGAGTCAGCACGGAAGCACAGTTTTTGAGAACAACAGGAGGAACACCATCCGGACCGTACGCCTTATTAATATCAAGCCCAGAGAGGGTAGAAAGTACATCTTTAGAAGAAATTAGGATATTAGGCATAAGTAAGAGAGAGGAGGGTGGAGAGGGAGGAATAGCACCGGAATCATCCAAGGTGGAGTAGTCACCTATTGCGTGTATATATATATATATATATATATATATATATATATATATATATATATATATATATATATAATATTACCTAAAATGCAGCTCATCCTGCAAAATATCGATAAAGTGAAATATTCTTGCCAACAACCTATCATATAATCGTAAGAATATATATTTGTGTACTCTAAAACATTGTTCAAAGGAATACTAGAATGTACGTCTCAGCGAGTACAACAATCAATGAAATGAACAGTTTTGTTGATGCTTGCTCGGGAAGCTGACAATATTTCTGCTCTTGTTTTTAGTTTGAAGTTAGAATTTTTGAGAGTGCAAAATATTTCTGAATTACATATTAATTTTAGTGGGTTATTGTCTATCTTGATACATTTGATATGTGGAGATTATTGATTTATCTTTGCCCAAGAGAGTTATTCAGGCTCTGTAGTAATTGAAGTGTGTCTGTCATACAGTATATCATTCCGCCCCACCTCCGCTGTCCCTTCCACCTTCAGTAAACATTGACATTATTTGTTTGTGTTTGAATAAAGTATACATGCATGTTTTGATTATTCAATGAATACATCTATGTTGGGTGGAATGTAACTATTGTATTTAAGTCAGTCAGTCAGTAGCCAGCCCTTACTCTTACAATGGGTAGGGAGGATCAGCACAAGAAAGATAAAAGAGGTGACAGGAGAACACATATAACAGTTCGCCCACAAACGTCAAGCACACAATCATTCAGAAACACCAATCACTCATCAGCCCCCGAAATCAATGGCTTCACCTCAGATGTTATACTTCCGGTGTAAATATGACACTTTATTAATTAAATAAGTAGTTTATTTCTCCATTAATTCATTTGTATTTTGTAGTGTTTATATATACAAGTTATTAAGTTTACATTTGGTAGTAGTATATGACAGTCATGACTGGAAGAAAGAAAACAGTTATTAAAAAATTACAATTTCACATCGAGAAAACTATCCTTCCCCGACTGGATTTATCAATGAAGCTTAATATATACTGTATATATATATATATATATATATATATATATATATATATATATATTAGTAATTTGTTAAATGCGGCGAACATGGTCAAACCATTTGTGTTGGATGCTTCTTATTTCCTGCACTGTAGTTTTACTGGAAGTTTCTCTTGTAGTTACTCTTGGTAATACATTGGAGATCCTATCATCTCATCTTATACTGCAAATCCTTTTTAGACACTCCATTGTTATCATTTGGTAGTGTACTGGGAGACACTTGGGATATTGATGGGGACAGTAAAGATGTTTTGGATGTTACACGAACAATTAAAGATCTGGGCATACCGGTGGAGAGGTTTTCTGTGGATATACTGTATGTAGGGATTACGGAGGTTATGGTAGTAAATTATAAACAATCATAAAAGTGAAGATCGGTATAATGAAAAGTATTGGATTAATGACAACATTATCATAGTGCGGAACATGCTATAATACAATTAGAAATAAAAAAAGCAAACTAGGTATGTTAATTATAAGTTATCATATAATGCAGAACTTAACAAGCGAAGAAAAATGAAAAAAAAAAAATATTCCTAAAGAAACTCTAGGGTGCATATAAGAAAAACCCAAAATTATATTGGCAAGTATTTAAGATTAGTAAAAAATCAAGGTATGCCATTTGTTGTGCTAGATTCAACAACTTCTGGCCAACTAGCCAGTTCAGAATAGCCGCCTCATCACCTGCCAACCTGAAAAGAATCAACACGGACAACAAACAACGACTGCCTGTACTCCCACCTCCGCTGCCATTATCACACCTCCACCTGGCACTCCAGATAACAAGACCAACAACAATACATGATACCCACTGCTGGCACTTCTACTTCCACTATCCTTCATCACTCCTCTACCTGACACTCCGGAAAAGAAAAGACACCAGCATGGCAACAATAACACAGTCACCCTTACCACGCAGCTCTATATAAATATAACACAACAGTCATCCCTACCACTCAGTATGACAGAAAACGAGGACCACTCTTACCTGTACTACCTGCCCAGCTGGCCCTATTTACACCTTTACCTGACACCCCAGAGATGAGAGGGCACAAGTCCAGTCAGGTCATTAGGGTACCTGTGGCCCCTCTTCCCTGGAAACCCACCCCCGGCAGGAGACACCAGAAAAGGATAGAGGCCAAGATGGAGCGATTGTTCGGTATTTGGCAATTCAGGCACATGCAGAGGACGGGTGATGAAGGTGTCCGATCACCTGCCCCTTTTTCCCCTTGTGTCGAAAGTGCCGTTTTGTCTGTGCCTGGACTCTAGCATGATATCAACTTTTCAATGATTATCCTAAGGCCCACAAACAAAAGAGCCAATTGCCAGGTATAAAATGCTACCCTCACACAGTAAATTAAATGCACAGTAGCAACATTTACTATACTTAAGCAAACATTTAGGCTGAATGCCATTACTAAAACAAATAGTTACGGTAGCGTAGTTACCCCTAAAATTATTTTTTGGAACGGTTTTCTTTCATGCGATTGCATTTTTATATTAATCTTATCAATCTGGTTAGTTTCTCACTTTCAGCTGACCGATAAGGTCACTTAGTATAGGCTAATTATACAGAGATCTGCAAGAAACCCAGATAATATTTTACATTTTTAGCATTCTCGAATGCTAGTGCTACGAACGTTCAAATCGTTGTTTACAAACAGCGCTAGGAAGGTGAAGGGGCAAGGAGGGGGTATAGTCTGGTATTTCCCTGGTTTATCATTTCTCTCTCCATATATATATATTTATCTATCTATCTATATGCTCAGGCCCAATCCCCATTTTGGGGGTAGCCGACTCAAGACAGAGCAAGAACAGGGAAAACACAAAAACAACATAAAACAAAAAATAAACACAGATAAAAACACAAACTCACACACATCCAGGTCACCCAGGAGAAGACCCAGAGACCAAGGTTACCAAGGTCGCTCCAGCACTCCCCCGGCCCCTGACCACCCGGAGAGGTTCCGATCTCGGCAGGCAGACATGCAGCGGAGCCAAAGCCACAAGCCCTCCCACCACACTTCCAGGCACACCCTTCATATTAATCGTCCCCCCAGGCCAGGCGCCTGATGGACTATTATCTAGTCGAACTTGCGCCCGACCCCTTACTCCAAATGACCACGTGTTCACTCAACTATTCACAAGCATTCTCCATTCACTCCTGTCCACCACCACTTCCCCTGCCTGATCTATAGTCATTCCTCTATCATCCAAAGCCTTTCTTACACAGTCTCTCCATCTCAATGGGGGTCTTCCTGCCCTTCTATCTCCCCTTGTACCTGACTCACATATTCTCTTTGTAAGCCTTTCATCTCCCATTCATTCAACATGACCATACCAGCTCAGCACCCTTCTGTCCTCTCTGGCTGACAAATGTTCCTGCTGCCCCACTCTCCTACGTATCTCTTCATTCCTCAATCTGTCTCTACGAGTAACTCCACACATACTCCTCAAGCAGCTCATCTCCATCACATCCAGCCCTCTTTTCTCCTTTTTCTTCAGAGCCCATGTCTCAGCCCCATACATCACTGTTGGCACAACAATTCCTTGATACAGTGCACTTTTTACTTTCACTCCGAGATTTCTTGTCTTCCACCTACTTCCCATTGCTCCGAAAACCTTCCTTCCTTCACACACTCTCTGTTTTACCTCCACTTCCATACCTCCACTCCTGCTTATCGTTCCTCCTAGATATTTAAAACACTCTACTTGTTCCAATATTTCCCCATCCAGCCTCACATCTAGATTCACCCTATGCTCTCCCCTATTACACACCATTACTTTACTTTTATTGACGTTCACCTTCAGTTTCCTCCTTCCACAAACCACACCAAACTCTTTGACTACCCGCTGCAGTTTCTCATCAGAATCCGCCACCAATGCTGTGTCATCAGCGAACAGCAACTGATTCAACTCCCAATCTCTACCATTCTTTCCTACTAAACCCAATCCTCTTCCCATAGTTCTCCTTTTCACCTCCCTCACCACACCATCCATAAACATATTAAACAGCCATGGTGACATTACACAACCCTGTCGCAAACCTACCTTTACCTCAAACCATTCACTCAACTCGCCATTTCCTACTCTCACACATGCTCTGCTCCCTTCATAAAAACTCTTAACTGCTTCTAACAAATTTCCTCCTATTTCATAAATCCTTAACACCTTCCACATTGCTTCACGGTTCACACGTTCATACGCTTTTTCCAAGTCCATAAAAGCCCAAAATATCTCCTTATGCTTCTCTAAATACTTCTCGCATAACTGTCTTACTGCAAACATCTGATCCACGCACCCTCTTCCCCTCCTAAAACCGCACTGTTCTTCTCCTATTGCAACTTCCGTACACTTTATTATCCTCTCTATCAACACCCTGCCATACAGCTTTCCAACCACTGACAATAAACTAATACCTCTATAACTTGAACACTCCTGCCGATCTCCCTTCCCCTTGTACAACGGCACAATACATGCACTCTTCCAGTCTATTGGTACCATTGACACAACAAAGCACACATTGAAAAGTCTCACCAACCAATCTATTATCACATCTCCACCCTTCTTTATACACTCCACAGCAATACCATCCAAACCTTCTGCTTTTCCCGCTCTCATTTGTTTCACTGCTTCTTTCACCTCATTTTCCTCAATCCTTTCATTCATTCCCTGCCACCTGGGTGGCCTGGGTAACCTATCTCCATCCACCTCTGCTTCAATCACTGCTTCTCTTCCATCTCTTGTATTTAACAAAGATTCAAAATACTCGGCATATCTTTTCCTCACTTCAACTGGTTCCACTAGTAATTCTCCATTTTCATCTTTCACTGACTCTTCCCTCTTTTGTCCTCCTTTCCTTACTTTATTTACCTCCTTCCAGAACATCTTCTTTCGTTCTTCAAAATTCTCACTCAGCCTTTGGCCCCACCTTTCGTTTGCATCTTTTTTCGCTTCTCTAATTTTCCGTTTTGCCTCTCTCCTTTTCTCCTTGTACCTCTCCCATACCTCAACACTACCATCCTGTAAAACCCTCTCAAAACACTGTCTCTTCTCCTCAACTGCCTTTCTCACCGTATCATTCCACCACTCGCTTCCCTTCCTGATACCTCTGCCTCCTACTTTCCTTTTGCCGCATACTACCTCTGCACTTGCTTTCACTCCTTCCTTAAACTGTTGCCATTCAACCTCTACTTCTCTCTCTTCCATCTCTCTCACTTCCATCCACTTTTCATTTAGATAGATAGATAGGTAGATAGATAGATAAAAATATATATATTAAATTTGTCGATGGTGTTGATAAACTGTAATCTCCGCTCCACAAACGGATAGGCAGCAAGGATAAGGCATGCAGTACCCTATCCTATAGCCTATAGTCTATTCGCTGCAAGTAGGCGAGAAATCATAACCTCTATCCTCTGTAACTCAAAAAGGGCCAGAGCAAATTGGCTGTAAATTTTCACATCTATTCCTGGGCTGACTCTTCCCAAATGGTAGAAATATTAGCTCAATTACTCTAGCCCTTTTTGAGTTACAGAGGATAGAGGTTATGATTTCTCGCCTACTTACAGCGAATAGACTATAGCTGCAGTGCTCATCTCCGTTCCTGATTCCATTGCCTTTTGGAGCCTGCTGTTATCAACCCCATACAGGGGGCCAGGGGCTACTGCATGTATGTGGGTTACCACACTTTGCTTCCCTAGAGGCCGAGGGAATGTCACAACTGTCCATTAACACTAGGTAGCCTACCTATTTCGCGCTTAGGTGAACAGAGGCATTGCGTGTATGGAGACTGCCCATCGTGTCTCGCCCTCCCCGTGAATCAAAACCGGGACTTGGTTATGAACCAGATGCATTACCACTATACAGGTCACTTAAGGGGGGATGGTTCACTTTTTGGGAGATTTTTGCATGTATTCATTATTATTCTAGTTTCCTCCCTAGACCTCCATCAAATTTAAAAAAACATCCATTAGGCTAGATCCCCCTTCTAGATTAATTTGTACATTTTTCGGTTCTTCCAACATTACAGGCTCACTATCGTTCGCCAGTTAAAAAATCGACACCTAAATAGCACGAAAGGTCTAAATATTGACGAACAAATCGGGCGAAAGGTCTTAAAATCGACTTACTAATGGGGCAAACATCTTAACTACAAGGTCACTTCAAGAACAGTGATAGGATTATTTAACTATTTATAGATACGGTAGGCTATTCATAAAATCATACACAAAAATAGTATGAAAAAAAGGCTACAAGGACTCACCATATCAGTTCAACAAAGATAAGATAAGAATATAAATGTCCACTTTGGTGTGAAAAAGCAAAAGCCTAATATTATTTTAGTGCTGCTCAAGGCTAGGGCCCTAGGATGCCCGTGAAAGTGGTGTTGCGACCGTCACTACGAAATAAACAAGGGCACTTAATGTTGGACTAGAAGATAGGCTATATCTGCAACAACGGTACGCTAATTCCAAACCCTCGAACTATTACGCCGGTGAACAAAACACTTAAACCCTCCAGAGTTAATCTACTGGATAATGGGGTATCAATTAACTGGGTTTTAGTGCACTTCTACAAAGGCTTTCCGGTGACGGCAAAGCCTACTCACAACAGGAGTACTTTACGTTAATAAAATGCTCTTAAGTAATAACAATGCTTAAATAAACTAAAACAAGATTTAATAAAGGAGTATATGCTTACGTTAACTTTACTGTGAGTCTGTACTCAACACTAAACTCTTCAATGCTCTATGAAAACACTGGAAGTCTAGTCCTACAGCAAACAGATATGGAATCTTCTGAAAACGCCTGATGCTCTAAGATGCTCGTCGAACATAGAACAGAAATAATGCAGGGGCAGGACACCAAAGCGTGTATCTTAAATTCACCAACAAGTAGGATACATATATATAAAACAAGGGAGTGCAACAACTCTGTGACAGCACTAATAACAGCCACTCAAAACAGTACTTCCTTAGCCAAAGTAACAGCCATACTGGGTTGTGCACTATGTATCAACCTAGGCTAAAATAATACGTGAATAATTCCTCAAGCCTACGCAGTTAAAGTTAATAAACACAATGCTGTCTTTATTACTAATATAGTCTAGCAGTGGCATAAAAGGTACAAGGAGCCTAGGCAGAGCGCAAGCATGCTCGTAGCCTACTGTCTCCCCTTGAACAGATTTCCCTTATGTTATGTTAAGTGACTAGGAGGCTCTCTTGGTAACTCCAGATCTCAAGTATCTGGTCTTGCCCTGGCGCTCCACAAAGGTCAACAAAATGAGGCAGCAAGCATATAAGCAAGAGTATGCAAAAGCCCTTCACTTGTATACTGCTACGCTCGCAAAGGAAAAACTATGCACAAGGGTTACAGGCTACCTAGCTCTGTTGTAGTCGTACAGGCTCTGACTTGCCATATACATAACTCAGACAATGACCAAAGATAGCCTCCACTGTCTAGCATTACATAGTAACAAAGAACAACTCAATAATTAGAAGCACCCAATAATATGACTCCATGTGACTATGACTCTAATAATCCCTAAAGCTAGTGCAAAACATATATGTGAGAACTGGTGCTGGTAATACGACTGGCCGACTATGGAAGTCGTATGCAGAACCAGAAGGAATAAGTAATTGAATAAAGATAAGAAGTATGAAAAAGAAGAAGTTCAGAGAGAGAAACAGTAGTAAAGAGGGTTAGGTTGGGGACAGATTGCAAGGGACGTCTAGGACCAAGCACA
The DNA here is from genome assembly GCA_032716605.1 of Paralithodes platypus. Taxonomy (NCBI): domain Eukaryota; kingdom Metazoa; phylum Arthropoda; class Malacostraca; order Decapoda; family Lithodidae; genus Paralithodes; species Paralithodes platypus. The sequence goes on from CM064503.1 coordinate 49,654,260, forward strand.
ACATACCAAGCTCTAAGGAGACACGCGGATAGGAGCCCCCCAGCACCAAGCCAAGACAGCGGCCATGACTACGTCATGAAGAGCAGGCGTCATATGACACACCAGCCAGCCGACCAATCACGAGCGTGGGAACCACCGCCCAAGCGAGGAATGCACACGTACATACACACGCACATACAACCACCCCGCTGCTCCTTCTCGCTCTCTCTCCTTGCAATTCACACTACACATCTTATACTCTATCAATGATATAAAATACTTCCAAGTGTCACAGACAAGAATAAAGACAAACACTGATCTGTCTGTGACAACATGAATACTAAGAAAGAAAGAACATCGTTCTACAATTATTATAGCCCATTTCACTGCCCTGGCGAGCACTAGCGAGTACGAGTACATTCTGGCAAGCTGGCCAGCGTAACACCCCGCCCAAGATGTGGGACGTTTTAACCTCAGGTAAACGCCACATCTGACCAGATAGAATGCCCACCAGTCCCGCATCACCCAGCTACTCCCCCAAGTTGTGAAAACAAGGCACAATCACAAACATAAAACACTTTATTATATAAAACAAATCTACACAACACTTCCCCAAAATAATAGTATCACTTAACAATATTACGCTCAACGAGCAAGCTTCAACAAGCCTAGCCTACTAAGACAAAAAATCAGAATGTCTTAGATTCTTGCTGTAACATACTGCACTTATATACTATCAAAAGAAAGAGTTTTTATGTGAGGTTTTTGTATTTTTTTATAGTGTTTTTGGCGGCTTTGCACTACAGGGGCAAGCCTAATTTTTCTCCACTCTCAAACCAACACTGACTGAACGGCGAGGGTGCTCCTTAAAACATACCCTCCCATGAAAAACAATCAGCCAGAACATTATCAGTGCCTTTAGCATACCACACATCCAACTTGTGTTCCGGCAGCAAAACAACACCTGACACTGATAAACTGCCCAGTCCATCACAAGACTGGCACTTCTCTTCGCTCTCTCCGGCAACGGGACCTGCCAATAACCTTTCACTATTTCTACCTTAGTGATAAACGAGGCAGCCCCGATGCGGTCTATGGGGTCGTCAACTCTGAATAAGGTATAGGCGTCTGTCAGGGATGATGCACCAACACTCTTGCAAACAACACAAACACGGATCTTGCCACTTAACTCAGGTTGCAAAGTTACTGGCAACGACCACTCACGATATCCCTTATCCCTCAGACCCTTCTCTAACATGTAGTCCAGCTCTACTTTTACGACAGGCTGTCGAGCAGGATTTATACGGTAGGGAGCCAATTTGAGCCTTGCACTGTCTCCAGCCTCCATGTCGGGTGCCACCCCATACATCAGGCCTGGAGAATCAACAAACATGCAGACGTACTGCCACAGCCTAGTAAATAACTTCTCTTGACGCTTAGGAACAAGAGGTTGCAACTTATCTCGAAGAACAACATGCTTAGTGCCTTCCCACAACCCAGCCGGGACCGCAGTTTCTAAACTATAGTCTCCCTCCTTCTCCACCTCTGTCCCTAAAACAGCCAGGTCATGAGAGGGACAATCTGTACCACCTGTGCAGTCACTCCCACAGTTCATAAGTGCTAATGCTTCCCCGCCGATACCGTACATGCGCACCCCCGCATTCCTTGCGACTACATCTGCCTGCGCAGCATCACCGCCTTAAGCGCCACGGCCAAATACAGTCGGTCTATGGTAGGGCTGTTGCATTTTACTAGGGCAGCATTGGGAGCCTATGCGACGATCGGGCGTATCTAGTCCATAGTTACCCTCACCAATCTGTTTAATGTCCTGATTCTGACCACCACCCTTAGCAGCCATGGGTCGACCCTGACCTGACAACCAAGGCAAAGCGTCGTCACCCACCTTGAACAACTGAAACAACGAAGCCAACGGTTTACTCACACCCAAGTGACCTGCCAGCGGAACATCATGCACCACATGAGTTGTGAGGCCTGGGTGCTCGGCACAAACAGTGGGGTGTAAACCGAGCAGGTGCTGGATCGCTACACACTGTTGATCAGGCAAGTGCTCAAGCGCTTCCACAGCCACCTGACTCGTGTTCCCCGCCCACTGCTCCGCCGAGACATGACAATCCCAACTTTCCTCCACCTGTGCCTCACTGCCCCCCTCTCCTTCTCCACCTTGGCCGCTGCAGACCAACACAGGAACAGTAGGCTGCTCAGGTGGGTGCCTCACAAACTCCTTCAACAGGTTCACATGACATGCTTCCCCGTCCTCATCGAGTTCAATAGCCCCGTTCCCACAACTCTCAAGACTAAGATCTTCTAGTTGCACCTGGGAACTACTCTGTCACGAAGTGCCATCACGCCCTACCATGTCACTAGGGGGGACAGGTTCTGGGGCCACTCCGGAGCTCAAATTTGGTGCAAGTACCGAGTCACCAAGGAGTGTCGCTGGGTCCAAACTCTCAATCCGACCACCAGCCTTGACTTTCTCCTTCTGACCCTTCCTCCGCTGGCCTGAAACCTGGGTACTAGGCTGTGACACCTGAGCGGACTGAGATCTCTCGAGCCCCTCTTGCCCCTCCCTACTCGTCTCGGCCGCCCTCTCGGCAACGACTAAGGGTGGAACCACGGAAGTAGGCACCGCAAAGTCGTTACCGAGAAGGAGGTCGACCCCCTCAACTGGCAATTTCTCCACAACACCCACATCCAACTCCCGTGTCACACCGTTCACCTCAAGCTCCACTCTGACCAGCGGGTAAGACCGCGTACCATTGATACCTTGAACCACTACAACCCGAGCCGCGTTAATAGGCTTGCCAGTGAAGTTCTTAATAAGTGTCTGGGAAGCGCCCGTATCACGCAGCAACTCAAGCCTATGCTACACACCATCCCACCGCACAGTGCCGTGCCCCCTATGACCGCAAAAAGCATCTCGGATGGGTGACGAGCCCTCCTGCTGCTTCTACATCGACTGTGACTTCGCAACCGACATATTACCCCGGGCAAATGCGGAAGACCTCAAAGACACCGATGTTGCTCACTAGTGACACCATTGCTGTAGGCGGTGTGCTCGGACATGAGCGCGCAATATGCCCCTTCTCATGACACTTGAAACACTCCACTTCACTCTTGGACTTCCTCTGAGGTGAGGAAGTGCCCTGGCCTTTCTTTAACGGGAAGGGTTTCGACTTGGGATCAAAATTGGCCCCAGTACTCTTAAATGGGTAATTAGTTGTGTCCTTAATTCGGGGGGGTGGAGTGGTACGCCCCTGGTTATCTGCCTCAGCTCTCTGTGCAGACCCGCACCCACGAATCAATGACAACCTGAGGTCAGCCAGCTCAGCCGCCTCCTGCAAAGTTTTAGGTTGCTTTTCTTTCAGGTTAAGAGTCAAGTCACTGCCAGTACATTTGAAAAATTGTTCTAACAACACTAATTGCTTCACTGCATCAAAAGTAGTTGCCTTCTCCGACCTTAACCAATTCTCAAATGTATCTGACAGCTCTCTAGCGTGTTCCTGGAAAGTACTCTCCTTTCTCTTAGGAACAGCCTAAACTTCAGCCTATAGGTCTGTGGCTGCAACTCATACACCCTCAGGACAGCCTCTTTCAACGCCTCATAGTCAATGCAAGACTCTAGGGGCAAAGCATTGTACGCCTTGAGTGCTTTCCCTGTCAATCGTGACGAAACAAGGGTTGCCCACTTCTCCTCGGACCATTGGTGCTCCCGGCACTTTTTCTCAAAACGGAGAAAGAATTCTGTAACTCCTAACTCATCAAACACTGGAACCAACTTTAGTAAATGCGACAGGGACTGGTCATGGGGTCGACCCCCCTGGACGACCCGGTTCCTCGTCACCTCTACACGAGTTTTCTCTAGGTCAATATCGGCACAATACCTTGCAGACTCAGCCTGATATCTATACTTGAGCTCAGACTCATGCTTTCGCTGCTCGAGCTCAGCCTCATGCTTCCGCTGCTCCAGCTCAGCCTCATGCTTATACTTGAGCTCAGCCTGTCGCTCCTGCTGCTTAAGTTTGGCGAGCTCGAACTGAAGCAACATCTCGGGAGACAAACTTTGAAGAGGGGGTGCTACTATTGGGGACCCACCCCATGAGTCACCTAGAGGCATACCCAACCGCCAGCGGACATCGGCCTGCTGGAACGTACTCGGCTCCGTAACCCGAGGGGGGGGCCATGATAGGAGTTGAGTGGAATGGGGGCTGGGACGAAGGTGCCCCAGCTCCCGCTCCACCCGAACCCCCCTGCACCCCACCCAGCACACAGGTAACCAGCTCAGCTCTTGACAAACCGCTAGTACCAGAAAACCCTAAGACCGTGGCTACACACTGCAGTCCGTACCAGTCCAGTACCGCCACCCGGTCCGCCGTAAAATCCGAGCATTCTCCTCATTGTTCACCACCCGAACGCCGTCAACCAACTCCACCTTCTCCACCTCCTCGCCTGTCTCTCGCACTGTGCCCTCACTATACTCAGACCCATCCAGTGACATGATGGAGTCAACAACAAAATTCTCCAGTCAAGACAAAAGTAGCCAAACTCTCGCGTAGCTTTATTCACAAAAATATTCGAAGATGTTTTTAAGTGCAATACTAGGTCATCAATAAACTCCAACAAGTTCCATATATCCTCAAAACAATGTCCACTGCCAACACTGCGAGAAATAAATTCAACCCCAAATGGCAATAAGATTTCTCCAAAAAAAAACTGCAATATTCAGTTCACTATATACTGGACTAAGGTCGCCATTTGTTACGACCGGCACTACGAAATAAACAAGGGCACTTAATATTGGACTAGAAGATAGGCTATATCTGCAACAACGGTACGCTAATTCCAAACCCTCGAACTATTACACCGTTGAACAAATCACTTAAACCCTCCAGAGTTAATCTACTGGATAACGGGGTATCAATTAACTGGGTTTTAGTGCACTTCTACAAAGGCTTTCCGGTGACGGCAAAGCCTACTCACAACAGGAGTACTTTACGTTAATAAAATGCTCTCAAGTAATAACAATGCTTAAATAAACTATAACAAGATTTAATAAAGGAGTATATGCTTATGTTAACTTTACTGTGAGTCTGTACTCAACACTAAACTCTTCAATGCTCTATGAAAACACTGGAAGTCTAGTCCTACAGCAAACAGATATGGAATCTTCTGAAAACGTCTGATGCTCTAAGATGCTCGTCGAATATAGAACAGAAATAATGCAGGGGCAGGACACCAAAGCGTGTATCTTCAATACACCAACAAGTAGGATACATATATATAAAACAAGGGAGTGCAACAACTCTGTGACAGCACTAATAACAGCCACTTAAAACAGTACTTCCTTAGCCAAAGTAACAGCCATACTGGGTTGTGCACTATGCACTAGACTTTTTCTATTGCACTAGACATATCGAAAGCCTTCGATAGAGTCTGGCATAAATCTTTAATTTCTAAACTACCCTCCTTCGGTTTCTATCCCTCCATCTGTGCCTTTGTCTCTAATTTCCTTTCCGGCCGTTCCATAGCTGCGGTTGAGGACGGCCATTGTTCACTTCCTCACCCTATAAACTCCGGTGTTCCTCAGGGCTCTGTCCTATCTCCTATTCTCTTTCTAATTTTTATAAATGATCTCCTTAACTGTACCTTAATTCCCATCCATTCATACGCAGACGAGTCAACCTTACACTACTCCATTAGTTTTTCAGAACGCCCCAGCCAGCAATCCCTCAACGACAAATGTAATGAAGCCATAGAACTCTTAAATTCTGATCTAAATACTATTTCCAATTGGGGCAGAGAAAACCTTGTTAACTTTAATGCTTCCAAAACCCAATTTCTCCATCTATCTACCCGTCAGGATCTCCCAGCGGACTATCCCTTATTCTTCAACAATACAAAAATCAACCCTTCATCTTCTCTCAATATTCTTGGTGTCTCTTTTTCTTCTGCTCTCATTTGGAAGGACCATATTACCAGTCTTGCTAAGGCAGCCTCCCAGAAGCTGGGTGTGCTCAACCGCCGTAGGGGGTTCTTTTCCCCTGCACAGCTTCTTGCTCTGTACAGGGGCATAGTGCGCCCTTGTATTGAGTATTGTTCACATGTGTTGGGAGGTTCCTCTCACACCGCTCTCCTAGACAAAGTTGAAAGGAAGGCCTTTCGTATCATTAACTCCCGTCCACTCACCAACTCTCTGCAATCTCTGTCTCTCCGCCGCAATGTTGCATCTCTCTCGCTATTCTATCGCTACTATAATAATCAGTGTTCCTCAGAGCTATCCCAGTGCATACCACCTCCTTTACGTAGGGCACGTGGTACCCGTCTTGCAACTTAATCCCACCCCTACTCTGTGCAACTCTCCAACCCAAGAGTGAAACGTTACTCTCAAACTTTCTTCTACTCAACATCTGAGCTCTGGAACTCTCTCCCAGAATCAGTCTTTCCCTCTTCCTATAACTTAAATTGCTTCAAACTCCGTGTGTCTAGGCATTTTGGCTCGAACGTCCCTTGATTTTGGCCCTGTCACTCTTTCAACTATGGGGGAGGCACTCGCTATAGGCAGTTATGCCTTTTGCCTCCCTCAATCACATAGAAAAAAAAAAAAAATGCATCAACCTAGGCTAAAATAATACGTGAATAATTCCTAAAGCCTACGCAGTTAAAGTTAATAAACACAATGCTGTCTTATTACTAATAAAGTCTAGCAGCGGCATAAAAGGTACAAGGAGCCTAGGCAGAGCGCAAGCATGCTCGTAGCCTACTGTCTCCCCTTGAACAGATTTCCCTTATGTTACGTTAAGTGACTAGGAGGCTCTCTTGGTAAGTCCAGATCTCAAGTATCTGGTCTTGCCCTGGCGCTCCACAAAGGTCAACAAAATGAGGCAGCAAGCATACAAGCAAGAGTAGGCAAAAGCCCTTCGCTTGTATACTGCTACGCTCGCAAAGGAAAAATATGCACCAGGGTTACAGGCTACTTAGCTCCGTCGAAGTCGTACAGGCTCTGACTTGCCATATACATAACTCAGACAATGACCAAAGATACCCTCCACTGTCTAGCATTAAATAGTAACAAAGAACAACTCAATAATTAGAAGCATCCAATAATATGACTCCATGTGACTATGACTCTTAATAATCCCTAAAGCTAGTGCAAAACATATATGTGGGAACTGGTGCTGGTAATACGAATGGCCGACTATGGAAGTCGTATGCAGAACCAGAAGGGATAAGTAATTGAATAAAGACAAGAAGTATGAAAAAGGAGAAGTTCAGAGAGAGAAACAGTAGTAAAGAGGGTTAGATTGCAAGGGACGTCTAGGACCAAGCACAACATACCAAGCTGTAAGGAGACACGCGGGTAGGAGCCCCCCAGCACCAAGCCAAGACAGCGGCCCCCAATCACAGACGACTACGTCATGAAGAGCAGGAGTCATATGACACGCCATGCCAGCCGACCAATCACGAGCGTGGGAACCACCGCCCAAGCGAGGAATGCACACGTACATACACACGCACATACTACAACCCCGCTGCTCCTTCTCGCTCTCTCTCCTTGCAATTCACACTACACATCTTATACTCTATCAATGATATAAAATACTCCCAAGTGTCACAGACAAGAATAGAGACAAACACTGATCTGTCTGTGACAACATGAATACTAAGAAAGAAATAACATCGTTCTACGATTATTATAACCCATTTCACTGCCCTGGCGAGCGCTAGCGAGTACGAGTACATTCTGGCAAGCTGGCCAGCGTAACAGTGGAACCTACCTTCTACATGTTATTTATGAGTATGAGTATGTTGGTATATAATATATGTACATGTATTTAAAAATATAGCTAGTGATGAAGTAATTTGGTGAAATGTTTCTGTTTCCTTGTTCAATTTAACACTTCATTGGAATATGTTTGGTGTCAGTTATGCAGAAATATTTCTTGATTATAGTATTGTAAATTACATGAAATGATTGGCGGGTGCCCAACCCCGAAAGGGGTTGAAATAGGGGAGCTATCCCCCCGCCAAAGGCGGCTTTCTAGGGCCTTTCCTAGCTGATGCTGAGAGGATTGGGTTCTAGTCATGTGGTGATGGGCTGGTCTATCAGAGTGAGAACTGAGCGATCTCTGCCATACCCATAGCTTACTCTGACTGTTCCTTTTACTTATATATTTTCTAGATCTCAAGTGACGGCGTCTCTTCCGTGGATTGACCTTCCAATTTACCAAGATTGGAAGTCAAAGCGTCACATTTTTCCTTTGCCCCTCAACTTTCTCTTCATAATTGCTGAGGGGCACTGGGTGGGGCTTTGGTTTCCCGGGCGTTTCCGCACCCTCCTCAGCTCCCCGCCATGGAGTGGCTTCGGTCACCCAGGCTTTATTGTGGTCGGCAGGGAGGGTTCTGTGGGGGCGCTCGGTTATGGCCTTGGCTTTGCTCTGGGCCTTGGGGCTGTTCGGCCAGGCAGCTTGGGGAACAACAACTCAACTCAACATGAAATGAATCTGAAACAATTTAAGCTGCGTGTATATTTAATTAATTCACTAGTAGCTATAGGTGCCCCTTTTTCAGATTGAGCACCTGCCCTTAACTAAGTCTCTGCACGGGCCTGTTTGGCATCCTACCAGCTCCTTTGTGAAGTCCCACTCAACATCACTCCTTTATACAACGATTTAGTTATATCCCTACTTCGCTTTCCCTTCCATATATATGAATTGTTCTCTTGCTGGTTCCTCTAATTTAGCATACTCATTTTAATGTATGATTTATTAAACTTGCCTGTTAATCACTTAATTGAGAGGGATTTTTGGCTATATTTAAATAAATTTACCCATACTACTGATGGCGTTTGCGTTCGCTTAGATTTTCTCAATGGTATGTGTTTCAATTCATTCACCTACAATAACAACAGATATGTAGCAGATACAAATCCAGATCATTTTTTTAACACACTTAACTATGCAAACCCCAACTGTACTAACTATTTTCCAAATTCCGATAACATTAACCTCCGTGATTTACTAGGAATTTATTATCTCATAAATCACATTATCTGTAGTCTTCTCTAACATTTTGAGGATTTTTTAGATCAATGCTTAACCTCTATGGATCATTGATTTGATATAATAGATTTTTGTGAAAGTAAGCTTACTAGTGACATTGAATCGCTTTATAACATCCTAAAGTACTCCCTATATACTAACAACTTGTCAAGACAGTGGTGGTGTTGTAATTTACGTACTAAATAGCTAACAACTTTTGACTGAAAATATTTAACCATCCAAAACGAATGCTGAAAAACATTACTTATTGAAATATACAACATAAAAGCTGAACACATAATTGTTAGTATTCTATACAGAAGGCCACATACACACAGTAACTTATTTTTAACCAAATTCAATTATATCATATTATTATCTGTAAAAACAAATTAAAGATAAGAACATGTGTTATATTCCAGGTGATTTTAACATAAATATATTCAAAATGCCACTGAAGTTCCAGTTGCTGATTTAATTGTCACATGTTATTATAAATTAATGTTTAACCCCATAAACAAGCCTACCAGAGTGACATCTAACTCAGCTACCATTATTGACCATACTCCATATGGTCAAATAATTACTTCTGAAATATTAAAAGTGGAATTGTATATACTAACATTTCTGATCATTTCCCTGCAATATTTGCTTCTATCCTTACTGAGACAATTGACGGCAATACAATTAAATATAGGATTTTATGCAATGGGAATATAGCTAATGAAAAACGTGTCGTGGGACCTTGTTTTGGCTTCCAAATATTATATATTGCAACTTTTTAAATATCTTTACTGCTTCCTATGATAAACATTTCCCACAAAAACTAAGGACATATAATTAGAACAAATTCCTAAGCCATATATTACAGCAGATAGTAAGGTCATAATTAAAGATAAAACAAACTACAGTCAATTTGTCAAAAGACCAATTATAAGGAGTCATTTCGTGGACTAAGAAACAAGGTCACTCGAACGATTAGAAGGGCAACATCAAAATATTATTAACATAAACTTTAACAATACTCGGAAGATTGCCGGAGAACGTGGAGTGAAATTAACTTTAAATAAACTTACTGATACATTTTTTGTAGATAAAGTTATAACAAACCCCAATGAAATTGCAAATGGTGTTAATGACTACTTTGTTAACACCAGTAAAACTGACAAAAACCTGAATAACACAACCGCAGCTATGGAATGGTCAAAAAGGAAATTGGAGATGAAGGTACAGATAAAGATATAGATACAGAAGAATGGTAGTGATAGGTTGATGATGTGTACCAGAGTCTATCAAAGGCTTTTGATATGATAGTGCAATAGAAAAGTCTCATTGAAATATCAAAAGGAGGATGACCAAGCGTTACTAAGGTAAGAAAGGAGAACACCAGAAAATCGGCTTTTGGGGAACCCATACCAACGATCAAAAAGTAGATTATGGGAAGCAAAACTCTACATACATTTAGAATTAAGAGTAGCTTCAAAAACCCTGCTTCGGGACAGGTTGAGTGAGAGTAAACTTCCAGCAAGAAGAGGAAAGACAAAGACGGAAAAGTTTTCCTAGGCAGGGAATCAGTACGGAAGAGAAGTGTTTGAGTACAAGAGGATGAACACCATCTGGCTCGTACGCCTTCTTAATAATAAAACCCAGAGGGGGCAGAAAGTCCATCTTTACAAGATATCAAGATATTAGCCATAAGTAAGGTGGCGATATAAATATATTACATAATTATATTTCAATTGAATAGGAAAGGCCAACCACGTGTATATCTATCTATCTATCTATTGTCTGACGCCGTGATCCCCGAAGTGGTGGACACGAACGAACCACCCTCATGCACCTCTGCCCCCAGTCAGTCGACGCCCCTCCTCCCAACCAGCACCATCTTCATCCATATACTTCCGCACTTCATCCTTCCACCTCTCCCTCGGTGCACCTCTCCCTCTCTGTCCTTCCACCTCGCTCTCGTACACCATCTTAGTCATTCTCTCGCTTTCCATACGTTCCATATGGCCGAACCATCTCAAGTTGTTCCTTTTCACACCTTCCAGCACATCTACCTCCACACCACACCTCCTTCTTACTTCCTCATTCGTCTGTCTATCCCTCCATGTAACTACGCGCGCACTTCTCAAGTAACTCATTTCCACCGCTCTCACTCTTGCTCTGAATCTCTTCCCGAACGTCCATGCTTCGTCCATGTAAGTTAGTGTCGGGATACCACACTGTCATGCAAGGACTACTTCACTTCCATACTGACCACCCTATTTCTTGTTACTGCTTTCAACGTTCCTACAACCCTCTTCCCCTGTTGCACCCTCTCTCGCACTTCTTCATCCATAATTTATCTTTACTCAACACACTGCCCAGATACTTATATGAGCTGACAATCTCCACAGCCTGACCGTTCAACTTCATCTCACACTCTGTGGCTTCACCCCTTTCGAAGACCATAACCTTACTCTTCCTCACATTTACCTTCAGACTCCGTTTTTAGCACACTGTTCCAAACACATTTACCAGACCGTGCAACTCCCATTCATTATCGCTCATCAGAACTGTATCATCAGCAAACAGCAGTACAGGCAGCTTCCACTCATTTCCCTCCCTTATCAACGATACACCAACATCCACTGCTCTTCCTTGTATTTCTTTCATGACTCCATCCATATATACAGTAAACAGCCACAGGGACATCACACACCCCTGTTTCAACCCAACATTCAGGTCAAAGAACTCGCTCTGCTCATTCTCCACATGTACTGCCGCCTTTGCACCCTTATACATGCTCTTCACTGCTTTCAGCAACTTGCCATCTATTCCGTATATTCTAAGAACTTTCCACATACCTTCTCTATCCACTCTCATAGGCCTTCTCCAAATCCATAAAGGCAACATACACCTTTTGTTGTTTCTCCAGATATTTCTACACAACACAATTCTGGGTAAAAATCTGATCTACACATCCTCTTCCCTTCCTAAAACCTACCTGCTCGTCACCTATCCATTTCTCCGTTCTCGCTCTCACTCTCTCAATCACTACCCTACTGTACACCTTCCTTAATAAGCTTAGAAGACATATTCCTCGGTGGTTACCACACACTCCTCTTCCTCTTTACCCTTATATAGGGGGTAGGGGGACTATTATGCCTGTCTTCCAGTCATCAGGTGCACTCCCCTTCTCCCATGCTATTTTGCACATTTTATATACTGTATTGTATATACAGTATATATTTTTTTTTATACCTACCTAAGGTCACCTAAGGTTGCGTTCACCACTCTCCTAGCAGCACCGAGGAGCGCGTCGCCCTTCGTTGTGGGTTGTGTTTTGGTGCAACAGGCTGTTTGAAGAGACAGCCCGCTCCCTTGCGAAGATGGGCTCGTCTGGTACTTTTTGCAGTTCGACATCGAGGGCTCTCTTGAAGTTGTCTAAAGAGACGCCCCTCATGTCTCTCTTACTCGCCGTGGGAGTTTGTTGAAGAGACATGGGCCTCTGTGTGATAACCAGCCCTCTTGCAGAGAGCCCATAGCACCCCTGTTATTCATCCGGGGGATATTGCATTCCCAGCCTCTCCTATCACTGAATTTCAGGACTATCGGAGTATGTAGGTTTGGTACTAAACCCTCTGCGATTTTCCACGTGTATATAGTTAGGTAACGTTCTCTTCTACGTTCAAGCCGCGGTAGCACTAGTGATTTGAAGAGTGTTATCATAGGTAATTCACTGCATGTTTTAAATGTACGCAGAATCCAACCCGTTAAACGTTTCGCGGCCGCAACTTTGACCTGGTTATGTTCTTTGAAACCCATATTTTCAGACATTAACACCCCAAGGTCTTTCACACTGTCTTTCCGTTCTATTATGTGGTTAGATTTTGTTAGGTAGTTTGTGTTCTCTTTAATGACATTATTATCTCTGTACCTTATTGATTGGAATTTTTCTTCATTGAATTGCATGTTGTTTTCTCTGGTCCACTGGAACACTACATTTATGTCTTCCTGCAGCTGGCCCGTGTCCTCTTGTGTGTTTACTATCTTGCTTAGTTTTGTGTCATCCGCAAAAGACGACACCGTACTGTGTCTTGTGTTGGTATCTATGTCGCAAATTAGAATGAGGAACAGAAGAGGCGCTATCACTGTTCCTTGGGGCACTGAGATTTTGACATCCGAAGGTTCAGATGTGACTTGGTTTACTGCTACTGATTGTTTCCGGTTTACGAGGAAATTATATATCCACCGTCCGATTTTCCCCGTTATACCTTTTGCTTTTAGTTTGTGGGCTATTATACCATGGTCACATTTATCAAATGCCTAATCAAAATCGGTGTAGATGACATCAACGTTTTTCTTTTCTTCTAGCCCTTTAACCCCTCCACCCCGGAAGGGCTCTTGAACGCCCATAACAAACTCGGCCCGCACAACCCGGAAGGGCTCTTGAACGCCCATTGCTTGCGTGAGTGCTTTCGAATGCCGCGCGTATATTTTTGGTGTCGTGGGAGGGTAGGTGGCGCCACCAGGCATAAACTACGCCACAGCAACAATATCTACCCCGACGCCATCATGGACAGTACGCCAAATAGTGATTCCGCTGTGTCCGATACCGTGCTTCCTACGACACCCTTGCTAGTTCGTCGCGCCTTACCCCGACGCCATCGCCTAAATGTGTTATCTCCCGGAGGTATTGCGACGACATTGAGACTATATGAGCGTGCTGATGCCAAGTATATTGTTGATGATATAGTCAGTGACGACTCCAGTAATTATAAGTCGAGTGATTATGGCCATGAGAGTGAGAAAGAAGAGCAATTCCTGGGATTTGCGAGAGAACATGACAGTGATGAGAGTGATTAAGGTGATGTACCAGTTGTTGAGGAAGCTGGTTTACCTAAAGACAGTGAACTTGAGAGAGTGTGTGAGTGGGAGAGTTCAAGGTCACTCACCAAATTTCGCATAAGTGACACGACGCCAAGCCCTTCCCCAGGTAAATCGCCTTTCAAGCTACACTTGTATAAGCAAAAAATACTTGAGAAGGTGGCCGCGGCAGCTAGGGAACAAGCAAAAATACTTGGTGAGGATGAGGCTGTGAGTGACGGTCAGCGTGGTGACCCTTCTCGTCCGCCATTGTCTCCCTTATCTACCCACGCCACCCAAGATGACCCGGATGCCCCGCATTCTTCCCCACCACCCCCACCACTGCCAAGGGTTGAGGACCCCCCACTTTCGGCCTATTTGCCCCTGACAGGAGACATACTGCTGCCGAAAAGGGAAAGGCAGGAAATATACCAAAAAAATTAAGAAAAGTAAGAGAGTTTTGTTCGAGGCTCCCGCGGCGTCCACCCCTGCCGGCCACAGCCATACGTCCCCGCAACTTTCCCCACGGTCCTCCCCAACTCTCCCGCCTTCAGGCCAAGGAGCCCAGGACCTCGGGGGGACACAGCCTCACCTGCCACTCCTTCCCCACCTCGCCCACCCGCACACCTCCCACGCATCACTGGTTCCCTGCCAGATTATGTGGGGGCCACTGATGATGAAGGGCACCTCTCTGAAGACTCTGGCCATGATTACATAGGTTCACCGTCAGGGCAAGATGACCACTCTGACGATGACTATATGGACATCGACGACCCTCGACCCATCCGCTTGGCCCGGCGTCGTGCTGCCCGTCGTGCTGGCCGCCGCCCTGGCCGACGCCCTCGCCGCCCTAGGGCGCGCGCCTCCCGAGTTGGCCGTGGGCGTGCTGGGCCACCAGCTGGAGCTCCTCGTCAGCATAGACAAGATCCATTCTACGTTTTTCAGTGGCAAGACGTAGTTGATGGGGATGGATACAACCCTGATGTGCCAGCTTTTGATGAGGTACTGGAGGGTTCAGGCATTACCCCCAATTTTCCTGCAGGCCCCAATGCTCCACCACACGAACTATTTGAGGCCTTCTTTGATGAGGAGGTGGTAGGCTATGTTGTCAAAGAGACAAATAAGCAGCACCAATTCCAGGTCCACTTTTTGGGCAAGGTGACCAAGGGCCACATGAGGCAGTGGACCCCAGTGACTCATAAAGAGTTCATGGTGTTCCTGGCACTCACCATGCTAATGCCTCATGTCAAGAAGCATAGGTTGCCTGACTATTGGATCACCAATGATCTGATATCCACCCCCCTGCCTTCGGGAAATATATGTCTCGCGACCGGTACCTTGATATCCTCGCAGCGCTCCATCTTGTCACGAACACCGACGTCCACCTCGGTGACAAGCTGTGGAAGATTAGGACGTTGTACGAGATGATGCGAGAACGCTTCACCTCCTACTTCAAGCCCTTCCGCAAGGTCGTCATTGACGAGTCTCTTGTGCTGTTCCGGGGAAAACTCAGCTTCCGGCAGTACATCCCCTCAAAAAGACATCGCTTTGGCATAAAATTCTTTGTGCTGTGCGACTGCCAAACTGGCTATGTCCTGGACTTCCTGGTCTACAGCGGGAAGGAAGGGGACTTGCTTGTGGACCCCCTCATTGGCTTTGGCGGAGCAGTGGTGCAAGCCATGATGGACCGCTAATTTCATAAGAATCACGTCCTCTACACGGACAATTATTACACGTCCCCCACTCTCTCACAGTACCAGCATGAGCGCAAGACGGGGACTGTAGGCACAGTACGAGGGAAAAGGAAGGGCATGCCACCTTTCCCTCCAAAGACCAAAATAGGTGATGTGTTCAAGAAGAAGTCGGGGCCCATTCTGGCTATCCACTGGCACGACCAGCGGAAGGTCAACCTCCTGACCACCATCCACAAGGGGGAAATGGTGGAGACTGGCAAGGTGGATCGCCGCACCCAGGCCAGGGTGACCAAGCCCGATGCTGTCCTGGACTACAACATCAACATGAGGCTGGTGGACAAGTCCGACATGCAGATAGGTTTCATTGTCTGCCTGCGTACCTCGTGCAGATGGTACAAAAAGTTCTTTCTGCATATGGTGGACATGTCAGTTCTGAATGCCTACAATATATACAAGCTTCGGAATGTGAACACACCCATGAAGTTCAATAGCCTGCGGAGGTTCCAAAAGCAGGTGTTGACGGAGCTCCTGGAGAAGTATGCTACGCCACAGAGGGCAGTGGCACATACTGGGCCCGCCGTTATTGACCGCTTGCAGTGTGCTCAATACTTGATTAGGCACAGGCTTGGTTCCCTGCCTCAGAATGAATCAGGAAGAACGCAGCAGAAGCGGTGCCATGTCTGCTACAACAGCAGGGTGAGGCCGAGGTCAGGTAAAAAGTCAACCATGGAGTGTGTGGAGTGCAAGGTGGCACTCTGTGCTTTAGAGTGCTTCTTTGATTACCACTCCAAGCTGGAGTTCTAATAATCATACTGAAATTGCCAAATAAAATGACAATATGTACACTATAATTATATATAGGCAAAAAGTGGAAGAAAACCAATTTATTGTAATACAAAAGTCATGTATTATGATACAATTGATACAAATACAATTACACCATAATAATATGTGAAAGTGACACATATGTATATACCAAGTGACATTCATATGATTAGAACCTATAGAAATATATAAATCAGTGAAAAAAGACACAATAAATTGTATATAAAACGTTTACAAATCATATAACTAAGTGAAAGTGACACAAGACCTAATATTTGATGGCCAAAGTATAATAAACACCTGTGATAACGAATAATCAGTGCCTAATACAACAATATAATACCTCAATTACTAATAAAATGTACGGTATCGAGTGAAAATGAGCATTATCAGTGACAGTGACACTCTCTAAAGCATATTTGTCAAAGTGAAAGTGACACAAGACCTAATATTTGATGGCCAAAGTATAATAAACACCTGTGATAACGAATAATCAGTGCCTAATACAACAATAACCTACCTCAATTACTAATAAAATGTACGGTATCGAGTGAAAATGAGCATTATCAGTGAGAGTGACACTCTCTAAAGCATATTTGTCAAAGTGAAAGTGACACAAGACCTAATATTTGATGGCCAAAGTATAATAAACACCTGTGATAACGAATAATCAGTGCCTAATACAACAATAACCTACCTCAATTACTAATAAAATGTACGGTATCGAGTGAAAATTAGCAATATCAGTGACAGTGATACCCTAATAAACATATTTTATATAATTGGCCTCAAAATAACTATAAAATTATCAAATAAACATCACATTCTCAATATCAAACACTAAAATCGTCTAAGGGAGATAAATACTTTGGCGCGACGAGCAGCTAGGTGCGTCGTAGCCATGGCCGGGGCGACGCATCCGAACGCGGGAAGAATTTGCCGCCGAAAAGCACTCGTCTTCCCGCGCTCACCATTATGCAACCTGAGGGGCTAGAGACCTCTACTCAACGCCATTCGACAGAGGAAGGTTTGTGGAACATTATTCTTTTTTATTCACAACATTACATGCCATATTCATTGACTTACAGAGTAGTTAACATAGCCCAAAGATCGTCAAAACACCCGGTACCGCAGCACAGTCGCGAGCTATAGCCCCCGGGGCTGGAGGGTTAATACCCCAAGGTCTTTCACACTGTCTTTCCGTTCTATTATGTGTTAGATTCTGTTAAGTAATTTGTAATTTCTTTAACACCATTATTATCTCCGTACCGTATTAATTGGAATTTTTCCTCATTGAATTGCATGTTGTTTTCCCTGGTCCACTGGAACACTACATTCATGTCTTCCTGCAGTCGGCCCGTGTCCTCTTGTGTGTGTTTACTATCTTGCTTAATTTTGTGTCATCAGCAAAAGACGACACCGTACTGTGTCTGGTGTTGGTATCTATGTCGCAAATTAGTATGAGGAACAGAAGGGGCGCTAGCACTGTTTCCTTGGGGCACTGAGCTTTTGACATCCGAAGGCTCAGAAGTGACTTGGTTTACTGCTACTGATTGTTTTCGGTTTACGAGGAAATTGTATATCCACCGTCCGATTTTCCCAGTTATACCTTTTGCTTTCAGTTTGTGGGCTATTATACCATGGTCACATTTATCAAATGCCTTAGCAAAATCGGTGTAAATGACATCCACGTTTTTCTTTTCTTCTAGCGCTTTAAGAATTTTGTCATAGTGTTCCAAAAGTTGTGAGAGACATGATCTTCCCGCTCTGAACCCATGTTGACCGGTGTTGTGTAGTTCATTTGTCTCCATGAATGTTGAAATTTTGCTTCGCAGGACTCGCTCGAAAACTTTAATGATGTGAGAGGTTAGAGCTACCGGGCGGTAGTTTTTTGGTAGTGCTTTACTCCCTCCTTTATGCAGTGGGGCAATTATTGCGTTTTTCAAGCTATCTGGTATTTCACCAGTGTCTAGACTCCATCTCCACATTATAGCCAGGGGTTTTGAGAGTTTTTTCTTATATTTCTTCATTAGGATCGGAATTCCATGAGTCCGGGCCTGGTGCCGAGTGGGTTGGCATGTTGGAAATGGCCTCTTCTATGTCTTTTGGACCGACATCAATATCCAGCACCTGGGGGTTTCCGTTATGGGAGGTTTCCATGAAAAATATATTTTGGTTTCTGATGGCTTTTGTTTCATTCGGTTCACTGAAGGCCATTTCATACTCCCGGCGTAAGAGTTCGCTCATTTCCTTTTTGTCCCCTGTGAATGAACCCCCCTTTGCTTAGTGGGCCGATGTTTGATTGCTGATTTAGCCTTTTGTTTGGCATGCGAAAAGAAGTACTTGGAATTTTCCTTTATACCTGCAATAGCTTTCCTCTCTTCTTCCATATGTTGTAGTTCATATGATATTCTTAGTCGTGGTTCAATTTCCACAATTTCTCTATCTATTTTGGTCCTTTTGTCTATCCTGTAGATTTTGATGTGTGCGCCTTGCGGTGTGAGTAATTTTCTTCTTCTGTACAGCTTCCTTCTCTCCCGATCCTGTTTGCTTCTTCGTCTTGTTTGTCTTGCAGGTATATGGTCGTTACAAATTTGGGTCATGGTTTCTGTTATTAGGACTAGACATTCTGCTGGTGTCAGGTTATTCATTAAATCTTCCCAGTCTATTTCCTCCATTTCTTGATTTACCGTCTTCCCACCTAATATTTTTGTTATTGAAGATAAATTTACTGAAAGGGCCGGTTTTTGGGCTCGATTCTAAGGTTGTCTGTACACTTGCTAAGGTTGTTTTGATCTCAATTAGTTTATGATCTAAGTATGTTGTGTCCGATATGTTAATGCTGTGTACTAGAGAGTCGTTGTTAGTGAAGACTAAGTCTAAGATATTGTTTTCCCGTGTGGGTTCGGCAATATGCTGGGTAGGACTAAAAAAGTTGCAAAGTTCAAAAAGCTCTCTCGTATTTGTATTTGCTTCTCCTGTTATTTGCCACTACCTGGTTTTCTAGGTGTCTCATTAATGTTTGGTAGGTTAAAGTCTCCTAGCCACATAATATTTGGTGTTTGGTTCCCCAGGGTTTTCACTTTCTGATTTTATTTGTTGAGCTGGGGTTTGAATTCTTCTAGGCCTGTATGTTACTATAACTGCTAAATTTATTAATTCTATTTTAACTCTCAGTATTTCCACCATTTCATTGTTATTTAGGAATTCAGTACATATCAGTGAAGTCATGTAATGTATACAAGGCTACACCTCCACGTGTTCTATGCGTTCTGTCAGCCCTGTGTAGGTTATAACCAGAAATCCATACTTCACTATCTTCTTGATCTTTAATGCGAGTTTCTGTGAGAGCCGCATATATAGCGTTTCCTTCTTCTAGCAGACACAAATTACCTTTTCGTTATTTCTAATTAGGGAAAACATAGACAGTCATGACTTAAATAACCAGATTTGTTTCTCCTTCAGTTGAACCTTGTTAATGCTCCCCAACTGTTTCCCCTCACAAAATATTCCCAACAATGATCAGGAATTAAGGTGATGACGGCAGAATTGCTCAGATCATCGTCCAAGAATTACAGTAAAGCACCTTATGATTGTAAAGAATAAAACCTTATGATGGATTTTAGGCATACATTTATAGCTAACTTCGTACTATATCAAAGAGGTAATAAGAAAACAAGTACTCATGATACCAAATTTTGAACTTCAAAATATAGTTACGATTATCATACTCAGTTTTTTAACTTTTGAAACTGTAGGCTGTTTTCCATTTGTATTTTATTTATTTATTAGTAATATTAGTATGTATTATTATTATTATTATTATATGTGTATTATATTTAAATTACATATCATTATTTGTATTGCAAAGTTATATGTTTGTAGCAGTTAAGTAATTAGCACAAGGTAAATATTACCAGACTTCGTAAACAACCAATTCCTACTAATACACCGGTCCTGATGTGGGGGCGTCTACGCCGTAGGACACCTCCCGGAAGCTGCCAACCGCGGATGGCTGCCGACCCTTCACGGCCAGAGACAAGATCAACGACCAGTGGAGGACAACCGGATGCCGGCCACGGGGAGCAGTTTCGGGAGCCAAACCGTCACAACCATCCCCTGCCCCCTCCCTGGGGGCACGGGTCCTTGGAGCGGCTTCGGTCGCGCCGGGAATTTCCAGACCTCTCACACCACACACACACATCACACAGTTTTTCCTACACCGAGAAATGACTCTCGGCTGTCATTTCTCGAAGACTTCTTCTAGCCAGAGACATTGAGAGCAACCCAGGACCCACATACACATATATATGTCCAACTTGCTCAAAACCCATCACTTCGAGTCGCCACACTAAGGGTTCAGTTCTCTGCAATTCATGCAGAAACTGGACCCACTTCACCTGTACAACACTTGCCTCCAAGAAACACTACACTAACACCTGGACCTGTTCCTCATGCCCCTCCCTCTCCCAGTCAAATCCCTTGCCTAAAACCCGTCCACCTCTCCTCCCCAGCCCACCTAGCCTTCCCATATCATCCACTCCCCCCCCTAAAACCCGTCCACCTCTCCTCCCTAACCCACCTAACCTTCCCATACCATCCACATCCTCAACTCAACACACCACACCCCATCCTAATCCATTCCAACCCCCATCTCCTGCTCCCCAATCCCCACCCCCACCTCACCCATCCCAACCCCCAGCCCCTCCCTCACCCCCACCCCCACCCCCACCCCCACCCAATCCTCGTGCAGCAGCACCCACCATACATGGTGAACTTAATATTAACATTCTTCAATTGAGCATAGATGGCATCAACACAAAGAAACACGAACTCTCACACTTCATCAAACAACACAACATACACATTGCCATCTTACAAGAAACAAAACTCTGCACAACACAAAAAACACCCACATTTCATAATTTCACCACCATCAGACAAGACCTGGATGTCGGCGGGGCGGTGGACCTCATCACCCTGGTACACAAAGAAATATTATGCATAGTAACCAGTGTACAAACCAAATCCCTCCTCCCCCCAAATGATAACACAACAGAAATACAATCAATTAATATAGGCACTGGCAACAACTCCAACATAACCATCATAACACATACATCCCTCCCCAAACATCCCCTTACAGTACCAAATGAATACAGACCACACTTACAACACATCACAAACACCCCACACATCATCCTGGGTGGTGACTTCAACGTCAAGACGTCGGCCTGGTTTGTCAACAACCCCGACACAGACAGAGGGCTGGTACTACAAAACCAAACTGATAACCTCATCATCCTTAACGACATCCATCAACATACCCATATTCCTCACCAAGCCATCTATAACCCATCATCTCCAGACATCACCTTTTGCTCCCCAGAACTCGCCCCCTCAACATCCTGGAGGGTGGTCAGAACCTTAGGCTCTGATCACCTCCCGATCATTATCACCACCAAAACCAGACTCACCCCAGCTAGCCACAAACACACATACACCAATTATAAAAGAGCTAACTGGGAAGCATTCACAAATGAGACAGAACAACCACTTCACAACTTTAAACAGTACACCCATCACTAACATCAACAATGCTGTACACATACTCAATAAAACTATCCAAAACGCTGACAAGAAACACATTCCAAGAGGTAACAGAAAAAGACACAACCCCAACTTCACACCAGAAATTCAAAACCTCATCAGACAACGCGACATACTGAAAACACTCCCTAGCACTCCATACACAATACATCACACATCAAATTCAAGCACCTCAACACCCAAACTAACAACAAAATACAAGAACAACAAAAACTAAATTGGAATAACTTCCTACAAAACACTTGATCACAAATACAAACCCCCAAAAACTCTACAAAACACTAAACAGCATCACACTTTCCAACAGCAACACAACACAATCACATGCTGCAATCACAACAACAGACTCTACTCCTTCATGTAAACAACAAGCAAACACTCTCATCAATCACTTCTCACATGTCAGCCACCTAAAACCTCACAAAGACGACCGACGTGTCATCCGACGTAAGAGACAATTCCCACAGACCCTGACTATACACCCTTCACCAATCACCAGACAAAGCATATCATCAACAATCTCAAGCAGTCACCCGCCTGTGGCCTAGACAACATAAGCAACATACACCTCAGACACCTGGGACCACAAGGCATACAAGCACTCACTAACATATCAAACTACACCTATTCACACAACACAATACCAGACATTTGGAAGCATGGTATCATCATCACATTCCCCAAACCCAACAAAGACTCCACGCTAACCCTCCTCGCCCCGCCCCATCACACTCCTCTGCTCCCCCTCCAAAGTCATGGAACGCCAAGTATTACAACTAATTACACCTGACCTACCCCTAGCTCCAACACAACATGGCTTTAGGCCACTGCAGTCCACAAACACTCTTCTCACAGACCTTACACAAAGAGCTTTTGACGGCATCAACTCAGCTAGATCACCACACAGATCACTATTAGCCACACTCGACATTAGTAAAGCCTTCGATGCCATCCCCCGCCACAACCTAGCAAACAAAATCTACAACACAAACATGCACAACAACACAAAAAGGTGGCTGGCCAATTTCCTAGCAGGCAGATGTGCACACGTATCTTTTGCCGGTCAGTCATCTAAAATCAGATACTTTCCAAACGGAGTCCCACAAGGATCCGTCCTATCGCCCGCACTCTTCAATCTGTACATGCACGATATAACTACACCCAATACGCCCCAAATAAACTTAGCCTCCTATGCAGATGACATAGCACTCACATGCACACACCATGACCCAAAAAGAGCAACAAATCTCCTTCAACCCTATCTCAACACACTACATGGCTGGTGCACTACAAACAGACTTAATCTAGCCCCAGCCAAATCCACCGCAACCCTGCTCACAAGCTGGACAGGAGAACACGAATACATCCCTCAACTCACCATAAACAACACACCCCTAACACATACACACACACCCAAAATCCTAGGAGTAACATATGATACTCATATGACATTCAAACAGCACACCACAAACATTAAAAAGAAACTGACACCCAGACTTAACGCCCTCAGGTCACTTGCTCACACAAAATTTGGACACAACAAAGAAACTACCACCACAGTATATAAACAATACATAAGATCAGTTGATGGAATACGCAAGCCCAGCCTGGGCTTCTAACCTAGCTGAAACACATCATAAGACCTTACAGACTATTCAAAACAAAGCCCTGAAGATCATTACAGGCTGCACAGCTACTGCACCCACAGATCCACCTACATCAAGAAACCAAAATCCTCAAAGTCAAAGACCATCTGGACATGAGAGGCACTCAATTCCTGGCAGAAGCCTCCACGAACCAAGACCACCCACTAAACTACATGGCAACACACCCACAGACACCAAGAAATATCAAAACAACACCCAGCACACGGTATCACACACAATTATTGTCCTCTCTCCCTCCCTGCCCACCCCGAACCACCTTCCAGAAGCACATCCATACTCATATCTCTCGCCGATCCATCCACTCACTCACAGACAACACGCAGCTGCATGCACGACCTCCCCGAAATCCATCCTTCCGAATCCTCCCTTCCTCGCGAGGACAGAGTCCACCTGGCCAGGCTGAGATGCGGACACCATCCAGCTCTCCTGAGCTATCAGAAGAGACTGGATGACTCCGTTGTCGACGCCTGCCCGGGATGTAACACAGCACCCCATACCATTGAGCACATCATGGAGGACTGCATTTCACACAACCACTTACGCCAACAACACAGTCTACACTCAGTGAGAGCTCTGTGGGAAAGCCCGATCGTGGCCATGGCCTTCCTCAGGGACTCGGGGCTGTTCGGCCAGGCAGCTTAGGGAACAACAACAACTAATACACCTTATTTATCTTGGAATATTAGATCCATGTAATTGTACTTTATGTATAAAGCCTCAAAATGACTTGATCATTTAAGGGAGGATATACAAATACACACGATATGATAGAAATATAACGGTAAGCTTTATCCTTCTTATGTACAGTATTACTGAGGATCAAAAGCATAATTTTGCACTAATTTAAGCATACAAAACTTGAACACACATTAACTAAACAGTACATCACTTATTTTGTTTAAATTAAACTTACAGTGCACTAAAATCAGTATAGTGAGGGCTAGGCAAGAAATACGCCAAATTGTCAGAGTTATGTATTTACAAACATCAAATTCCTATCAATATATTGTTTTGTCAGCTGCCGGTAATAACTAGTTGATGTTCAGATGTCCCGACTGCTGGTGGGAGGATCTACTAGTCCACGAGTACATTCTTCTGAGACTCTGCCGGTAATAACTAGTTGAAGTGCAGATGTCCAGACTGCTGGTGGGAGGATCTACTAGTCCACTAGTACATTCTTCTGGGACTCTGCCGGTAATAATTAGTTGATGTGCAGATGTCCAGACTGCTGGTGGGAGGATCTACTAGTCAACCAGTACATTCTTCTGGGACTCTGCCGGTAATAACTAGTTGAAGTGCAGATGTCCAGACTGCTGGTGGGAGGATCTACTATTCAACGGGTACATTCTTCTGAGACTCTTGCTTTCACAACCTCCACACTCTTAGCAGCGAATCTATGACTTTGATATTTGACGATGAAGGCCAAATATGTTGTGAGTTTGGGGCCAACATTGCTTGTGGATGAAATTTATAGCTGGTGAAATAATGTACTGCCATATATTTTATAATTCGCTCGGTAACTTGGCGAACATCCTACACCTCGTCACCCTGGAGGCAAGTTTCTATGTGAATGAGGGAGACAAAAGGCAAAATTGCCTATGACGAGTGCCTCCCCCAGAGTTTACAGAGTGACAGGGCTAACATCAAGAAATTATCAATCCAAAATGTCTGAAAACACGGAGTTTGAAGCAGAAATGCTTAAGACATTTTGAAGTAAGGATAGTTTTAAAAAAACATTAGAGATGCAAGAAATGAGACCAATTGGATGATAGTTGGAAGGTTGAGAGCGGCTACCATTCTATGGGACAGGTTGAATAAGAGAAAAATTCCAGCAAGAAGGGAAGACGTTAGAGAGAGAGAGAGAGAGAGACGGTAGAGTTTGCTTAGGGAGTCAATGAAGAAGCACAGTTTTTTAGTACAACAGTGGGAACACCATCCAAACGCTTTCTTTGTATTAAACCCAGAGAGAGCAAATAAAAACATATATTTAGAAGAGATGAAGCATAGGAGAGAAGGAAGAATTAATAGCACCGGAATCATCCAAGGTGGAATTTCTAGCAAAAGTTTGGGTGAAGAGTTCAGCTTTGTCAGAGGAAGAAGTGATGGTAGTGCCATCAGGGTGAAAAAATGGGAGGGAAAGACGAGGAAGAATTTTTTTAGGAGAGGTTTTTGGCTAGAGGCCAGAAAGCTTGGGCATAGCTAGAGATGGATAGTTTGATGCATTTATTATTGATGAAAGAGTGTTTGGCAAGTCGAAGAACAGATTTGGCTTGGCAGTAACATAGGAAGCATGAGATTCTTGAGTTTGAAGGCGACGGTTCCTCTTCATTGCGGACAGCATTAGAGCAAGCGTGAATAAACCAAGATTTTGTTTGCATTAGTCTGAGAGAAAGAAAATAGAATGCATGTCTCTATGCCAGAGAGGATTACCTCGGTAATGCGTTCAGCGCTCTCCGAGGGTCCCCGGCTACGGAAGCAAAGGTCATGCCATGTGAAGTCAGAGAAGTACTGCCAGTCGACAGCACCAAAGTGCCACAAGCGCCGCCGACTGGGAGGATCAGGTGGCCGTACTGGAGAGATAGGACAGGTGATAGAGATAAGTTTATGATCGGAGGAGCCCAAACGAGAGAAAAGATCGACTGTATAAGCAGAAGGGTAAGTTAAAAAAAAGTATTTACATTGTCATGCAAATGTTCATAGCGCATAAAATGAAAGGCAGCAATAGAAGCTAATTTTAATTTCACCCAAATGACTGTAATCTGATTTATATTAACAAAACATAAGTAGCACACACTGGCACAACATGACTGAACCTGACATACTTCAAACATAGTGCGAACCAGTTGATTGTGAGTGGAAGAAACATTTGATGAAAAAGAGGTGTATGCCTGAAAAAATGAAAACATCAACATCAAAATATAACAGACACAATGTTTCTTCTTTTCCTTTTTATTTTTACTCGGGTTAGAAAGTCAGTGAATGTCAAAAACCCTCTGCCCCCAGGAAGTAAACACCAGCAGGATAATGGTCATGGCAGGCCAAATTAAAAACACGGACAAAAAATGGTGGGTGTGCTGGGACCTCTGTAAATTGCTGCCGGGTGGGGAAACAAAACTGTGGATATGATTCTGTGTGTGCGAGTTGGTGTTGCGGGTGTTGCTGGAGTTGCTTTGGTCATTTTTGTTATGCTATTATTAGTAATGATGATTCTGTTGATATGTTAAGTCAATCAGTCAGTAGCCAGCCCTTATTCCTACAAGGAATAGGAAGGATCAACACGAGACAGAAGAAAGGAAAAAGAGGTGACCGGAGAAATACACATATAATATTTCGCTCACCAAAAGCAAGGACACAAGCATTCAGAAGCACCAATCACTCATCAACCCCCGAAATCAATGGTATTGATATGTTGATAGATTTAGTATTGTTGTTGATCTTTTTGTAAGTGGCTGTAATTGTTCTTAAATTGGCTGTGTTGTGTTGTGTGTGGGTGTTTTTTAGTTTGTGTTTGTAAATGCCATGTGAGTATGTCGGTTATTGTGTGTGCATTCATGTTACGATGAGCATGCTCAGTTTTACTAAACGATATGTAGGACTTACATATTTCATCATGGAAGTTCGTTTTCTATTTTTCAGATCAGTTTAGCAGTATATGCAAATCTAGTAATGTATTAAATCTCCTTTATATTTTCATATCATCAGCAAGTTTATTCATTTGTCAAGGGAGGACTCCCTCGCTATCGCTCGCCAGGAACAAAATGTACACCTAAATTGCACGAAAGGTCTAAATATTGACAAAGATATGGGTCAAAAAGTCTTAAAATCGCCAAACTAATGGGACAAACGTCTTAAAATCTGACAACTAATGGGGTTAAAAATGAGGGAGAAGGGGGGCCAGAAAAACCAAACCCTCCCCCCCCTTAATGTATGGAGACCAAATAATCTAGTTTCCTTTAATGCACAGCACACTTTTCTAACCGACAGAATCTTACGGAATCCCACATACTTTTTAATGATGTAATATAATATTGCCACCTACTCAAGTATTGACATTCTTGGTGTAATACTGAATGTCAATCCAAGCTGTACAAGTCATTGTGCATCCATTGCTAAAAAGGCCTTTATAAACTGGGACTCCTGTACAAGTTCGAGAATTCTTTACTGACAAGTAGTTGATCATTATATATGAAAGTAACGTGTGTTCTCAGATGGAGCTGCTCAACCAACCCCCAAACCTTCTCTGCTCACCCCTCGCACTCCCACCCCCAGGACTCCAACACACACACAAAGTCACTCCAACAGCTTCCTCTCTCTCCAACAACGCTTCTGCCCTCTCAACACTCTTCGGAATGTAGATACGAGGTGCAGTTGTAAAGGCTTACCCCTCAATACCTTCACCTAACCTGCCCTGACACCTGAACAACTCCATTCCGATGCATACAAACCCTCCCGCCCCAGCCAGCCCATGTACAACTACCCACAATAATAACCACTGGAGCACAACAGTGGAAGGAATGTGTCCAATCCAACACCATCACATGTACTGTGAGATGGTGGAGAGTCTGGAGCCACGCATCCTTCCTACTCCCAAGGCGCCATTCACAGTAGGAAAGCGGTAATAACCGAATACATAAAACAGACGGTTATCTTATAATTCCTCTTAAGATGTACCTAAAGCTTACCTCTTCATATTTAGATTATGTCCTTAGGCTTAGGTTTTGTTTTCATGGTGAATGAAGGACACAAAAGACAGGTTGCCTTTAACAACTGTCTCCCCCAAATACAATGGAGTGTTTAGAGCGCAAATGCAAGGGCCGTTTGAGTTCAAATGCCTTGCCACACGAAGTTTGAAACAGCTTAAGTCATAGGATGAAGGATGAATGAACTGAAAGAAAGCAATTGTTTTGAAAATGACAAACAACATACTGTATTTATAAGTAAGCATTATAAACTTTCATTTTTCATCATCTCCTCTTCTCTCTCTCTCCTCTCCTCTCTCTCTCTCTCTCTCTCTCTCTCTCTCTCAGAGAAGTTCCCCCATTACAGTTTATATAACATTACAAAACACTGGCGAGGGCGGAAGTATATAAAGGACAACAAGAGACTAAACTTACTGCAAACAAACACTCTCTCTCTCTCTCTCTCTCTCTCAGTTCCTCTCTCTCTCTCAGATAAGGTCCCCCATTAACAGTTTATATAACATACAACACTGGCGAGGGCGGAAGTATATCAAAGGACAACAATAGACAGCTACTGCCAACACTCTCTCTCTCTTCTCTCTCTCTCACTCTCTCTCTCTCAGATAAGGGTCCCCCATCGACAGTTTATATAACATACAAACACTGGCGATGGCGGAAGGTATATTAATGAACACAAGATACTACTGCCAACGAAACTCTCTCTCTCGCTCTCTCTCTCTCTCTCTCATCAGATAAGGTCCCCCATTACAGTTTTATATAACCATAACAAACACTGGCCGGGCGGAAGTAGTAACTAGGACACAACAAGAGACTACTGCCAACTTACTCACTCTCTCTCACTCTCTCTCTCATCATATAAGGTCCCCCATATACATTTTATATAAGCATACAGAAACCTGGGCGGAGGGCTGGAAGTTATTGAAAGGACAACAAAAGGCTAATGCCAACACTCCAACTCTCTCTCTCTCTCTCTCTATCCTCTCCTCGTCTCTCTCTTCTCTCAGATAAGGT
>CM064503.1:49683752-49856252 GCA_032716605.1 Paralithodes platypus
GAACGCAGACAGAAGCGGTGCCATGTCTGCTACAACAGCAGGGTGAGGCCGAGGTCAGGTAAAAAGTCAACCATGGAGTGTGTGGAGTGCAAGGTGGCACTCTGTGCTTTAGAGTGCTTCTTTGATTACCACTCCAAGCTGGAGTTCTAATAATCATACTGAAATTGCCAAATAAAATGACAATATGTACACTATAATTATATATAGGCAAAAAGTGGAAGAAAACCAATTTATTGTAATACAAAAGTCATGTACTATCAATACATTGATACAAATACAATTACACCATAATAATATGTGAAAGTGACACATATGTATATACCAAGTGACATTCATATGATTAGAACCTATAGAAATATATAAATCAGTGAAAAAGACACAATAAATTGTATATAAAACGTTTACAAATCATATAAACTAAGTGAAAGTGACACAAGACCTAATATTTGATGGCCAAAGTATATAAACACCTGTGATAACGAATAATCAGTGCCTAATACAACAATAGTGAAAGTGACACAAGACCTAATATTTGATGGCCAAAGTATAATAAACACCTGTTGATAACGAATAAGCAGTGCCTAATACAACAATAACCTACCTCAATTACTAATAAAATGTACGGTATCGAGTGAAAATGAGCATTATCAGTGAGAGTGACACTCTCTAAAGCATATTTGTCAAAGTGAAAGTGACACAAGACCTAATATTTGATGGCCAAAGTATAATAAACACCTGTGATAACGAATAATCAGTGCCTAATACAACAATAACCTACCTCAATTACTAATAAAATGTACGGTATCGAGTGAAAATGAGCATTATCAGTGAGAGTGACACTCTCTAAAGCATATTTGTCAAAGTGAAAGTGACACAAGACCTAATATTTGATGGCCAAAGTATAATAAACACCTGTGATAACGAATAATCAGTGCCTAATACAACAATAACCTACCTCAATTACTAATAAAATGTACGGTATCGAGTGAAAATTAGCAATATCAGTGACAGTGATACCCTAATAAACATATTTTATATAATTGGCCTCAAAATAACTATAAAAATATCAAATAAACATCACATTCTCAATATCAAACACTAAAATCGTCTAAGGGAGATAAATACTTTGGCGCGACGAGCAGCTAGGTGCGTCGTAGCCATGGCCGGGGCGACGCATCCGAACGCGGGAAGAATTTGCCGCCGAAAAGCACTCGTCTTCCCGCGCTCACCATTATGCAACCTGAGGGGCTAGAGACCTCTACTCAACGCCATTCGACAGAGGAAGGTTTGTGGAACATTATTCTTTTTTATTCACAACATTACATGCCATATTCATTGACTTACAGAGTAGTTAACATAGCCCAAAGATCGTCAAAACACCCGGTACCGCAGCACAGTCGCGAGCTATAGCCCCCGGGGCTGGAGGGTTAAGAATTTTGTCATAATGTTCCAAAAGTTGTGAGAGACATGATCTTCCCGCTCTAAATCCATGTTCTTGTTGTTGTGTAGGTCATTTGCCTCCATGAATGCTGAGATTTTGCTTCGCAGGACTCGCTCGAAAACTTTAATGATGTGGGAGGTTAGAGCTACCGGGGGGTAATTTTTTGGTAGTGCTTTACTCCCTCCTTTATGCAGTGGGGCAATTATTGCGTTTTTTAACACCTTACGAGCGGCCTATGCGGTTTATTTATGTGTACCGCACAGCGGGGTGTTTTTAGCCAAAATAGGGCTGTTTACGTGAGCATTTTCATGCCTAAATAAGACCCAGAACGTAAAACAAGTACCTATCCCTGAAAGGGCATAAACAGAGCTTTCGAATGACACCATAACGATCCTTGTATGATGGATAGTTTTCTTGCAATAACCGTGCAACGCGAGTGCAAAAAGCAGGTAATTCGGTACTTTCAGTACATAATTGAGTATTTAGCGAGTGAGAGAGGGAGGAGGGAGCTGAGATTTGTGTCAGTAGGTTCGCCGCGGTGGTCTGGAGCAGTCATACGCTCGCTAGTCTCCTGCCACCACTTATCTCTCTCTCTCAGCCACATTACGTGCTGAAATTGCCACTCGAGTTATGTCGAGCGCCGCCACATAGTCCAGCTTTATTTAACTCGACTTATGTTGCTCGCCGCTAATTATGGGTTAAGCTATCTGGTATTTCACCAGTGTCTAGACTCCATCTCCACATTATAGCCAGGGGTTTTGAGAGGTTTTTCTTATATTTCTTCATTAGGATCGAATTCCATGAGTCCGGGCCTGGTGCCGAGTGGGTTGGCATGTTGGAAATGGCCTCTTCTATGTCTTTTGGACCGAAATCAATATCCAGCATCTGGGGGGTTTCCGTAAGGGAGGTTTCCATGAAAAATATATTTTGGTTTCTGATGGCTTTTGTTTCATTCGGTTCACTGAAGGCCATTTCATACTCCCGGCGTAAGAGTTCGCTCATTTCCTTTTTGTCCCCTGTGAATGAACCATCCCCTTTGCTTAGTGGGCTGATGTTTGATGCTGATTTAGCCTTTTGTTTGGCATGCGAAAAGAAGTACTTGGAATTTTCCTTTATACCTGCAATAGCTTTCCTCTCTTCTTCCATATGTTGTAGTTCATATGATATTCTTAGTCGTTGTTCAATTTCCACAATTTCTCTATCTATTTTGGTCTTTTGTCTATCCTGTAGATTTTGATGTGTGCGCCTTTGTGTGAGTAATTTTCTTCTTCTGTACAGCTTCCTTCTCTCCCGATCCTGTTTGCTTCTTCGTCTTGTTTGTCTTGCAGGTATATGGTCGTTACAAATTTGGGTCATGGTTTCTGTTATTAGGACTAGACATTCTGCTGGTGTCAGGTTATTCATTAAATCTTCCCAGTCTATTTCCTCCATTTCTTGATTTACCTCTTCCCACCTAATATTTTTGTTATTGAAGATAAATTTACTGAAAGGGCCGGTTTTTGGGCTCGATTCTGAGGTTGTCTGTACACTTGCTAAGGTTGTTTTGATCTCAATTAGTTTATGATCTAAGTATGTTGTGTCCGATATGTTAATGCTGTGTACTAGAGAGTCGTTGTTAGTGAAGACTAAGTCTAAGATATTGTTTTCCCGTGTGGGTTCGGCAATATGCTGGGTAGGACTAAAAAAGTTGCAAAGTTCAAAAAGCTCTCTCGTATTTGTATTTGCTTCTCCTGTGTTATTTGCCACTACCTGGTTTTCTAGGTGTCTCCATTTAATGTTTGGTAGGTTAAAGTCTCCTAGCCACATAATATTTGGTGTTGGGTTCCCCAGGGTTTTCACTTCTGATTTTATTTTGTTGAGCTGGGGTTTGAATTCTTCTAGGCCTGTATGTTACTATAACTGCTAAATTTATTAATTCTATTTTAACTCTCAGTATTTCCACCATTTCATTGTTGTTATTTAGGAATTCAGTACATATCAGTGAGTCATGTCATGTATATACAAGGCTACACCTCCACGTGTTCTATGCGTTCTGTCCGCCCTGTGTAGGTTATAACCAGAAATCCATACTTCACTATCTTCTTGATCTTTAATGCGAGTTTCTGTGAGAGCCGCATATATAGCGTTTCCTTCTTCTAGCAGACACAAATTACCTTTTCGTTATTTCTAATTAGGGAAAACATAGACAGTCATGACTTAAATAACCAGATTTGTTTTCTCCCTTCAGTTGAACCTTGTTAATGCTCCCCAACTGTTTCCCCTCACAAAATATTCCCAACAATGATCAGGAATTAAGGTGATGACGGCAGAATTGCTCAGATCATCGTCCAAGAATTACAGTAAAGCACCTTATGATTGTAAAGAATAAAACCTTATGATGGATTTTAGGCATACATTTATAGCTAACTTCGTACTATATCAAAGAGGTAATAAGAAAACAAGTACTCATGATACCAAATTTTGAACTTCAAAATATAGTTACGATTATCATACTCAGTTTTTTAACTTTTGAAACTGTAGGCTGTTTTCCATTTGTATTTTATTTATATTATTATTAGTATTAATATTAGTATGTATTATTATTATTATTATTATATGTGTATTATATTTAAATTACATATCATTATTTGTATTGCAAAGTTATATGTTTGTAGCAGTTAAGTAATTAGCACAAGGTAAATATTACCAGACTTCGTAAACAACCAATTCCTACTAATACACCGGTCCTGATGTGGGGGCGTCTACGCCGTAGGACCACCTCCCGGAGCTGCCAACCGCGGATGGCTGCCGACCCTTCACGGCCAGAGACAAGATCAACGACCAGTGGAGGACAACCGGATGCCGGCCACGGGGAGCAGTTTCGGGAGCCAAACCGTCACAACCATCCCCTGCCCCCTCCCTGGGGGCACGGGTCCTTGGAGCGGCTTCGGTCGCGCCGGGAATTTCCAGACCTCTCACACCACACACACACATCACACAGTTTTTCCTACACCGAGAAATGACTCTCGGCTGTCATTTCTCGAAGACTTCTTCTAGCCAGAGACATTGAGAGCAACCCAGGACCCACATACACATATATGTCCAACTTGCTCAAAACCCATCACTTCGAGTCGCCACACTAAGGGTTCAGTTCTCTGCAATTCATGCAGAAACTGGACCCACTTCACCTGTACAACACTTGCCTCCAAGAAACACTACACAAACACCTGGACCTGTTCCTCATGCCCCTCCCTCTCCCAGTCAAATCCCTTGCCTAAAACCCGTCCACCTCTCCTCCCCAGCCCACCTAGCCTTCCCATATCATCCACTCCCCCCCCTAAAACCCGTCCACCTCTCTCCCTAACCCACCTAACTTTCACATACCATCCACATTCCCAACCCAACACACCACACCCCATCCTAATCCATTCCAACCCCATCTCCTGCTCCCCAATCCCCACCCCCACCTCACCCATCCCAACCCCCAGCCCCTCCCTCTCCCCCACCCCCACCCCCACCCAATCCTCGTGCAGCAGCACCCAACATACATCGTGAACATAATATTAACATTCTTCAATTGAACATAGATGGCATCAACACAAAGAAACACGAACTCTCACACTTCATCAAACAACACAACATACACATTGCCATCTTACAAGAAACAAAACTCTGCACAACACAAAAAACACCCACATTTCATAATTTCACCACCATCAGACAAGACCTGGATGTCGGCGGGGGCGGTGGACTCATCACCCTGGTACACAAAGAAATATTATGCATAGTAACCAGTGTACAAACCAAATCCCTCCTCCCCCCAAATGATAACACAACAGAAATACAATCAATTAATATAGGCACTGGCAACAACTCCAACATAACCATCATAAACACATACATCCCTCCCCAAACATCCCCTACAGTACCAAATGAATACAGACCACACTTACAACACATCACAAACACCCCACACATCATCCTGGGTGGTGACTTCAACGTCAAGACGTCGGCCTGGTTTGTCAACAACCCCGACACAGACAGAGGGCTGGTACTACAAAACCAAACTGATAACCTCATCATCCTTAACGACATCCATCAACATACCCATATTCCTCACCAAGCCATCTATAACCCATCATCTCCAGACATCACCTTTTGCTCCCCAGAACTCGCCCCCTCAACATCCTGGAGGGTGGTCAGAACCTTAGGCTCTGACCACCTCCCGATCATTATCACCACCAAAACCAGACTCACCCCAGCTAGCCACAAACACACATACACCAATTATAAAAGAGCTAACTGGGAAGCATTCACAAATGAGACAGAACAACACTTCACAACTTTAAACAGTACACCCATCACTAACATCAACAATGCTGTACACATACTCAATAAAACTATCCAAAACGCTGACAAGAAACACATTCCAAGAGGTAACAGAAAAAGACACAACCCCAACTTCACACCAGAAATTCAAAACCTCATCAGACAACGCGACATACTGAAACACTCCCCAGCACCCCACACACAAGACATCACACATCAAATTCAAGCACTCAACACCCAAACTAACAACAAAATACAAGAACAACAAAAACTAAATTGGAATAACTTCCTACAAACACTTGATCACAAAACAAACCCCCAAAAACTCTACAAAACACTAAACAGCATCACACTTTCCAACAGGAACACAACAC
Source organism: Paralithodes platypus (assembly GCA_032716605.1). Lineage (NCBI taxonomy): Eukaryota > Metazoa > Arthropoda > Malacostraca > Decapoda > Lithodidae > Paralithodes > Paralithodes platypus. The sequence goes on from CM064503.1 coordinate 49,689,876, forward strand.
AATCACATGCTGCAATCACAACAACAGACTCTACTCCTTCATGTAAACAACAAGCAAACACTCTCATCAATCACTTCTCACATGTCAGCCACCTAAAACCTCACAAAGACGACCGACGTGTCATCCGACTTAAGAGACAATTCCCCACAGACCCTGACTATACACCCTTCACCAATCACCAGACAAAGCATATCATCAACAATCTCAAGCAGTCACCCGCCTGTGGCCTAGACAACATAAGCAACATACACCTCAGACACCTGGGACCACAAGGCATACAAGCACTCACTAACATATCAAACTACACCTATTCACACAACACAATACCAGACATTTGGAAGCATGGTATCATCATCACATTCCCCAAACCCAACAAAGACTCCACGCTACCCTCCTCGCACCGCCCCATCACACTCCTCTGCTCCCCCTCCAAAGTCATGGAACGCCAAGTATTACAACTAATTACACCTGACCTACCCCTAGCTCCAACACAACATGGCTTTAGGCCACTGCAGTCCAAAAACACTCTTCTCACAGACCTTACACAAAGAGCTTTTGACGGCATCAACTCAGCTAGATCACCACACAGATCACTATTAGCCACACTCGACATTAGTAAAGCCTTCGATGCCATCCCCCGCCACAACCTAGCAAACAAAATCTACAACACAAACATGCACAACAACACAAAAAGGTGGCTGGCCAATTTCCTAGCAGGCAGATGTGCACACGTATCTTTTGCCGGTCAGTCATCTAAAATCAGATACTTTCCAAACGGAGTCCCACAAGGATCCGTCCTATCGCCCGCACTCTTCAATCTGTACATGCACGATATAACTACACCCAATACGCCCCAAATAAACTTAGCCTCCTATGCAGATGACATAGCACTCACATGCACACACCATGACCCAAAAAGAGCAACAAATCTCCTTCAACCCTATCTCAACACACTACATGGCTGGTGCACTACAAACAGACTTAATCTAGCCCCAGCCAAATCCACCGCAACCCTGCTCACAAGCTGGACAGGAGAACACGAATACATCCCTCAAACTCACCATAAACAACACACCCCTAACACATACACACACACCCAAAATCCTAGGAGTAACATATGATACTCATATGACATTCAAACAGCACACCACAAACATTAAAAAGAAACTGACACCCAGACTTAACGCCCTCAGGTCACTTGCTCACACAAAATTTGGACACAACAAAGAAACTACCACCACAGTATATAAACAATACATAAGATCAGTGATGGAATACGCAAGCCCAGCCTGGGCTTCTAACCTAGCTGAAACACATCATAAGACCTTACAGACTATTCAAAACAAAGCCCTGAAGATCATTACAGGCTGCACAGCTACTGCACCCACAGATCACCTACATCAAGAAACCAAAATCCTCAAAGTCAAAGACCATCTGGACATGAGAGGCACTCAATTCCTGGCAGAAGCCTCCACGAACCAAGACCACCCACTAAACTACATGGCAACACACCCACAGACACCAAGAAATATCAAAACAACACCCAGCACACGGTATCACACACAATTATTGTCCTCTCTCCCTCCCTGCCCACCCCGAACCAACTTCCAGAAGCACATCCATACTCATATCTCTCGCCGATCCATCCACTCACTCACAGACAACACGCAGCTGCATGCACGACCTCCCGAAATCCATCCTTCCGAATCCTCCCTTCCTCGCGAGGACAGAGTCCACCTGGCCAGGCTGAGATGCGGACACCATCCAGCTCTCCTGAGCTATCAGAAGAGACTGGATGACTTCGTTGTCGACGCCTGCCCGGGATGTAACACAGCACCCCATACCATTGAGCACATCATGGAGGACTGCATTTCACACAACCACTTACGCCAACAACACAGTCTACACTCAGTGAGAGCTCTGTGGGAAAGCCCGATCGTGGCCATGGCCTTCCTCAGGGACTCGGGGCTGTTCGGCCAGGCAGCTTAGGGAACAACAACAACTAATACACCTTATTTATCTTGGAATATTAGATCCATGTAATTGTACTTTATGTATAAAGCCTCAAAATGACTTGATCATTTAAGGGAGGATATACAAATACACACGATATGATAGAAATATAACGGTAAGCTTTATCCTTCTTATGTACAGTATTACTGAGGATCAAAAGCATAATTTTGCACTAATTTAAGCATACAAAACTTGAACACACATTAACTAAACAGTACATCACTTATTTTGTTTAAATTAAACTTACAGTGCACTAAAATCAGTATAGTGAGGGCTAGGCAAGAAATACGCCAAATTGTCAGAGTTATGTATTTACAAACATCAAATTCCTATCAATATATTGTTTTGTCAGCTGCCGGTAATAACTAGTTGATGTTCAGATGTCCCGACTGCTGGTGGGAGGATCTACTAGTCCACGAGTACATTCTTCTGAGACTCTGCCGGTAATAACTAGTTGAAGTGCAGATGTCCAGACTGCTGGTGGGAGGATCTACTAGTCCACTAGTACATTCTTCTGGGACTCTGCCGGTAATAATTAGTTGATGTGCAGATGTCCAGACTGCTGGTGGGAGGATCTACTAGTCAACCAGTACATTCTTCTGGGACTCTGCCGGTAATAACTAGTTGAAGTGCAGATGTCCAGACTGCTGGTGGGAGGATCTACTATTCAACGGGTACATTCTTCTGAGACTCTTGCTTTCACAACCTCACACTCTTAGCAGCGAATCTATGACTTTGATATTTGACGATGAAGGCCAAATATGTTGTGAGTTTGGGGCCAACATTGCTTGTGGATGAAATTTATAGCTGGTGAAATAATGTACTGCCATATGTTTTATAATTCGCTCGGTAACTTGGCGAACATCCTACACCTCGTCACCCTGGAGGCAAGTTTCTATGTGAATGAGGGAGACAAAAGGCAAAATTGCCTATGACGAGTGCCTCCCCCAGAGTTTACAGAGTGACAGGGCTAACATCAAGAAATTATCAATCCAAAATGTCTGAAAACACGGAGTTTGAAGCAGAAATGCTTAAGACATTTTGAAGTAAGGATAGTTTTAAAAAAACATTAGAGATGCAAGAAATGAGACCAATTGGATGATAGTTGGAAGGTTGAGAGCGGCTACCATTCTATGGGACAGGTTGAATAAGAGAAAAATTCCAGCAAGAAGGGAAGACGTTAGAGAGAGAGAGAGAGAGAGAGAGAGAGAGACGGTAGAGTTTGCTTAGGGAGTCAATGAAGAAGCACAGTTTTTTAGTACAACAGTGGGAACACCATCCGAACGCTTTCTTTGTATTAAACCCAGAGAGAGCAAATAAAAACATATATTTAGAAGAGATGAAGCATAGGAGAGAAGGAAGAATTAATAGCACCGGAATCATCCAAGGTGGAATTTCTAGCAAAAGTTTGGGTGAAGAGTTCAGCTTTGTCAGAGGAAGAAGTGATGGTAGTGCCATCAGGGTGAAAAATGGGAGGGAAAGACGAGGAAGAATTTTTTTAGGAGAGGTTTTTGGCTAGATGCCAGAAAGCTTGGGCAGAGCTAGAGATGGATAGTTTGATGCATTTATTATTGATGAAAGAGTGTTTGGCAAGTCGAAGAACAGATTTGGCTTGGCAGTAACATAGGAAGCATGAGATTCTTGAGTTTGAAGGCGACGGTTCCTCTTCATTGCGGACAGCATTAGAGCAAGCGTGAATAAACCAAGATTTTGTTTGCATTAGTCTGAGAGAAAGAAAATAGAATGCATGTCTCTATGCCAGAGAGGATTACCTCGGTAATGCGTTCAGCGCTCTCCGAGGGTCCCCGGCTACGGAAGCAAAGGTCATGCCATGTGAAGTCAGAGAAGTACTGCCAGTCGACAGCACCAAAGTGCCACAAGCGCCGCCGACTGGGAGGATCAGGTGGCCGTACTGGAGAGATAGGACAGGTGATAGAGATAAGTTTATGATCGGAGGAGCCCAAACGAGAGAAAAGATCGACTGTATAAGCAGAAGGGTAAGTTAAAAACAAGTATTTACATTTGTCATGCAAATGTTCATAGCGCATAAAATGAAAGGCAGCAATAGAAGCTAATTTTAATTTCACCCAAATGACTGTAATCTGATTTATATTAACAAAACATAAGTAGCACACACTGGCACAACATGACTGAACCTGACATACTTCAAACATAGTGCGAACCAGTTGATTGTGAGTGGAAGAAACATTTGATGAAAAAGAGGTGTATGCCTGAAAAAATGAAAACATCAACATCAAAATATAACAGACACAATGTTTCTTCTTTTCCTTTTTATTTTTACTCGGGTTAGAAAGTCAGTGAATGTCAAAAACCCTCTGCCCCCAGGAAGTAAACACCAGCAGGATAATGGTCATGGCAGGCCAAATTAAAAACACGGACAAAAAATGGTGGGTGTGCTGGGACCTCTGTAAATTGCTGCCGGGTGGGGAAACAAAACTGTGGATATGATTCTGTGTGTGCGAGTTGGTGTTGCGGGTGTTGCTGGAGTTGCTTTGGTCATTTTTGTTATGCTATTATTAGTAATGATGATTCTGTTGATATGTTAAGTCAATCAGTCAGTAGCCAGCCCTTATTCCTACAAGGAATAGGAAGGATCAACACGAGACAGAAGAAAGGAAAAAGAGGTGACCGGAGAAATACACATATAATATTTCGCTCACCAAAAGCAAGGACACAAGCATTCAGAAGCACCAATCACTCATCAACCCCCGAAATCAATGGTATTGATATGTTGATAGATTTAGTATTGTTGTTGATCTTTTTGTAAGTGGCTGTAATTGTTCTTAAATTGGCTGTGTTGTGTTGTGTGTGGGTGTGTTTTTTAGTTTGTGTTTGTAAATGCCATGTGAGTATGTCGGTTATTGTGTGTGCATTCATGTTACGATGAGCATGCTCAGTTTTACTAAACGATATGTAGGACTTACATATTTCATCATTGAAGTTCGTTTTCTATTTTTCAGATCAGTTTAGCAGTATATGCAAATCTAGTAATGTATTAAATCTCCTTTATATTTTCATATCATCAGCAAGTTTATTCATTTGTCAAGGGAGGACTCCCTCGCTATCGCTCGCCAGGAAAAAAATGTACACCTAAATTGCACGAAAGGTCTAAATATTGACAAAGATATGGGTCAAAAAGTCTTAAAATCGCCAAACTAATGGGACAAACGTCTTAAAATCTGACAACTAATGGGGTTAAAAATGAGGGAGAAGGGGGGCCAGAAAAACCAAACCCTCCCCCCCCCTTAATGCATGGAGACCAAATAATCTAGTTTCCTTTAATGCACAGCACACTTTTCTAACCGACAGAATCTTACGGAATCCCACATACTTTTTAATGATGTAATATAATATTGCCACCTACTCAAGTATTGACATTCTTGGTGTAATACTGAATGTCAATCCAAGCTGTACAAGTCATTGTGCATCCATTGCTAAAAAGGCCTTTATAAACTGGGACTCCTGTACAAGTTCGAGAATTCTTTACTGACAAGTAGTTGATCATTATATATGAAAGTAACGTGTGTTCTCAGATGGAGCTGCTCAACCAACCCCCAAACCTTCTCTGCTCACCCCTCGCACTCCCACCCCCAGGACTCCAACACACACAACAAAGCCACTCCAGCAGCTTCCTCTCTCTCCAACATCCCTTCTCCCCTCTCAACACTCTTCGGAAAGTAGATACGAGGTGCAGTTGTAAAGGCTTATCCCTCAAAACCTTCACCTAACCTGCCCTGACACCTGACCAACTCACTTCCGATGCATACAAACACCACCGCCCCAGCCAGCATGACAACTACCAACAATAATAACAACTGGAGCAACAGTGGAAGGATGTGGCCAATCCAACACCATCACATGTACTGTGAGATGGTGGAGAGTCTGGAGCAACGCTCCTTCCTACTCCAGGAGCCATTCACAGTAGGAAAGCGGTAATAACCGAATAATAAACAGACGGTATCTTATAATTCCTCTTAAGATGTACCTAAAGCTTACCTTTCATATTTAGATTATGTCCTTATGCTTATGTTTTGTTTTCAATGTGAATGAAGGACACAAAAGACAGGTTGCCTGTAACAACTGTCTCCCCCAAAGACAATGGAGTGTTAGAGCCAAATGCAAGGGACGTTGGAGTCAAAATGCCTTGCCACACGAAGTTTGAAACAGCTTAAGTCATAGGATGAAGGATGAATGAACTGAAAGAAAGCAATTGTTTGAAAATGACAAACAACATACTGTATTTATAATTAAGCATTATAAACTTTCATTTTTCTCTCTCTCTCTCTCTCTCTCTCTCTCTCTCTCTCTCTCTCTCTCTCTCTCTCTCTCTCAGATAAGGTCCCCCATTACAGTTTATATAACATACAAACACTGGCGAGGGCGGAAGTATATAAAGGACAACAAGAGACTACTGCCAACACTCTCTCTCTCTCTCTCTCTCTCTCTCTCAGATAAGGTCCCCCATTACAGTTTATATAACATACAAACACTGGCGAGGGCGGAAGTATATAAAGGACAACAAGAGACTACTGCCAACACGAACAACAGGAGAGACAGACAAGCCACTTTGATAAACAGAACATGAGGCACTAGCCCACAGGTTGTGTCTGTCTTATCTTTAGCCATTAGTTTTGTTTATTGAACAAAATAACTAAATTGTATTTGCTACACGATAATGAAGAAGATATGACTCCGACAATAAAGACGAAGACGTCTCTTATGAAAATACTCTTTCGTGTGTTTCTTAATAGCAGATCAATGATAGTCTTAACTAAGTCTACTAGTTATTGCCAAAATACTAATACAAATCAATTTGGCCAGAAAGATAAAGAACAATAATATAACTGAAGGATCTTGAAAAGTATAGTATATATTCCTATATGGATATATGCAATATGACCATTATTATCGTTTCCAAAATGCTTTTCTAAACATTTATGCAAAGTATTTTAAGGTAAGCCACTGATTGCTTCAGGATAGGATGGGGAAGAATATTCAGCCAATTAGTGATAATTTAGATCAGAGGTCTTTGTAGGGGTTAGATAGCCTCTGGATTACGAATAACAAACACATTTGTTGAGAAACAAACCTTTAGCGTGGAAATGTATACATAATCGAGCAGGGCAGTACCCAAGAAGGCCACATAGGCATATGAGAAGGAGTTGCTGGAACTCATGTTTCATTTGCCAGGCTTCCCCCACTCTTTCTATTTGTGCCTGACCTACACAGAGCGTAATCCATCAAACTCTCACAAACACTTCATCCTCAAACACACCACACTTCTTTCCAACACACCTCATTACCTGTAACATACAGTCATTACCTGTAACATACAGTCATTACCTGTAACATACAGTCATTACCTGTAACATACAGTCATTACCTGTAACATACAGTCATTACCTGTAACATACAGTCATTAATAATAATTCGTGGACCCCCTATGTTTTTCTGTACGCAATTATAACTTTCTCTATTAATTTTTGGATGGAGCTTACTTCCAATAAGTAATATATATATAGTTAATGCACAGAAAATCATATTCATACATTCGTGCCCAGATGTAGTACTTTCATAATTTATAATAGGCGAGGACCGCGAATTGTTATGAGTGACTGTATCTTGATTATGGCACTGCGACTCCTAAAAACCTTGAAGGGGGGGGGGGGGGAGTACTTGTTACAGGCAGCTTTGCCTTTTGTCTCCTCCGTGCACATAGGAACAAAAATGAAGAACATAAAAATGACTTCTCTACTTCATGAATGCTGGACTTGAATTATTGTAGTTACAAAACGTGCAGCGTTACTAGTGGCTATTAATGAGAAAAACACAACATGGTGTCAGTTGTTCATAATCTGTCAGGTCTTGTAGCATCAATTACTATAGTCTATTCGCTGTAAGTAGGCGATATATCATGAACCCTAACCTCTGTAACTCAAAAACGACTAGAGTATTCGAGCTAATATGTATACAATTTGGGAAGAGTCAATCACAGAATAGATGTGGAAATTTACAGCCAATTTGCTCTAGCCCTTATTGAGTTACAGATGATAGAAATCATGATTGCTCGCCTACTTCCAGCGAATAGACTATAGTGGATGCTGCCTCCACTAAAATACCCATATAATTTAGGGAACGAACGTAGTAAGTCCGGAACCAAGCAGCACATTAATTGATGTAATATTTGTAGGAACAATATCTGTAATACAGGAACTGGAAAAGTACGTCAACGAATACAGCTAAATGTTGATCTTCAGGAACACAGAGTTACAAGCGTGATGTGTAGATACCCAAGTAGTGTGCAAGAACTTGGGCTCTCTAGTGAAATAGGTATGGGTGTAATGCTGCTTCTATTTGCTTGTGGTATAGCTGTCATACAAGTGTCTTGTAATGTCTTAACCCTATCTGTAACGAGGGAGAAGCGTAGCTCTTGCTAATGAGTTCTGGTTTATATAAGCTTGTATAATTATCTAAGGAGGAACCAGTGAAGGGGTCTGAGTACCATATATCCAGCAATCTATTATCAGGAGGTATTTCCGATCTTAAGACGTATCTGTATGTGACGTATGTGTGACGTTACTATGACGGTCAGTGAAAGGCTCATGAATGATATTGAATGAGCTGATGAAGGCACATTCATTAGTCATGTAATGAAGGAGGTCAACGTTGTTTATAAACACATTTTTTATAGTTATATACTGCTGTGTACAAGCTTTCAAAAGGTGTTCTCCAGAACGAAGCCTGTGGTTTATATGAAATGCACTCATTACTATATTAAGGGTAAATAAATGGTTATCTTAGCTTGTTTCAAAGTGCTAGGTATGTTTGCATATTTAAACTTGCTTTCACTGCAAATGTATCTAAATTTAGATACGCATATGAGTAACATTTACAAGGAATGCATGAATATATGATGAGTATAGTTAGTTAGGAACATGGTTTGTATGTGCTTAATATAAACAATAGAAGATATTATACTGTATATGTGTAAAGTTGCCCACATAATTTATGTTCCTCCTTGTGATCTTCGTTATGAAAGCAAAAACAGAGAGGAACAGAACTTATGTAGCCAACTGTACATATAAATATGAATATATATATATATATATATATATATACCGGTATATATTATATATATATATATATATATATATATATATATATAATTATATATATATATATATGCTACAATATAGTCCTTTAAAAATCATACATTACAATGTATGTATGCATGTCTGTATGTACTCGGGCACATGCCCCATTGCTGGGGGTGGCCAACTAGAGACAGAACCCGAACAGAAACCTGTAAAATTCAAATTCTTAGGGTCCAGGAACACTTTTGCGTTCCCTCACCCCTTTCTCTGTCTCGTTGAGTAGAATAATTTTACAAGGGGAGGAGGATTCCTAGCCTCCTGCCCCTAGAAGGAAAAGTAAGACAGTAAAAGACACAGGCAGAAACAGCTAAGGTTGGGTAGAGGATGCCAAACCTCACTCTGGATAGGACCAGCCCTCATTATCATCATCATCAAATCTGACGCCCCGCTTCCAGAGGAAGCACCCCAAAAGGGATGGCCATGGCAGAAACTGCCTCCAGGCCCCCAGACATGCCCCGACTGATCCACTCCACAGTGCCATTTCCACTAAGTGGATTATGACCATGAACACTGAAGGAGCAGACTCAGAGCAGTCCCTCACCCGTATGACAGTTCCACCACTGTTTTGCTATTTTATTTATCCCAGTGGGGGCCCTGGCTGGAAGCATACCAAGCACAGGAATTTTCTGAAGATAGGAACCAGTGGTCCACTGCTCCAGCCCTCACCCACACATTTTACAATACAATAATAAAATACAATGATACACAAATATAATTAAAATACTGTTTAAATTAAACTCTATTATTTCCAATATCTTCATTATAAATGTAACATATATGTTATGTTTATTCCGTTTGTAAATGTAAAGTGTTATTGTCCATTTAAATTCCCTATGTAAATGTAAACTTATTTAAATTTTGTTCTTTCCTTGTGCACTGTACTAATATTTATCTGTGTATTTACCTTGTGTTGTTTATCTTTTTCTGATCCTTGTTTTATTTACTGGTACCCTTTTTCCATCCCTGTGTTAAATATTTGTTATATTCTTGTGTTCTTTACTTTTTCTTGATTCCATTTCTTGCACAAACTGTATTATCGGATTGTGTCTGTGTATTCATTTGTAACACCGTATTTCAACATACATATGTGTAGTTTCTTAATTGATTCTTATACATGCATATTTGGACCCTTATCGTAATCGTGTATTATCTCCTGATTTACATTCTTGCATGCTTACTTATCTGTTTCGTATTAGTGTATTTCTATAACTATAGTATTCGAAGCTACTAAATACCTGTTGGTTAGATCGCCCGATTCTATAGGCCTACCAAGAATAACTTCAAATTATGCTATATTTTTAACATTATAATATATGTTTAAGTAATTATTTTTGTATTTAATTTCTTACTCATTTTCAGATGTGTTGAGCAAAATATTATAGAAAGAAATATAAAATTCAAGATGTATTTTTCACGATCTTTCCAAAAGTGTCATCAGGATTTAAATAGCATCAATGTTTTTTTTTATATGAATATTAACACTCAACGAGCGGCTAGGTCGGTAACTTCTACTACCTGCCAAGCGGGTAGTTTTACCATAAACAAGCTTATTTCCGTGCTCTTTTTCATGCATAAACAAGAGCCAGAACGTAATACAATTATGTATCCCTGAAAGGGCGATAATTGAGCTTTCCAATGACACCAGAACTATCCTTCTACGACGACGCGTTATCTTGCAACGATCGTGCAACACGAAGGAAAAATCCCTAAAATACAGTAATTTCCTTACATAATTCCCTGTGTAGCGAGGTAGTGAGTGTGGATGTGTGTGGAGGGGAGAGCAGTTGCCGCGCGGGAACCGTGCCGAACAGTCAGAGCCAACCTACGCTCCTCCCACCGCTCGTCTCTCTCTCAGAGCCAATTATTGCCCAAAATTGCACACCGCCTTAAGTCGGTCCCCGCCACATAGTCCTTGGTTCTCTAGACCGACTTAAGGCGGGCCCCGCCAGAGAGGGGTTAATAAAAAAGTACAGCTACGCGGAAAAAGGTTTACATTATATTCATCTATATAGCCAAATTATAATATTTATTATATATATATATATTGTATGAGAAAGAGAATAATATTGCAAAACTAATTTTATAGGCTTACTATTTTGATTATCTGTAATACTAGTAACACTCAAGTAAGACTTTCAAAATTCAAATTGCGTACGCAAGACAATATTATTTTGATACATTAAATTAATTTACCCTATTGTGAGGGTAGCAATATAACAGTATCAGAATAATGTTATCACGAAAATGGTATTAAAGTCTTTGTACCACTGTAAGGTTGTTAAAATGAGCGTATATCGTATTTAGTGTCAGAATAAAATATCTAGGAATATTATATTAAGGGTATCAAGGAATATACTGTTATTTCGTGCTGAATCCCTACCTAGGCAAACTCGTTCGTCTCTGTGTTTCCTCTAATGTCTAATGTTCTCAGCTATACCCCATTCACTGAAGTCAGACATTAGATATAAAAGAAAGGACGCTGGTGATTGGCAGACACAACCATTGTAAAACAGCAGTTTGGTTGTGGATAGTTGAAAGCATAGAGTAAAGATAGATAGAGTGGAAAGAGTGACGTCAAAAATCTGAAAATAGTGATCCGCGCACACAAGATATATGGCAGCACGATCGCAAAAGAAAATGGGGGGGGTACCTATTAAATCGAAATTATCCCTACCTTGTATTAACCCGGGAGCTGCGGGGAGACTCTTAAGAGTTCCCCCGGCGCACTGCGGGGAGACTCTTAAGAGCAGAGACTTTGAACACGTACCAAAACCGCGCGTTTATAGCCAGGCGGCTGAAAATTGGTGTAGGTATAGTACTACATGTCAACTCTCGATACCACCCCGCCAAACGCTCGCCCCGCACTCGTGCAAGCACCACCGCGCCAGTAACCACGCACTAGTCATGGAGCCTACACGTCCCTCACGCTCGCTCCCTGATGACACAACCAGCCCTCCTTCTGGTGGTGTTAGCCGCCGTGGAAGGCAGAGGGTGGCTGTCAAAGACCCTAGCTACCAGTACGACACGTCCTACAGCTCAGAGGACGAATCACCAGCACCCAAAGCACGAAAAACACGTGCAAGCAGGGCAATGGCACAGAGGTCATTGGTCTTTCGGGACACTGCCACCACGACCCAGGCCACTGCAACAACCACTACCACCACCACTGCCACCACTTCCACCCCTGCCACCGGTACCAGCGACGCAGTAGGCCGCCCTAGGGCTGCATTACCTGCGGGGGCAGGAAAAATGAAAGGCACGGGCGTAGGGAAAAGAACCCGTACGCCAGCCACAGTGCCCCTATCACCACCAACACCACCAGCCGCCCCTGGCCCGGCTGCCCCTGCCGCCCCTGCTGCCCCTGCCGCCCCTGCCGCCCCTGCTGCCCCTGCCGCCCCTGCTGCCCCTGCCCAAGGAACAGGGAAGGGGAAGGGGAAAGGGAGAGGGAAAGCGACTGGGAAAGCGACTGCTGGCCCTGGTGTCCCTGCCGGCCCTGCTGCCCCTGCCGCCACTGCCGCCCTTGCTGCCCCTGCCTCTGCCGCCCCTGCCCAAGGAACAGGGAAGGGGAAGGGGAAAGGGAGAGGGAAAGCGACTGGGAAAGCGACTGCTGGCCCTGGTGTCCCTGCCGGCCCTGCTGCCCCTGCCGCCACTGCCGCCCCTGCTGCCCCTGCCGCCCCTGCCGCCCATGCCGCCCCTGCCCAAGGAACAGAGAGAAGGGCGACAGGCACCACCATCATCTTGCCATCAAGGCCACGCACCACTGCTGCCCCTGCCGCCGCCGCTGCCGCCGCCCCTGCCACCACCTCTGCTGTCCCTGTCCATAAGACTCCCGCACGTGCCAAAGTGACCCAGAAAACTCTGACACCATCTAAGTATGCCGCCCTGCTGTTTGATGGTGATTCGCAGGACATTGGCAGCCCGGGTTTCGACGACGAAGCCCTAGCACGGGACCAAGGGTGGGGGGATTTGGGAGTGGACAGTGGGAGTGAGTCCGACGTCGGTGACGAAAATGAGGAAGGGCATCGTCTGTCAAGTGAAGAGGAGGGTAATGATGATGAAGTGCTGTATCGCGACCATGGAAGCGATATTTCAGACGATGGAGCAGACGCAGACGACATTCCGATCCCTCAGCTGCCTTCGTTCGATTGGTCTGACGGGGTCAATTTTGTACCTGACGTGCCCCAGTTCAATCCTGGGACGTCAGGAACAACTGACGACTGGCCCTGTGATGATCAAGCGAACGAAAGCGACTTCTTCCTCGCTTTTTTCGACATGGAGGTAATGACGTACATCGTTGCCCAAACAAACGCCTACTACAGGTGGGTGTTTGGCAGATTGGACGTCCTTTCTCCAAAAGCGAGAATACGAGGCTGGGTGGATATGACTGTGGAAGAATTTCTGACGTTCTTTGCCTTGTTGTTCCTCATGCCTCTGATCAAGAAGCATGTGTTGCAACACTATTGGAAGCACGACCCTCTCATCGCCACCCCAACTTTCAATAAGTTCATGACTCGTGACAGATTTTTGTTGCTGCTAAGATTTATGCACTTTGCAGACAACGAAAATCCTAACAGGATTGACAGGATATGGAAAGTTCGGGATGTGTTCACCATGTTGTTGGAGAGGTATAGGAAATACTTTTACCCCTTCCTCAATTTGGTGATTGATGAGTCGCTCGTGCTCTTCAAAGGACGTCTTGTTTTCAAGCAGTATATCCCCTTGAAGAGGCATAGGTTCGGAATCAAGCTCTTCGTGTTGTGCGACTGTGAAACTGGAATAGTGCTTGACATGATCGTGTATACAGGAACTGACATTGACGTACCGAAAGCCGCTGCCAATGACCCCATGGGCATGTCAGGTGCCATCGTCAGGAAAATGTTGGCACCTTACCTGGGCAAAGGCCACATCATCTACACTGACAACTGGTATACTTCTCCTGCTCTCTGCCAGTTTCTTTATGACAACCAAACGGGGTCATGTGGGACTGTCAGAAAGACAAGAAAGTTTATGCCAAAGTTCACAGGTGATGTCATTCCTCTCACAGATGCCTCCTCCACTGACACACCTTCAGAAGACGACCTGGCCCATGAACACCGCGAGAGGCATGTGCGAAGAAGGCGACGAAAGGGGCAGAAATACAAGCAGCTCGAGAAGTGTGGGAAACTGATAGCCCTGAAGTGGAAGGATAAGCGAGACGTCCACCTGCTTTCCACCGTCCACACAGGTGCCCAGGTGGATTCTGGCAAAATCCACTACCGAACCAGGAAGACAATCTACAAGCCCGACATGGTAGTGGACTACACAAAAACATGCGCCTGGTGGACAAGTCTGACTGTCAGCTGTCAGGCGTTGAGTGTCTGAGGAAGACTGTGAAGTGGTATCACAAGCTCTTCCTCCACCTAGTTGACATAACGATGCTGAACGCCTACAACTTGTGGTTGGTGAAAAAGGATATGGCCCCAAACCAGAAGCTGAAATTCCGGGAGTTCGTGTACAACGTCTCCTACCAACTCCTGGAGAAGTGTGGCACCACCACTCACAGACGTACGGCATGGCGTGGGGATCACGTTCCTGACCGCATCCAGCTGGGTGTCGAAAGACACTACCCAACCAACACCGAGCTGATTGGCACTCGTCACAGGCAGGTGCAGTGCACCGTCTGCAGCTCCAGTGTCAGGAAACCCCATGTCACCAAAAGAGTCACCTCAATGTGCGCCGAGTGCAAAGTTGCACTCTGCCTGGGTGACTGCTTCAGGGACTACCACACCTTCAAGAACTACTGAGTGTCGGCCCCTGCCCTGCCCTGCCCTGGACTCGCCCCGTGCCCTGCCCTGGACTCGCCTCCTGCCCTGCCCTGGACTCGCCCCCTGCCCTGCCCTGCCCTGGACTCGCGCCCTACCTTACCTGACCTGACCTAATTGATCACGCTACCTCATAATGTAACATATATATTATATAATGTATAAGTTCCAAAGATGTCCCTGTGATATAGCTTTTACATTATATAATTGTATGTTTCATTATTTAGTTTATAAGTTTCAAAGATTTACATGTAATATGCCTTATTTTTTTAGTATATCAATATATATGTTTGTTATTAGCCAAAGTAATGTGTATATAATTATTTTCTTACCTCAAATGAATTGTACAAAAATAAATATGTTTCAATAAATCCTGTCAAACCTACTATGATAATAAAATAAAACAATAAAAAAAGAAAAAAGAAAACAAGGTCATGTCATTGTATTCTTACAATATGATATTCTATGAATATTTCATATTGTTTGAATACAATGGCATGATTTTGTAAAAAAAAAAATTTATAAAAAAAATTCTAGACAATATAAAACCTTCCCCATAACCCCCTCCTGGATTCGATCCCACTACCCTACGACACTTTGAGTTTTCCAGTCCGCGACCTTACCAACCATGCCACAGGAGCTCATACCAAATATCACTCAAAACTTCGTGTCTACAATCGAAATGACAATATACAAAAAAAAATGAATTATCCCACCAATTTACGTTTGTAAATTGATCGGATTATCAATTATATCATGCCAAGGTTTATAATAGTTTGTCTCTGTCAAGAATTAGTAATTATATAACTTTATTCTGTCAAAAATTGCCCAAACACTCAGCAAAATTGCCCCTCTCAGTGTGACTCCACTCATTTTCACACGGTCAGGCGGTCACGAGGTGACCCTTGCCGCTCCTTGATGCTCCAGCTACAGCAGCTCTCTCTGGGAACAAAATTGGTATAAATACAATAATGGATAAAATACTCTTCACAAATACATTTGTATTGTATAATATTGTAAATAAAAATGAATAATAACTGTGTGGGTGTCGAAAATTGCTCAACCAGCTTTCTTATGTCTCGCCTACGCGCGTATATTGGATTATACATAGTCATGACTGTCATACAAATAATTGCAGTAGGTCTCGAATATACATTTAGATTGCATATTACTTCGAAATAAATAAGTAAACGTTTCTCTGGTGGCAATCTACCCTTTCGCAAGTGTAAGGAGACACCAGTCTATATTTAGCCCTCTATCACAAAAGGCAATCTGCCTGTGTTGACTCAGCACCGTCGCTGGTGGTCTATAAATATAGTACTTTATTTACAGTCAATGGCCTACATGTTTCTGTGGTACTTCACATGTGTCTAAAATGCAATGTCTGCTTGCATAAAAATGCAATTCTGAAGTCCATTTATACGTACGACATACGCATGTCTCAGTTTCTCTCTCTCTCTCTCTCTCCATTCCTGACTCATGTTATTGTAGACCTGTTGATGGCAACGAACACCAGCCATCTGGTAGACATAAGGGTCAAAATACCAAACATCAATACGCCTGGGGCGCCTCCACAATTATCACAAAGCTGGTTATCTATCTAGAGATCTGCCTGACTTCCATCTCTCCACGACTCACTCACTCACTGCACCCCTGCATGCCTCCCTCCCACCCACCCACCCCCAACCCACCCTTTCAGGCTTCCGTCTGCTAGAAACACATTCACAATTTGCGTAAATATCGCATCAATTGGGCTATATGCGGTATATTCCTTGTTATATGGGACGCCTACATATGTACACGTCTTTATTATAGCATGAGAGTGCTCTAAATACAAGATTGACGTGATATTTATGGCGTAACACACCCTCTCCCCCTTTCATTCCCACCACAACTCACTCACACCTTGGTTCACGCATAGAAACTCATTGATAATGTGCGTAAATATCGCATGAATTGGTTTATATGCGGTATATATTTTGATATATGGCACGTATACATACGTACAAGTCTGTATTATAGCATGACAGTGCTCTACGTACAAGATATACGTGATATGTATGGCGTAAACCACACTCTCAGCTCATAAATTGCCGCCAAACCTCCAACACATCTTCATTCCCGCCTAAAAATTATCTTATAATTCCCTTATATATTGCAATTTTTGGTCACTATGAGGCATATTCATTGTTATATGGGTGCCCTACACACGTATACATAGGCCTACTCTAAATAGCCTAAAAGGGCTCGAAAAAGGAGATATACGTGATAATACGCGGTAACCCACCCCCTCCTCCCTCTCCTTCTATCCCCTGGGCGCGTGAAAATTCGGCCGGGAAATCTCGCCGCTCGATGACAATCTAGCCGCGCGGTGCCATTCGCTCCACATTTTTCAACTACGGGCCGTTCCCCTACCCCCCCCAGACATTTTTTGGGGGGTCAAATATATATGGGCCGATGCACGCAAACATTCCCTACACGATGATGTACTTTTTATCGAAATTGGCAATAGGTCCCAAAATCATCATAGGTGCGCACAGTCTTACCCTGTAGAAAAACCCCCTGTGCGCCGCGGAGAGGTTAATAACGCTATGAATAATCAAATAACGTTATCCACAGACTCAGAAAACATAACAGAGTCCAATAGAATACCTAAAGGCTACTGTAAAGGCCAGATCATCGTGTAATTGTCGTCATTATGAGGAGGTTCACAAGCAAACCTCCTTTACACCCGCCATTGTTGTTATGAGACTCGGAAGTTACCAACGCCAAACAGGCTGGGACAGAATATCCCTAGATGTCTTAAGTATACCCTGACTATGTAATTCGTCAACATGCCCAGTTTTTATGCAACTTTACAATTTAACATCTACAATTCTACATGTAACTAATAATATACAGTATATTCAAAATTACATTTCTATTCTTGTTGTGTTGCTTGGAGTTATGCTTGCATAATTTTGTATAAGTATTGTTGTGATTGTATATGTATAATTACTTTTGTTTTGTCTTTTGCTTTTATATGTCTATTATATTCTAAATAACTTACAAGTGTTTTTACCCATATTAATTCACCCAAGACGTTCCCTCCTTAATCCAACACCCCTTCATTATGCGGAAATTGCCCTAACTACGGTAACACTGCAGACAAGCCAGGCGTGCATATATCAAGGAGTATCTAATAAGGAGTAATCACTGAGGTCTGTTCGTTATAATATTATGCCCCACGATAGTGGTGCTAACCCTAAGACGCGCGCGAAAATGACCGTGTGCCGTCACGCTTTCCAGATTATCTATCTATACTCTATGGTTGAAAGAAATAATTCTAATTACTGAATATTTACTGTTTTTAACACTAAGTGCAAAAGCGAGACTATAATAGCACACCGGAGCTTTCCAAACACTTGTTCTCTCAAGTTTTCTGAATTCTTTGGAGTTTATTTACGTTTCAATAATACATTCTTTAAGGGGAGCGTCCGGCTCATACTCGTAATAGTGCTCAAAACGGCAATATTGCGCAACCCGATATATGGCATCATCACCCATCCCTCTGTCTTCAGTTAAAATCCTGAGGCAATATTCCGTCTGGAAGCATGTTATTTCTGGGCTAGTTTAAAGTTTCCGCGGGTCGCGGGTCGCGCAGACGCGTAGAAAATGCATTATGGGTTTCGGATCTGCAAAAAATAAAAAATAAAACCATGAATTTTTGGTGAAAATATGACGTTCTTAGATATTTTGCCTAACAGTATCTAGTACTCAACCCGGGTAACAACGAAGGGTGTGGTGGTGGTGGAGGAGAAAGAGCAGTGTGGTCCAAGCCGCGAGAGAGGTAGGGTGCGGCTGGCCGGCTGGCTTGCAACAGCTCTCGTGCCTTAGTACCTCGCGTAAGAAAGTTCACTTGTCGGCGCAGTTCTGACGTAACCAAACATGCTACAACAATGTTTCTGGTGTCATTGGAAAGGGCATGAAATTCTCTACAACTCCACGTCGCCATTTGTTTTTATTTCTTTCCCATTTCGACACAGCACCCCGAGACATTTGTCACCTAATTTGTACCTAATTGTAAATGCCCTAATTCTACAATTAGATACAAAATAGAAAAAAGTATCAACGTACAATTGAAACTACACCTATTGTTAGTACCCCCAATGCATTAAAACAATCAAGCAACAACATTTAAATGAGATTTTGATTTTACAAAAAGTCATAAATTTACACACCTAACTCAAAAAATAATTGTCCTAGAGAATTAAAATTTTGGAAATTTCTTAGTTGTTAGGTCCCCTATACGTGTACAAAATCTTATGAAATACAGACAAAATCCACTGACACGTTCTAGAGTAAAAGCCTGACGCTCCCGGACGCTCCCCTTAATAGAGTACCCTATAATAAGTGACGTAAACCAATAGATCCATCTTTTCGCAAACTACGTTCCTCATTGATATTTGATCAAAGTTTTGACTCCGGATGAAACCTTTGACAATGCCATATAGTAATATCAGTGACAGTGAATACTTGGGACACGCCTATTCACAACAAACGTCGTCATTTGTTTAGAATACGGTACATTCTATCGTATTTTCCAAGACACAGATATATGTATGCAGCTTCTTTTGTATCTCAACACCTTTCATAAAATAGTCCTAAGTGAATGTAAATTCACAGTAAACTATTTTTGCATACAGTGCACACCCTTATTTGCGCCTAGGTATATTGGCCCCCTTCTGCGTATACATGGCTTCGCGTATACGTGGGCACTAATTAACATAGGTTTCAATGGGAAATCGACTTAGGTCGTACCAAGCTCACCCATCTTAGACCCTCATTTCCCCCAAAATACATCCAATAAATACATATTATATGAGTAGAATACTTATAATTACATATTATGAGGAGATTACTTACCACACAGACTTTATTTGAAATCAGTCATATAGAAAGAAAATTGGCTCAGCGACAAAAAGCAAGGAGTAGTCATAAACGGTAAGGCATCTAAATGGACCAATGTAAGTAGCGGGGTACCCCAGGGATTGGTACTGGGACCAATTATCTTTCTAATTTACATCAACGACATAGATGAGGGTCTCACCTGTACAATCTCAAAGTTTGCTGACAATAAAAAATCTGCAAATAGCGTACTGTCAAAAGAACAAGTTGACAATATGCAACACAATCTAGATAAGTTGTCATGTTGGGCCCAAACTTGGCAAATGAGTTTCAATGCGGATAAATGTAAAGTACTACATATCGGATACCGAAATGAGAAAGTAAACTATTCGATGAATGGCACTCAGCTTAAGAGTGTAGACAGAGAAACCATCTGGGAGTAACAATATCAAGTAACCTAAAACCGAATCAACAATGTTCAGAAGTTGTTAAGAAGGCAAACAAAATAATTAGCTTTATAGGCAGGTAATTTGAGCATAAATCCAAAGAAGTTATCCTAACTCTTTACAATTCCTTAGTCCGCCCTCTTCTGGAATACTGTGTTCAATCCTGGTGCCCATATTACCAAAAATATATAGACAAGCTAGAACGAGTTCAACGTAGAGTTACCAAAATGATACCTAGCCTCAAGAACAAACCATACGCGTCTGAAAGAATTAAATGTATTTCCTTTAACCCATTGCAGATTAAGAGGCGACTTAATTCAAGTGTTCAAAATCATTGAAGGCATCGTCAATATGAACTGTAGTAAGTACTTCACTATCGACCAATCTAATTACACGCGGGGAGGCGGTTGCAAAATTATTGGTAAAACTTTTAACTCACACGAATCTAAGAATTTCTTCTTCAATCGAGTTGTCAATTTGTTGAATGGGCTTCCCCGAGACGTTATAGACTGCAGCACCATTGATTCTTTTAAACATTGCCTAGACAAATATCTTTCCTCAAACCTGCGACTGACTGCATTTGTAAATGAATAACTTTATTTTATTCCCCTCTCAGATTCATCAAGGATTATTGCGTATATATATTACTAAGGCGTTACCGGTACTCTCTTTTTCCCAGATATACGAAAGATCACTTATACCTGTGTTATGTTACTAACCCATCTGTCCCCTACTAACTTCCTAATCCTGCCATGGACATTAGTTCCAGGGCAGTAGTTCCCTTCCCAATTTCCCCTTACCCACTCTAAACCACTGTTCGGACACTTAATACTCAGTGTTTTGGAGGACAAGCAGCCTAGAGGGGTCAATAGACCTGTTGT
This sequence comes from Paralithodes platypus, assembly GCA_032716605.1. Lineage (NCBI taxonomy): Eukaryota > Metazoa > Arthropoda > Malacostraca > Decapoda > Lithodidae > Paralithodes > Paralithodes platypus. The sequence continues at coordinate 49,711,079 of CM064503.1, forward strand.
TGCTTGATTTCCTTTGTATAACCTAACCTAAAACATCGGCATAATTTTGCCACTTTCGTCCGACACGGTGTCAGTAGGCTTTACAGGCCTTAGCTCTCTGCTTTGACAGTCTTGGGCATTTAACCCGATTACGGTGGTGAAAGGCGACGAACCTCTTAAGATACAAGGCATAAATAAAGCCTTTTAAATGGCCTCAGTAGCACTTAAAACAAAGGAATATATGATTAAGTGAGATACTTCCCCTCCTTACCTCCTATCACTCCTCCACATGTGTCAAAACCCGCTCCCCCCCCCCCCCCCTTCAATTATCACCTATTTTTCCTCTTATTCGCTTGTCTATCGGTTTATTTAACGCGCCATTATCTCCAACCCGGTCCCAAGGTGTTGTTCTGCGCCTATCGAGTGCGTGGGGATAGAGAGAGAGTGAGAGAGAGGCTTCAGTCTGCCTCTCGGCATTGGAGAGGAAGGGTATACGTCACATTCGCCTCACTCTTCATGACTGGAGGGTCGACAATAATTTGTGTTTTTCACACCCCAAATACTATTTCCACTTGTTTTATTGTTGTTACATGTTAATATCTTCATATTAAACGTAAAATAGGCGCATATGAATAAGTATTAACAATATTTATCGTAAAATTACTATATTAGGCGGGAATGAATCCTAATATTGTCGCTTGACGGTAGGGTGTGAACTACCAATAGCTCGCGCTTAACGGTTTAATTCCTTCAGTATTACCACCAGGCCCACTTTCCCTATCACTGAATAGACTAAAGGCCCTAATAAACGTGAGATACACGAGGTTCGGGCAGAAAAAAAGCTTGTAAACAGGTAGTTTTCCAACATAAAGGTGGCTTTGATGGGTGGGATGGGAGCTGCAAGATGGCCGACCAAAACAAAAATCGGGATGATTTTGATAGATGAGAGCCACACCGGTCGAGTGAAGAGCACACTCACGTGTTAATCTGCTTTACCTGGGTTCGGTCCCAGCCAAGGCGGACATTTAATGGGTGTGGTATTACGTCCTAGTGTGTTTCACATGCTCGCACCCAGTCGGGGGACACCTCGACGACGTATACAGACTAATAACACACATACCAAAGCCACTCCAACAGCTTCCTCTCTCTCCAACACCCCTTCTGCTCTCTACCCCATCTCTCTACACTCTTCAGAAAATAGGAAAGTAGAAAGTAGCTATGAGGTGCCGTTGTAAAAGCTTATCCCTCAATACATTCACCTGACCTATATATATATATCATTTCCACCAGGCCCACTGTCCCTATCACTGAATGGACTAAAGGCCCTAATAAACGCGAGATATAAGATGTTCGGGCAGAAAAAAACTTGTAAATAGGTATTTTTTCAACACATTGATGGCTAGGTGGTTGCGATGTGAGCTGCAAGATGACAGACAAAAAAAGAATCGGGATGCGCATCTGTCCGCCCGATTCAAATTCGTGAATATCTGGTATTTTTAGTTAGTTTTTTTGCGCAGATAACGAGTAATGGTATATTTAGGGGTGTCTGCGGATAAAGAGTTTCACGAATACTTGGAGCGCGCATAACAGGAGTGCACTGTATATGGATTATTCAGTGAAATTATATTGAAGATATATTGTTTTAGCCATTTTCACGGGATTGTATCACCCAGTTAACAGCTTTATTTAGATCGCTCATATAGGCCCCAGATGTTTGGCTTGTAGAACGTAAATTGTGGCGCGAAGGTTTTGTCGTACAAGAATGTTTTAGAATCTGGCCCTTGGCCAGGAGAGGGAGGGAATGTGTATATGTATAATATGTCATGCATACCGATATACATAGAAGATAAATACTGAAAAGTCCTTAACATTTTAACCATACTTTATTCTATACAGCCCATAATTATTCCAGAAACAAGACAGACGGTTCACTACCACCGACAAGAGAAGTAAGGGCGGGTCTTAACGTGGCTCACTCACATTGAGCTAACATGGAGGATAAACAAGCCACCAAGATGGGGAAGAGGGGAAGGAGGTGAGGAGAAGGTAAGAGTATGAGGTAATAGTTTGAGAAAGGAATAAGATAAATAGGAGAAACAAAAGGTTGACGGTGATGATGATGATGGAAAAGATTGATAATAATGATGATGAATATGCCTGTCATTTAGGCCCATGTCTTGCAACTACTGTATGCAGCAATATTGCTTCAATTCCCATCTTTTATGTTGACAGAACTCAGTTTTCCACAAAATATCCTTAAATCCCCAGTGCTCTCTTGAAGATCCCATGATCTATTTCCACTCCATGTAATCCCTTTGTAAATATATTTCCATTTTATCCTGATCTCTATCTATATTGTATCTCATATATACTGTATGCTATATGCAACCACAAGGTATTCAGTATAAATTGCTATGCTATGACGATATTGGTGATTTTGAAAGGAACGCAAAAACAGATGTAAAATGTCTCGTTTTAGGTATGTTTCTTGAAGAATATGTTTAGTATGACATGTACTGTATATGGAATAATATTTGCTAAACCTTCAGAGATATAAACATTTATTGGATAGAAAGATACAAAAAATGCAATATTATAGAAGACCGTGCATAAAAGAAATTTAACCTAGTGCATTAAGGTATATTAATCTAACCTATCTAGTGATAATATGTGAACGACTACCATAGTATACCTTAGTATCTCATAAAAGCTGCAAGGAAGTCATGTATTATATCAGTATACGCCGAAATATGTGTTTGTCAGGGTAGGGTATACAGCATTGAGGCTAATTGCCAAGGATTCCTATTGGACATATCTATCTGCATGGCAAATTACAATTCAGTAGCTCTGCAAAGAGAGCACAGTAACAAGGTTGATAATTTAATTTACTTACTGTATTCCACCGCAGACGAAAACATTAAATATGAAATCCTTCCTAATAGGGGTACTCAGAACAGGACAACACATTAAATCCATGGAAAACGTCTTTGCTAAGAACTGTCCTAATACGGGTACTCAGAACAGGACAACGCACTAAATTCATGGTAAAGGTTGTGTTAAGAACCGTAAATAATGTGAAATCCATTGTTATAGTGGTGTGTAAGCGGTGGTGAAGTAAAGTTCAGCCATTGTCCACAGGTGAGTGATTGCAGGCAGACTGTGTGTAATATAATTAAAAGAAGACTTCAGAGGCTATAAACTCTTCAGGATTATTAAGCCAGCACAATGTAAATCAAGAATAGCAGGACTGGAGCCCCTTTCTGAGAACCCCAGTCCCTTGTGTGTGTAGGTGGGGAGGAAGTGTTGTGCTGCCTTTCCCCTCAAAGCCCCACCCTCACCACAATCATTTCATGCTTAGCCCCCACACACGAGGGTTATGTAATTGTAATCGACTATTGTAACTGTATTTGTTTAACTTAATCTTAGTCTAGTTTAATAAAGCTATATTATATTGCTTATTAACTTGATCCAGATTCATTTGCTAAAGGTAATAATATACAAACACATTTGAACCTCTGAACCATTAACCCGGGAAAGGCGCCGAGATTCAAGAGGTTTTACAGGGCGAAAGTGCCGGGACTCTTAACCTGGGAATGGCGAAGGTCCCCAATTAAGTCTGTACTGAGATTATTATATATTTTTTTTTTTCATAGGGAAAAAGAGGTAAAAACAACATCTCACTACAGACTCAATTGAGGACCTTCGCAGTTCTTGGGTTAAGAGGTTAGGCATAAAAAATGCCTTTCAAAATACCCCACTGGCACTCAAAACAAAGCAATATGTGATTAAGTGAGATAATTCCCCTTCAAACTTTCTATCACTCCTCCATATGTCTAACCCCCTTTCCCCTCCCATCAATTATCACCTATTTTTTCCTCTTATTCCCCCTGTTATCGGGTAATTTTCGGCGCGAATTTCCCGCCCGTGGTCTCAGGGTCACAGGGGAGGCAGTTAGAGATCCTAGCAAAAGAGAGACTTCACTTGCAAGACGTCAGTGTCAATTGGGAAGTGAGAGAGAGAGTACAAAGGAGTACAAAGGAAATCAAGCAACAACATATCTAGTGACCCTTCTAGGTTGCTTGTCCTCCAAAACACTGAGGATCAAGTGTCCAAACAGTGGTTTAGAGTGGGTAAGGGAACATTGGAAAGGGAATTACTGCCCTGGAACTAATGTCCGTGGCAGGATTAGGAAGTTAGTAGGGGACAGATGGGTTAGTAACTGAGGGGGGGATAAAATAAAGTTATTCATTTACAAATGCAGTCAGTCGCGGGTTTGATGCGAGATATTTGTCTAGGCGGAGTTTAAATGAATCAACGGTGATGCAGTCTATAACGTTTCGGGGAAGCCCATTCCACAAGTTGACAACTCGATTGAAGAAGAAATTCTTAGATTCGTGTGAGTTAAACGATTTACCAATAATTTTGCAACCGTTTCCCCGCGTGTAATTAGATTGGTCGATAGTGAAGTACTTACTACAGTTCATATTGTCGATGCCTTTGATGATTTTGAACACTTGAATTAAGTCACCTCTTAATCTGCGCTGGGTTAAAGGAAATAGATTTAATTCTCTAAGACGCTCTTCGTATGGTTTGTTCTTTAGGCTAGGTATCATTTTGGTAACTCTACGTTGAACTCGTTCTAGCTTGTTTATATCGTTTTGGTAATAAGGGCACCAAGATTGAACACAGTATTCCAGAAGAGGGCGGACTAAGGAATTGTAAAGGGTTAGGATAACTTCTTTGGATTTATGCTCAAATGACCTGCTTATAAAGCCAATTATTTTGTTTGCCTTCTTAACAACTTCTGAACATTGTTGACTCGGTTTTAGGTTACTCGATATTGTTACTCCCAGATCGGTTCCTCTGTTTACATTCTTAAGCTGAGTGCCATTCATCGAATAGTTTGCTTTTTCATTTAGGTGTCCGATATGTAGTACTTTACATTTATCCGCATTGAAACTCATTTGCCAAATTTGGGCCCAACATGACAATTTATCTAGATTGTGTTGCATATCGTCAACTTGTTCTTTTGAGAGTATGCTATTTGCAATGTTTGTATCATCAGCAAATTTTGAGATTGTACAGGTGAGACCCTCATCTATGTCGTTGATGTAAATTAGAAAGAGAATTGGTCCTAGTACCGATCCCTGGGGTACCCCGCTACTTACATTGGTCCATTTAGATGCCTTACCGTTTATGACTACTCTTTGCTTTCTGTCGCTGAGCCAATTTTCTATCCATTTCAACACACCGTCTTGTATTCCATACGCTTTTAGTTTTAGCAGTAAACGTTTGTGGGGAACTTTGTCAAAGGCCTTTTGAAAATCAAGGTTATAATATCTACAGCTTTACTCTCATCGTAGAGGTTGAGGATATCGTGGAAGAAGTCTAAGAGGTTTGTTAAACAGGAACGTTTTTTACGAAAGCCGTGTTGAGTATCTTTAAGTATGTTATTTTCCTCTAAGTGATTTACGAGTCTGTCTCGTATGACCGTTTCTAGCATTTTACATACAACTGAGGATATACGTCGTGCCGGCTCTCCCCTCCTGATACGATCGGTCGGCAATAATACGCCTTTTTCACCCCCAAATACTATTCCCACTTGTTTTATTGCTGTAACTTGTTAATTTCTTCTTATTAAATGTAAAGTAGGTGCACATGAATAAGTAATAATTATATTTATGGTAAAATGACGACTTTCGTTGGGAATGAATCAAAATTCCTTCGCCTGGCGGGACGTTTCAAATACCATAGCTTCGCCGTTTAAAGGTTAAGTCAAACTCCGAATCATTTGCGACATGATATACAGTAGCACTAATTTGCTTTAAGGCTCGTTCCAACACAATCAGTTTTGAAGCATGGTATCGAAGATGCTCACGATAGATAACTCAAAAACTGATCATTTAGACATGCACACTGCACCGCCTTCCCTGCTGGACCAGGACAAGCAGAAAGCTAAACATTAAACACGGGCACCTGTAGGTGGCTGTACCACACATGCGTCTTATGACTGATTTTAATAATTTGATACGGTTTGGGCAATGATCTGTTGGAGCCAATATGTTAACTGACATAGTTACACCCCTTTTATTCTTTTGAGTTCTTCTTAATCTAGAAAACAAAATAGTGTAGTTTTAGTGTGATTATATTAAGTACGGTGTTATTTTCGTAAAAGTGTTAACGCACTTCAGAATAGATTATTATTGGTGCTCCTTTTGTACCCACTTTTGGGAAACATACTGCAGGTGCTTCTTGTAATTAACTAAATATTTCACACGGAGGTAAATAACCTATTATTAAACAGGGTTTTATTTGACTCTGGTAGCTGTGCCAAACACAGAGGGAAGTGCACACATTTGATGAAAACAAAATAATATAAGCACCTAGTATAGAGAGTACAAAGAGCTGAAATAATATATGCACCTAGTATAGAGAGTACAAAGAGCTGAAATGTGTTGCATCATTCATGATGCAACTGGAGCAAGTACAGTCGTCGGAATAAGTTCTTTACAACACAATCATTTTAATTATGCAAATATAACTGGGATAATCAAATTTTGAATAAACTTTCTTTTGTGTATATTTACAAACTGTTCTGTGAATTACTTTTTTCTAAACTCAGTTCTCCCAGCAATATGTGATATTTGCATAATGCAAATCACAGGGTGGTAATTTATAATTTATTCCGACGACTGTACATAGGACATTGTAAGCTCAATTGATTCTCTCTCTCTCTCTCAAAAAAAAAAAAAAAAAAAAAATGCACCTGCATATGTGTTTTGTAATATATCATCTTATGTTGAACAATACACGAGGAAGCAATTTTTCAATTGTTCATAATTCTATAACAATGGTATACTTTATATGAGTCTGAATCCATTTAGTAGAATGCCAAAAGATGTTGTCCTTAGTTATTCTGGCTTTAGATTAGAGATGGAAACTTCCTTGATGGCGGAGATTATAAGACATTCCAGCAACAAATACTACTACCACATTTCCGTAGAGATAAACTAATAGTTAAAAGTTCTATTGATTATATAGAATTATTGCGTTAATATAATACATTTAATGCTACAAGCCTCGACCAATGATTTTGTCAGTATAATATTGGATTACATTATTATCTATAAAATATTTTCGATTGTCTGTGTGTGTGTGTGTGTGTGTGTGTGTGTTCTTTATGCATGGCCAAATTTTTTAAGCTAAAGCGTTCATACTTGGTATGCATAGTAAGGGGGTCCCTAGGCAGGTTTTAGTGAAAACATAGAATTCCCCAGAGTGAAAGGGACGGAGAAAATGGGCGCGAAATCGGAAAAATGGCCGTTGGGAGCAGAAGGAGGCCTCCGGTCGAAAAGGTGTATGGAACGAAAGTTGTTCGCAGCCCCCCAAAAAAGGGGTACGGATGAGGCCAGATCCAAAATCAGAGGTCATTTAGCGGCCGAAATCGAGGTCGCCGTCTAATGAGGCACAGGGAGGTCGAGGACTGTAATTATGGTAGTAGTAGTATTGTGATGATTGTGGTAGTAGTGATTGATGATGGTGATTATGGTAGTAGTAGTGGTGGTAGTAAGTAGTGATGGTGATTATGGTGATTACCCGGGCAATGCCGGGTACCCCTGCTAGTGTAATTATATATATATATATTGTATATTTGATTTTTGTACTTCGACACAGTGCCTCCATACCTACCTGTAGCATGCTCCTCCACCATGCTTGAAAAATGATAATGTAAACAAGCATTTAGATTCATATTAAAATGAATGTATTTTTATTGAAGCTCGTGGTCATACTGTTGTTATCAATATACTATGCACACATTTGAATCTGTATATAACCCAAACGAGATAATACTAACCTATTTATTAGCATAAATGCATCAGAACTTGGCTTTATAAGTTCCAATAGGTGTTCACAGTTGTACAATAGTTATAAAATACCCCACAATACCATACTTGGGAATAAAGCCATCCCCCTTGAACCCCTTCAATTATTGATACCAAGGTCCACTGAGTCTCAGTACATATAAAATATGTGGTACAGGGTGTAATCTTCTCATAATCAAAATATATATTACACAACCTCCACACAATCAACATGTTACATAAAAATATCCCCAACCGGGTTCCTCTTATACCTGTAATCCTATAGACAAATCTGAACTTAACTTATTAACCCTCTCCGTCACATATGACACGATCGCGTCATATGAACTTAGTGAAATAGCTCAATAATAAGTCATATGACTCATTTGCATCATTTTGAGCTCAGTAAGTTAAGTAAGTTAGATCATAATCTGTCGGTTGATGGCAACCCCTAATTCCTCCGACTTCTAACGGTCCCTCAGTGTGAGAAAGACTGTTGTGGGGGAAATACCGGGCGCTCGGGCAACCCCTAACTTTCGTAAGTTAATATGTCTGGGGGGGGGGGGGGTTAAAGCAGTAAACTTGTTTTTTTTCTCAGCATATTGTAATTACGTTAGTAGCTAACTTCATCTGATATCCTGGGTCTGAATTCTGGGAGAATCACATGCTTTCATAAATTTCATTTCAGCCGTCCGGCTGGCTCAGTTGATAGCGTGCCTGATTCCCATCTTGCAGGTCTCGCGTTCAATCCCCGCTCAGATTGAAAAGTTTTCTGGGATATAGCCGGCGGTTACCATCTCCCCATGAGCAAGGGGGATGGGTAATGGTCTCTGGTAGACTAAAGAAAGCCAAGCGCTTGTGAATCCTCGAAGGAGGAGAACAGGTGCTATATAAGTAACCAGACGATTATTATTATTATTATTATTATTATTATTATTATTATTGGTGTTAAGAACGACATTAGAGAATATAACTATATTGGTGTTTCTATGAAATGGGTGTGCAATTGCCTATTGTAATTATATCAGATGTTAAACTAATCGAGATCCAGCATATTGAAATTGTTAATAATTTTCACCATAATCCACTATAATGGAATTACAATGGTGATGGGCTGATCTATCTGAGTGAGAGCTGAGCGATCTCTGCCATTTTCATAGCTTATTCTGACTGTTCCTTTTACTTATATATTTTCTAGATCTCAAGTGACAGCGTCATCTTTTCCGTGGATTGACCTCCCCACTGCCAACCTAGAGGTTGGCAGATTGGGAGCCAAAGCGTCACATTTGTCCTTTGCCCCTCAGCTTTCCCTTCATAATTGCTTATTCTACATAGTAAGAACATCTAGTTAGAACTAGCAGTTAGAGAATATTATAATGCTTAGCTACGTTTTGTTTTAGTTTTCCGTGTTTGATCATTCCAAGGAAAATCAATAAACACATATATCGTAAATACGATAGGTTATGACTCTTTTGTGATCCCGTATGTCTCTGTGACGTCACGGTCGCTCCTGCAGCACGACGTAGGACGAGTAGATCGTATATTATAAGGTTGTAAACAAGTTAAGTTATAAAAGGCCTAATATGCTATTAAGAAATATTGCCATGGTCTTATGTAGTATATATGAATTTATCGTATATACTAATATAATTTATCGTATAGAGCAACCTAGATGCGGTACGATAATTTGGGCTCCTGGCGTTTGCCAAGGCAGCAAGGTGTGCCTCTGAGGAAGAGAGAGCAGAGCCTTCACGAACACCGACCAGTTAACATCTATTTTCCGCCCTCAGTTGATCGCGCTATTGTGCCTCTAATCACAATACACTCACAGCAATACAAACAGCTACACCATCACGACGCTCTCATCGACGCCATGACTGACTGACAGATAAGCATAATATTCATGTCCATTCCCATGTAATCATTTATTCTTTCTTTCACTTGACTCGATTCTCGGGACCGGTGTCTTGCCTCCCCATTGTCCGCCATATTGGGTAAAACGTTCTCCCTTGCCTCGTTGCCACGTGGAACTATTGGTGAGTTAATTCCTGGCTAGTATATTAATCCTTCGAACCTTACCCTATATATAAATTTATTATGTGAGACCTTTGGATATAAATTAGCTTGTTTCAGATTGAATTCAATTTAGATATGGAGTAGTTTTAATTTAGATTGATTTTATTTGATTCATTATAGCTTAGTAATATTTAACTTCCATTGATAGTTTACCACATTGGTGCCCAGACCTGGGAATTAGCTACCAGTAAAGGATTTTAAGGCAATGAACAAGGGGACATATAACAGGATGCAGGAACAACTCTATGATAAACTGGCAAGGCTAGCCAAGCGATGGTTAGAGCCGGAATGCAGGGTCACATCGTTGCGCCTGCCTAAGTCCTGCATCCTACCCATCATCTTTCCCCAATAATTTTCTTTTACATTTCAGACTTCCTGTGACCTGACCTAACATTTTGTCTTGTTCAATATGACCCCTTAGTAGGTATTGCTATTTTGTGTACTATTTTTTCTCCATAACATAGAAGTCCGCCGGTCGGCGTCTCTTTAACTAGACTACTATTTTGCCGTTGTTTTTGTAACATTTAGATACATAGCCTATAGGTTTACATGCAAAATGAGTAAACAGGAAGAGACACCATCGGGTGGGGTGCTGATCAAGGCCCCTAAAAATCAAAGGGGGGGACTTCGGGGAGTGTTAAATAGGCTAATTGTAGACGTCAACACTTTCATCACTACTGCTGACCTCGAGGAATTGGAAGCTAGATTAGACAACGTCCAGGCTACCCACGGTCGTCCTTTATAAAGAGATCCATATTAATGGGGCTTAAGCACCGAATTATAGGGGCTGAGAGTCTTCGTTACAGGGCTTTACGGGGGTTACTGACAAACAGGACTACGAAGTAGTGGAGGTTTCCTATTTTTACCGTAAACAAAGGTACTTTATGACATGTATCATAGTAGACACCCTACCAGAATATGTATCTGTGGGAGTGAAGAAGGTGGAACACGCATTACGTAGCAAAGGGGTTAACTTGTCAGATCCCATGGGAGATCAAAGTGAGGTGCATATTCTACTTGGTGTTGATCACTATTACGATGTAGTATACACTGGGTTAAAAAGAATGTGTGGTGAAATTCAAATCCCCACTAAATTTGGCTTTTGTATGACCGGAAAGGTACATACCACAGTCAAACATCCTGGTCGACACTGTCTCTATATTAAGGATGAAGGTAACCGCGGCAGAGGAGTTGGTAAGTGAAGAATCCCAACCTAGTGACCCTAAAAGGACTGCCGAGTTCGACTTGGAAAGAATGTGGAAATTAGATCACATAGGCATTAATCCTGTCGAGACTGATTATGACTCGGAAATTGCGATAAAGAAGTTTGAGGAGTCTGAGCTATTGTGCCGCAGAAAAACAGTACGAGGTTAGTTTACCCTGGAAAGATAATGAGATAAGCCTACCAACGAATTATGGTTTGGCATTGGGTCGCTTGCGCGCATTACAGCGTAAATTAACACATGAACCGAGCACGCGCCAGGCGTATGATGACATATTTCGGGACTAATTAGACCGGGGTTTCATAGAACGAGTTGATGTGAAAGAACCAACTAGGAAGGGTAGGGTTCATTACCTAGCCCATCATGGGGTGAGAAAAGACAGTGCCACCACGCCAATACGGGTGGTGTATGACTGCTCGGCCCACCAAGGTCAACAGCACAGTCTAAATGACTGCCTACTGACTGGTCCGTCAATGGTGTCGGATTATTCTCAACACCTATTGCGATTTAGACTGGGGCAATATGCTTTCACCAGTGACATCGAGAAGGCATTCTTGATGGTGAGATTGCAAAAGGAAGATTGAGATGTCACTCGCTTTTCCTGGTTCGAAGACATTGGAGACTCTGGAAGTCCGGTCGAGATATACTGCTTTAGGGTCGTACTCTTTGGTGCTACATGCTCGCAGTTTCTGTTACATGCCACAATTATAAAACATCTGTCACTAATAAACTATCTCGTGGGTTGTATAGAGACAATTTGCAGGGTTCTAGCGATAGTCAGGATGAATTATTGCATATCTACTGGCAAGCACGTAGATTGTTCACAGAAGCTAATTTTTTTCTCTGTGAGTGGGTTACTAACAGTAAAAATCTTCAGAGTCTAATTTAGATGGACGGTACGGAATCTCATAACCAGGAAAAGACCAGACATTTGGGGATGATCTGGCAACCAAAACAAGACATTTTAACCTTTCAAACAAAGTCTTTTGTTCAGTAGACGGGAACGCACTCGAAGAGGAGTCTGTTGAGCAAAGTTTCGCAAATTGTTTATCCTTTAGGTCTAGCATTACCTGTTACCATAAGAGCTAGGATTCTGATGCAGGAAGTTTGGAGACACAATGTAGGATGGGATGACAGTTTGCCCGAGGACTTAAATGATCAAGGGACATTATTGTTGAAAGAGTATGACATCCTATGTACTAAACAGCTACCTCGTAAGGTGACGGCATTCGGCGATGCTACATTACATACATTTTGCGATGCTAGTGCCACGGTATATGGGGTAGCCATTTTTGTCGTTACTTCATTTGGGGCTCACTTTGTTACTGCCCGGGCGAAGGTAGCACCGGTCAAGAAGGTAACTATCCCTAAAATGGAATTGACTGCCATGCTGCTATTAGGACGTCTGGTGCATCATGTATGCACAGCATACGAGGAGGAATTAAATATTAATGTCGTTCACGTATGGTGCGATTGTCACGTAGAACTCAACTGGGTACATAGCAAGAAGTCTCTGCCAGTTTATGTGCGAAATAGGGTAGATGAGATTAGGGCCCTATTACCAGACGTCACATATCATTATGTCAATACAAAAGACAACCCTAGTGATCTCATAACTAGGGGAATAACGGCTAACCATTTAATAAAGTCCGAAATGTGGTTGCATGGTCCAAATTGGCTGCTCCATGAGAATGAATGGACAATATGGAAAGCTGTTGGTGAGGGACTTCTGCCACTGGAAACAGTGACAGTTACAGCCCAACCAAATGAGCCACTGGATCCATTAATAGAGTGGGCAAGATTCGGTGACTATTATAAATTAGTCAGAGTTGTAGCTTGGGTGTTGAGATTTGTATCCAACATCAAGGTTAAAGTAATGGGCCAACTCTGCAATAAGGGTCACATCATTAATGCTCATGAATATAAAGCAGCTGAAGTAACTTTAATTAAATGGGTTCAAGTAGCAACCTTTTCCAATGATATTGAATCTTTGCAAAGCTTTGATAAGCTAATAATGCCTAACATAGTGCGTTAACTGAGGTTGCTCCTAGATAATGGCCTCATCAGGTGTAAGGGATGCCTGAAGTGGTCGGGTGTAACGGACGGCACAAATCGTCCTTTACTTGTGTCAGCAAGATATCACGTTACTGAACTATTGGTCATACGTGCACGTAAAGATGTAAAACACTACGGGGTCTATCACATCATATCAAATTTTCGTCTCGCATTATGGCTAATTTAGATAAGTGGACTGTATATTATTGATATTAAAGGAACATTAACCATATAGAATATATTACCCTTTGATGAACTCAGCTGGTGATTGGAGGATGGCGGAAAATAGGCTAGATGACTGGAAGTGGTTAGTATAGTAAACAGAGTATGAAAAGAGGCTACAATAGGCTAGGATAGGCTAGATATTTACGTTAAGTTGTGCTAAGTAACAAAAATGATGATGTAGTGACTATGGAGTATGAGATGAAAAGTGAAGCGAAAACACCTGGTGAAGTAACTAGGAGAAAGAAGGCTTAGCGTGTGTAGCTGGGACGGAGGTTGGTTGGAGAGTGAGCGAGCGCGTTATGTTTGTCTCGTCGTGACATACCGCGCACACGCATAACATATGGAAAATGTATCCCATCTTCTTTACAATGAGATACTTGTAAACAATCTTAAATAATATAAATATATATATATATATCTATCTATCTATCTATCTATCTATATGCTCAGGCCCAATCCCCATTTTGGGGGTAGCCGACTCAAGACAGAGCAAGAACAGGGAAAACACAAAAACAACATAAAACAAAAATTAAACACAGATAAAAAACACAAACTCTCACACATCCAGGTCACCCAGGAGAAGACCCAGAAACCAGGGTTACCAAGGTCGCTCCAGCACTCCCCCGGCCCCTGACCACCAGGAGAGGTTCCGATCTCGGCAGGCAGACATGCAGCGGAGCCAAAGCGACAAGCCCTCCCACCACACTTCCAGGCACACCCTTCATATTAATCATCTCCCCGGGCCAGGCGCCTGATGGACTATTATCTAGTCCAACTTGCGCCCGACCCCTTACTCCAAATGACCACGTGTTCACTCAACTATTCACAAGCATTCTCCATTCACTCCTGTCCACCACCACTTCCCCTGCCTGATCTATAGTCATTCCTCTATCATCCAAAGCCTTTCTTACACAGTCTCTCCATCTCAATGGGGGTCTTCCTGCCCTTCTATCTCCCCTTGTACCTGACTCACATATTCTCTTTGTAAGCCTTTCATCTCCCATTCGTTCAACATGACCATACCAGCTCAGCACCCTTCTGTCCACTCTGGCTGACAAATGTTCCTGCTGCCCCACTCTCCTACGTATCTCTTCATTTCTCAATCTATCTCTACGAGTAACTCCACACATACTCCTCAAGCAGCTCATCTCCATCACATCCAGCCCTCTTTTCCTCCTTTTTCTTCAGAGCCCATGTCTCAGCCCCATACATCACTGTTGGCACAACAATTCCTTGATACAGTGCACTTTTTACTTTCACTCCGAGATTTCTCGTCTTCCAAATACTTCCCATTGCTCCGAAAACCTTCCTTCCTTCACACACTCTCTGTTTTACCTCCACTTCCATACCTCCACTCCTGCTTATTGTTCCTCCTAGATATTTAAAACACTCTACTTGTTCCAATATTTCCCCATCCAGCCTCACATCTAGATTCACCCTATGCTCTCCCCTATTACACACCATTACATTACTTTTATTGACGTTCACCTTCAGTTTCCTCCTTCCACAAACCACACCAAACTCTTTGACTACCCGCTGCAGTTTCTCATCAGAATCCGCCACCAATGCTGTGTCATCAGCGAACAGCAACTGATTCAACTCCCAATCTCTACCATTCTTTCCTACTAAACCCAATCCTCTTCCCATAGTTCTCCTTTTCACCTCCCTCACCACACCATCCATAAACATATTATATATATATATATGTGAATTATAATCCTACAATACTTTCCCATATACAACTATAGAATAATATATTCTACCCAATCATGGAACGTTCGACCAAGGTTATGGAAGCGTTCAACTTAAGACTACGGAATGATACGTAACGCTACATTAACCCAGATTACGTAACATCGAGACTGTTCATACTAGTTTGAGTACACTAAGTATGGACATATTCCCACCAACAGAAATTTTTTTTTTTTTACATGATTAGATTTGCCCGGAGGCAATCTTATCCCGCCAAGCTTGGGAGGATATCTGGGCTGCCTGTCGACGTGGGCGTTCGCCAGACGCGTCAACAGGCTGCGCCGAAGTAGAAGAGAGGGAGGGGACTTCAATGGATAACTGATCCGAGGGGGTGTCCTTGCGATCGAGGTCACCCTCAAGAGGATATAGTCGGACTGTTGGCCGTGTGATTACTCCAGTCCTGGTGCGAACCTTTGCTACCCGAACCTCACCATCACGACCTGGTAACAACTCCTCTATCCGACCCAATTTCCAAAATGCGCGCGGGCCCTCCTCATGGATGGTTACCACGTCCCCTACCCTAGGCCAATGACCTTTTAATGGTGTTAGTTTATTCTTTTGCGCTTCCCTTAAAGTCACCAGTGTGACGTTAACCACTCCGTTAGAACCGCATGGCTTGTCCTACAGTGACTCGCTAGGATCGCCAGGGCAGTGGATGTGGCTACAGTTGATGTATTATTGTGTGCTTTATTTCATATGAAAGTTCGTGTCATGGGCAGTCCAGAAAGGCTCTTTGTTTTCACCTATGTCAAGGCTTTATATATTTAATTGCAAAGTATATGTTTTATCATTAAGTAGTAATGATAGGATTTGAGAGAGAGAGAGAGAGAGAGAGTAGAACAGAGTGTGGGGAGGCACGCAGTGTTTTTGCCATACTCGATGACGTCACGGCTGGCTGGCCTCTTGGGGATTGGTTGGAGGAGTTTTTTACCATGCTTGGTGACATCATGGTTGGCGGGCCTCTTTTGGATTGGCTAGAGGACTTGTTACCACTTTTCCTACGCGGTTCGAGCTAGTGCTAGTATATATACAGCTTTCTTACCACTCTCTCCCTCAGATCTGGTTTCTAGAACCCATCCCTCTTATCCCTTTGATACCTGTCCCCCTCCATCTGAGAACCTTTTCCTCTGCCTATCTCTCCCCTTTTCCATATCTTTCACCACCTTTTATTAATATTATACCCCCTCTGGTTAACTCTGCATAATCAGCTTAATGCTGGCCAGTTGTATTGTGCATTAAGGTCTTATATAACCCATGTATGTTTAGTTGTTAAGATAAGTTGATCACGAAGCATTGGTTGGCATTCATATTGTTCAGTACCGCTTCCTATAATTATTAGTCTTCTGCTGGATTAGATAATGCTAGACTAGGAGTCTGATACTATAAGGTATTGTTTCCGATGGGTGCTGGCTTTAGTTAAAAGCTGCACGACATACCTGAGAACTGGAGTTGATTGGGTAAATTCTAGTCTGTGTGCCATTGAGAGTAGAGCATGCACGAATGAGGGCTTTTTGCCTATACCATTCTGCACTGTTCTAGGCTCGGTTGTTTGTCTTTGAGGTACGCCAGGAGAACGCTTAATACTTCGGTATTAAGGTTTCTCAAGAGAGCTACCCTTCCCTATAACGTAATATTTGACGCACAGCCTTGAGATTTGCACTAGGCTATGCGGCATGCCATGCGCACCAGTATCTCGTATCACTGACTTTAGCTAGACTAGTATATTAAACCAATTGCTCTTATTATGCATACCCGTTTATGATTACACAAGCATTTCGCAGCCTAGTTTGATGTATTGAGACACAAACGACTTGTGTTGATAGGAGTACTGCATTGTCGTGGCGATTATTATTATTGTTGTAGCATTTAGGATATTCTTGGCTCCGACTGCATTATATATCCTGCCTTTTTGTGTGCATGGCCTGCACGAGCATTGTTCCGCTGCCTGCCTTATTGGGTTCCATTTCCGATTCGAGCATCTTGATAGCATCTAACATTTAAAGAAGATTCCTTGTTGGTGTTGAAGGACTTTAGTGCACTTTCTTTCATGCAGGAGTGCCTGACATTTATTGATTAAAGTAACGTAAGCTGTAACTTCTCTTACCACCTTACTTTGCATACCATAACCAAGCACCTTCGGTTATAGGTAGTAATAGGCTGTTTTCACATAACATTAAGCCTAGAGTAGACGCACATTTATTGAGAGTTTGATAACCTATTATTGCATATAGAACTCTGGAGAGTATTTGTGTTCTTTGTTCACTGGGAATATACATCAGAGGTTGGATCTAGCGCTTTACGTTGTAGCATTTATGCCATTACTAGTCCAATGAATAAGAGCCCTGATATATTTGAACCTCAGTCGTAACAAATGGCTGCCTTACCTAGGATTTGGTGAACCTACATTTATTAGCAGGGAACATTAATTTTGTTGTTTTGGGGAACATTTTGCGGGGATCAGCAAGAATAATTTTTGTTTGCAACATAGTATAGCCCTTGAGTATTTCCGAGAATTTTTGTGTGTATACATACATAACATTTTAAGACTGAGTGTTCCACACATAAGTGCAGTTTCAGTCTCTTGTCCTAATGGCGGCGTTCCAGGCAACCCTGTTAAGGGCTGCTTCACTTGTCAAGTTCTTGGATTTGAGATCGGCGCGTATAGTCCGATCCCAGGTCTTCCTCGGTCCACCCCTTGGTGCAGCTCCCTCCACAATCACAGACCTGCATTTTGTCACCCAATTTTGTTCATCCATTCTCTCCACATGTCCATACCATCCCAGTCTACTTGTACGCATCACCTCGCTAATACTCTTTATACCTAAACGTCTCCTCAGCTCAACATTTGTTATTCTATCCTGTAGCCTGGCCCCACACATCCATCTCACCATTCTCATCTCATTACGCTCCATTCTGTTGACATCCTCTACTTTAACGGCCCATGTTTCTGAGGCATACGTCATTGCACTTCTAACACATGAGGCATACACCTTTCCCTTCAGGGGGAGAGGCATTCTTTTCATGGTCAGGATTGGCATCAATTCTCTGAACTTCCCCCAGCCACACCTAATTCTAGCAACAGTGGCAGCCTCGGCCCCACCACCGGCAGAGATGGTATCTCCTAGGTAACAAAACTTGTTCACCAGCTCCAAAGACTCATTTCCAAAATTCACAGCCACAGGATCATCACTTAACACAAGCTCGCCTTTGCACACTACGCACTCAAATTTCTCTATTTCTGACTTATCCTTCGGCAGGGGCCCCTTTATTCTACTACAGCGCTTACTCCCATGGTGTACCCAACATCGACAGATGCTACATTGAATTGAGTTAACGCCCACTCCCTTTCCACACACTGCACATGGGTATGCACCGCTCTTTTCCACATTGCCTCGTCTCAAACTACAATGCATAACCTTGGTTTTGTTAATATTGACTCTTAAACCCTTGCTCGCCATGCCCTCTCTCCACTTTCTGAATTTGGCCTCAGCATCCTGCATACTGTCAGCTATTAGGACTAAATCGTCTGCATAAAACAGTTCCAACGGGAGTCCGCCTCTAAAAACTCCAAGACCATAATAAAGAGGAGGGGGCTTAACACTGAACCCTGATGGACTCCAACACGGACTGCGAATTCATCACTCAGTACACCTTTCACCCTCACCGAACTTCGCGAATCCTCATACATCTTCATTATCACACGCACCAGCCACTCTTCCACACCAAGTTTCCTCATAGCCCACTGTACAACATCTCTAGGTACCCTATCAAAGGCCTTCTCCAGGTCCACAAACACAAAGTAAAGATCCCTGCCTTTTAGTAGGTATCTTTCCTGTATCTGCCTGACTATGAAGATAGCATCGGTTGTACCACGTCCTGGCATAAAACCAAACTGCATATCATCAATAGAGATGCTTTGCCTGATCAAACCCTCAAGGACTCTCTCACAGACTTTCATGATTTGGTCAAGCATTTTCAGGCCCCTATAATTTCCTCTATCTAGCGCATCCCCTTTTCCTTTGTATATATTTACTATTACACTTTTGAGCCAATCCTCTGGGATTTTCTCATCTTTAATAATGGTGTTTATCAACTCAGTGACTAAGTTTACACCAATCTCCCCTGAGGCTTTTATCATCTCAGCGACAATGTCGGAGCAACCTGGAGCTTTACCGTCCTTCATTTTATTGATTGCGTCGCTCACTACAGCTGGTGCTATCAAAGGAGGGGGCCCAGATATTGGTTTTTCGATACTAAGCTGTTCCTTATCCCATTCAAACTCTACATTTAGCAATCGTTCATAGTGTACCTTCCATGCTTCTCTGATTTCATTTTCTGCATACACAATCTTCCCATTATCATCTCTAACACACTGTTCACCTATAATATCCCTACTGTCATTTTTAACTCGCCTAGCTAGGTTGAAGATCCCATTGGGATTGTCAGTGTTACACACTTGTTCGAGGACCAGGTCCTTAATGCGATTTTTAGCATTGTAAATAACTCTTTTGGCAGTTCGTTTAGCTGCCTGGTATTCCTCCCTGCTGCCTCCTTTCTTCCATGCTTTGAAGCATCTCCTTTTCTCTTTCACAGCATTGTATATTGTATACAGCATTGTACATTGTATATTGAGGTATAAGAGTTTGGGGTGCTTCTTTTCTGAATATTGAGGTGGGAAATTTTTGTGAGCATCATGTCTTATACCGGATCAGAGGAGAATGGAGACACAGTACGTAATGTCGAAACTGAGGAACAGCAGCATGATGAAAGGGTTAATCAGGTGAACTGTGAGGAGGATGCTAGGATATTTTTGCAATGGCCTGTTACTGCCGAGCGGTTGGAGGGTATGGATCGGTACAGTCTCCAATGCCTGGCCACAGCTATCGGTCATGCGGGTACTAGCAGCATGACCAGGGATAACTTGATAACGTGTGTACTGGGCAGGGTGACTGGTCAGCGAGAGGGGTTGAGTGCTCAGAGCCCTTCGGCCATGCTTCACCTACACTCGATTCCCAGCCATCCCAGTAGTTTGCCGACCCCGGGTACGCTTCCACAGTGGGGTGGTGACTGGCAGGGTGGGTTGCCCCTGGGGGGACCACCGGTAATTTCAAACATTGTAGCACCTTCACCTCTTCAAGGGTTAACTCCAGAATTATTGCTTCAGCTCGAATTAGCTAAGCTTCAGCATCAACAGCAACAAAGGGCATGTGAGCTTCAGCAGCAATTAGAATTAGCCAAGATAGATGAGAGAGCCAAGATAGAAGAGAGAAAAACTATCAGTCAGCAGCACATAGAGCTAGCAAAAATCCAAGCTGATTTAGAGTCGACTAGGTACTGTGCCGACATGGACGTAGAGAAGTCGCGAGTAGAGACAACGGGGCAGCGACTTGGGGCTGGTGACCGTGTTCATGATCAATCTCTCTCGCACTTATTAAAACTGGTTCCGGTGTTTGATGAGAGTGGTGTAACAGAATTTTTCGCACGCTTTGAGAAGAAGTGCCAGGAACACCAGTGGCCAGAGAATAAATGGGCAGCACTTGTATCCTCTAGATTAATAGGCAAGGGTCTTAAAGCCTATGATGCGTTACCTTTGGAGTCATTGGAGTCATGTATTGTGTATGAGGATCTCAAGGAGGCTGTCCTGAGGGCTTACGAACTGCAACCAGAAACGTACCGTTTGAAGTTCCGGGGTGTAACTAAGGGAAGAGATAGCACCTTTTTGGAACACGCCCGGGACTTGTCCGATGCTATGGGGAACTGGCTCCGATCTGAGAAGGTAACAACATTTGATGGAATTAAGCAGTTAATGATGTTGGAGCAGTTCTTTAAGAGCACGGGCGGTGATCTAACTTTGAACTTAAAGGAGAAAAAACCAAGAACTCTAGTCGAAGCAGCAGAAATGGCTGATCGACGGCTGTCGTTGATTCGGGGTTGCGGGTCCTCACAGAAGTACGATGCAAGTGCTAGGGACCGTTATCCTCCCCCTCCCCGTAGCAATGACACATTTAAACAAAAGAGCAATGAAACTAAAACTGAATCCAAACCTAACACCACGCCGTATGAGAAAAGTCGGGGCTTTTAACATCACAGTATAAGCCGAAACCGAAATGTATGTGTTTTAAGTGCCACCAGGAGGGTCATAAGGCAAATGAGTGCCCTAGTCGACCTCCTCCGGGAGCCGTGTCTTTTGCTCATGGCATTGGAGTGTTCAAGAGGACATCGGAGTTTGTTAGAGGCAATTCTTCCGAGGTAAATACACTGCCAGTGCAGAAGGATCCGGAAGGCTTATTCCCTGTCCGTGATGCCTTTAGTGACCACAGGGGACTCGGTTGTGTGGAGTGCGGGGGGTAGAAGACATGAGGTGAGAATCTTGCGTGACACTGGGGCATCGCAAACATTGTTGAGGAATTTCACTGGTAAACCTGTAAATACGGCGCGGGTGGTTGTGGTTCAGGGAGTTAATGCAACAAGGTCATACCCGCTTGTAAGAATGAAGATGGAAGTTGATGGTGTGACTCGTGACCTGGATGTAGGAATTGTGGAGAAGTTACCTGTTGGGGGCGTCGACCTCCTTCTCGGCAACGACTTTGCGGGGCCTACTTCTGAGGCTCCACCCTTAGTCGTTGCCGAGAAGCCGGCCGACGTGAGTAGGGAGGAGCAGGAGTGGGTTGAGAAGTGTCCAGTGCAACCTATGGCGTGTGTTGTCACCAGATCTCTTGTATCCAGGGAGTCACATTCTGGTCAACAGTCTTTAGACAAGCGGAGGAAAGGTACCGAGAAGGGGTTGAAAGTTGATGCGGTTGAGAGTTTAGTATCAACGGACATTTTCGGGGACTTATTATTAGGACCGATTTTCGAGTCTGGAGAAGACCCATTAACTGTCACTAAGAAGGCAGAGGATGGGCTTAAAAAGACGAAGAGACAGCAACGATACACAGAGAGAGAGCAACGGGAGGCTAAATTCAGCGTAGGAGGGGGGCATGAGTTGTTTCGCAAACACTTAGATAAGCTTGCTCCTTCGGACATTCGTAAATTGCAATTAGAAGACCCGGAGGTTCTGGAATGTGGTACCGGTGCTGTCGAGTTGGAGGAGGACAGTGATGCACAATCGGGAGATTTTTACAAGTATCCCCTGACCATCATAGAGGTAGCAACAAGGTACCCTAATGCGTACCCTATGAGAAATGGGTCAGCGAAGACGGTGGTCCGGAACTTGCTAGTGTATTTTTCCCGGTATGGTTACCCTCAGGGGATTCAGTCAGACCAAGGATCCAACTTACCTTCTAGCCTCTTTGTTCAAGCAATGCCGCAGCATGGGATTGTTACGGTTGTGTCATCTGCATATCATCCGGAGAGCCAGGGTGTGTTAGAGCGATGGCACTCAGCCTTGGAATCTGTGCTTCGTTGTTGTTGCTTTGAGAGTGGGAAGGGTTGGGATCTTGGCCTGCCATATGTTTTGTTTGCTACACGGGAGGTACCTGGGGAAAGTTTGGGATTCAGCCCTAATGAGCTCGTCTTTGGACACCGTGTCAGTCCATATGGTTGAAGAAATATGGGAGGGCGCAGAAAAACCTTGTTCTATGCTCAAGTATGTCCTCGACAGTCGAGAACGGATGTTGCGCAGTCTGGAGTTGGCTGGCCTTAATTTGACTAGCTCTCAGGCCCTCATGAAGGATAGGTACGACCTCAAGGTTAAACTCAGGGAGTTTCACGTGGGTCAGGAGGTGTTGATTCTACTGCCCCTTGTAGGTCATCCCTTATCCGCGAAGTACACTGGTCCTTATAGGGTGGTTGAGAGGCTATCGGACCTGGATTACTTGGTAACCACTCCAGACAGACGGAAGCGCAATCAGTTATGTCACGTTAATCTCATGAAGGAGTATGTGAGGAACCCCCCGAGCCTCTCACTGTGCCTGTGATGATGTTTAGCAGTCAAGGTGGAGAAGGAGAACGGGACAGCCAAGCTCAGGTGGAGGATAACTGGAAGGATAAGAAATTCAAATGGGCGCCTGAGTGTGAGAAGGCGTTTGGAGTAGTAAAACACCTGTTGTGCACTCACCCGATCCTCAGGGCCCCTGACTTTAGCCTACCTTTCCAACTAGCAACGGATGCTAGTGGTGTGGGGGCTGGTACCGTCCTTGTGGAAAAGGACGATGATGGGCTGGAGCATCCTGTTAGTTTCTGCTCGGAGAGGTTCAATTCAGCCCAGGGGAGCTGCTCTGTTGTCGAGAGGGAGCTGCTGGCAGTTGTGCTTGCACTGAGGCATTTCGAGGTCTATGTTCCAGCCTATGGTCCGGTCGTTGTAGTTTACACAGATCATCACCCTCTCAAGTTCTTGGACCAGTTTCACAATCGGAATATGAGGCTGACCAGGTGGTCGCTAATGTTGCGGGAGTATAGCCTGGACATGCGCCATATTGCCGGTTGTGACAGCGTGGTTGCAGATTGTCTTTTAACCCGGGAACTGCGGGGAGACTCTTAAGAGTTCCCCCGGTGGACTGCGGGGAGACTCTTATGAGTGAGTGAAAAAAAAAATCAACTTTTGACATCGAAAAAAAAAATAAAAATAAATATTGTTTTAGTTTTTTAGTTTTTTTTTGTAAATCTCAGTCCTCTACCTCCCCTCCTTCCCCACTTTCCTCCTCTCCTTCAGTTATCACCTATTTTCCCTGTTATTCCCTTATTCTGAGGTATATTTTCGTGCTAACATTAGCGAGTTGCAAGCAGGGTGTTGTCATCACTCATGGCAAGCGAGTGCAAGAGAGAGAGAGAGAGTATCGATCGACTGTGTCTCAGTGGCCTTGGGGGAAATTGGCGGGAAAGCAGATTGCCTCACCCGTACATTATACAACTCGCGGGCTATATCTCCGATTTTGACCATCCAAACGATGTTTTCACTCGTTTTATTGTTGTTTCAGGTTAATACCTTTATAATCAACCCATAATAGGCGCATATGGATAAGTATTAATGCTATTAATGGCACAATTAATATTTTAGTGACGGAAACACCTCAAATACGTCAGCACAGGGGGACGTTTCCAATTACCCCCATGCGCACTTCAGAGGTTAAGGGTGTATGATCCTGGGTAGATTGACACACGGGTAGCCTCCTGCTTTAGTTTGAGTAGTATTTTGCGCTTGGTGCTTGTTGGCTCACGGTTGTAGCCCAGCGTATTGGGTCGTAAAGCAGAAGTTGAGCGTTTGGTATAGAAGAAAAAACTAGGCTTGCCCCTCTAGTGCAGCCGAAATAAACAAATTAAAAAAACATAAAAATCAAATAAAAAACTCTTTCTTTGATAGTTGAATTTTTTCAGTATGTTATAGCAGTAATTCTGAGTTGCACTCCTCTCAGAATGCTGGGCTAGAGAAGCTCGCTCTTGAGGAGCATAACTATATGTGATTTAACCTATTGTGTTGGGGAGGGTTATAATTTTGTAAAATGTTTTGTTGAGAACTGTGCCAGATATTTTACTGCTGGTGATGGGAAGTAAAGATATTGCATGGGTTCTAACAATCAGATTTTTTGTGAGCCTTGGGCCTCTGAGAAAAATCTTGGGGGGGGTCTGACGTTAACCACTCCGTTAGAACCGCATGGCTTGTCCTACAGTGACTCACTAGGATCGCCAGGGCAGTGGATGTGGCTACAGTTAATGTATTATTGTGTGCTTTATTTCATATGAAAGCTTGTGTCATGGGCAGTCCAGAAAGGCTCTTTGTTTTCACCCATGTCAAGGCTTTATATATTTAATTGCAAAGTATATGTTTTATCATTAAGTAGTAATGATAGGATTTGAGAGCGAGAGAGAGAGAGTAGAAAAGAGTGCGGGGAGGCGCGCAGTGTTTTTGCCATTCTCGATGACGTCACGGCTGGCTGGCCTCTTGGGGATTGGTTGGAGGAGTTTTTTACCATGCTTGGTGACGTCATGGTTGGCGGGCCTATTTTGGATTGGCTAGAGGACTTGTTACCACTTTTCCTACGCGGTTCGAGCTAGTGCTAGTATATATACAGCTTTCTTACCACTCTCTCCCTCAGATCTGGTTTCTAGAACGCATCCCTCTTATCCCTTTGATACCTGTTCCCTCCCTGCATCTGAGAACCTTTTCCTCTGCCTATCTCTCTCATTTTCCATATCTTTCACCACCTTTTATTAATATTATACCCCCTCTGGTTAACTCTGCATAATCAGCTTCATGCTGGCCAGTTGTATTGTGCGTTAAGGTCTTATATAACCCATGTATGTTTAGTTGTTAAGATAAGTTGATCACGAAGCATTGGTTGGCATTCATATTGTTCAGTACCGCTTCCTATAATTATTAGTGTTCTGCTGGATTAGATAATTTTAGACTGAGGAGTCTGATGCTATAAGGTATTGTTTTCGATGGGTGCTGGCTCTAGTTAAAAGCTGCACGACATACCTGAGAACTGGAGTTGATTGGGTAAATTCTAGTCTGTGTGCCATTGAGAGTAGAGCATGCACGAATGAGGGCTTTTTGCCTATACCATTCTGCACTGTTCTAGGCTCGGTTGTTTGTCTTTGAGGTATGCCAGGAGAACGCTTAATACTTCGGTATTAAGGTTTCTCAACAGAGCTACCCTTCCCTATAACGTAATATTTGACGCACAGACTTGAGATTTGCTCTAGGCTATGCGGCATGCCATGCGCACCAGCATCTCGTATCATTGACTCTAGCTAGACTTTATCAGTCATAGTAGACATTTAGTATATTAAACCAATTATTGCTCTTATTATGCATACACGTTTATGATTACACAAGCATTTCGCAGCCTAGTTTGATGTATTGAGACACAAACGACTTGTGTTGATAGGAATACTGCATTGTCGTGGCGATTATTATTATTGTTGTAGCGTTTAGGATATTCTTGGCTCCGACTGCATTATATATCCTGCCTTTTTGTGTGCATAGCCTGCACGAGCATTGTTCCACTGCCTGCCTTTTTGGGTTCCATTTCCGATTCGAGCATCTTGATAGCATCTAACATTTAAAGAAGATTCCTTGTTGGTGTTGAAGGACTTTAGTGCACTTTCTTTCATGCAGGAGTGCCTGACATTTATTGATTAAAGTAACGTAAGCTGTAACTTCTCTTACCACCTTACTTTGCATACCATAACCAAGCACCGTCGGTTATAGGTAGTAATAGGCTGTTTTCACATAACATTAAGCCTAGAGTAGACGCACATTTATTGAGAGTTTGATAACCTATTATTGCATATAGAACTCTGGAGAGTATTTGTGTTCTTTGTTCACTGGGAATATACATCAGAGGTTGGATCTAGCGCTTTCCGTTGTAGCATTTATGCCATTACTAGTCCAATGAATAAGAGCCCTGATATATTTGAACCTCAGTCGTAACACCAGATATTCTGTTGACCAGCGATGCCAAATATCTCGCGATAATTTACGAATGTATTTGTAGCGGGCCGATATCACTTCCTTACTTATGTAGTCTGGATCTTCCATAGTATCCTCGTCATGCTCTTCAGGAAGATCCCGCAGTCTGTATCCACGTACCAGTACTGAGGGTGTGATTGGGGTAAGGTCTTCCAAATCACCAGAAGCATTGTACAGAGGGCGATCATTTACGGTGGCTTCAATCTCCAAGAGTATGGTGTTGAGTTCCTCAATCGAGATGAGAGCTCTACCCAACACCTTCTTCAGACCCGCCTTCACGATGCCTATGGCTCTCTCCCATATGGCGCCAAACCAAGGCGCTCTGGCGGGAATGAAACGCCATTCGCATTTTAAATCCGCTAGGCAGGTCTGAATCTTAGGATTGTTGCTCACTTCTTTAAGATATGTAGATGCCCCTATGAAAGTCTTTGCATTGTCACTCAGCATGATACGCGGATATCCCTGTCTACTGCAGAATCTTCGGAAGGCATGTAGGAAGCTATCACAAGTGAGGTTGGTGACCAGTTCCAGGTGAATTGCCCTGGTAACAGCACAAGTGAAAAGTACACCTTAAGATTGGGTGAATCTTTCACAGGGATTGCTCCACTGTAGTCAACCCCGGTAACTTTGTAAGGGTCACCTGGGGTAGTTCGCAGGTTTGGTAAGGGAGGAATTCCGACGGGATCATAATGTGTTCCCTGTACTCTTCTACACTTTAAGCATTTGCGAAGGACTTTCTTGACCACCTGCCTGATTCTAGGCACCCACCATCGTTGTCTTACATAGGTGCCTATATGACCAACCCCATAATGACAACAGAGTCAGTGACACCTATCGATGATAAGATGGGTGAGGGGATGATTGGGGTGCAGTAGTATTGGATACTTACTTGCCTCAGAGAGGGCTGCCAATCGTAATCTGCCTCCGCAATGTATCAAGTCCCCCTTCAAGTGTCAGCCCAACTGGATGATCAGGTTATTCCTAGACTTTGTTCCCTTAATCAGTAATTTATATTCCTGCGTATATATTTCTTGTTGACAGAGCTTATGTAATAATTTATCTGCAATTCTGATCTCCTTCACATTGAGGTAAGCACTACCTGTGAGCGGTGTGCCTTTAATTTTTGCTTTTACATTTTCTACAAATCGTATCACCCATGCTGTAACACGTTGTAACTTCTCATAGCTGCTGAATCTATCCCAGTCCCATAACCGTGTGTCTTCGTCAGGCACCGAGTCAATTACCGGTGCCACAATAGCAGTGTGTTGCTCGCTCAAATCTATATTCTCTGGCCATTCGTTGGGATCACTAAGCCAGCATGGGCCATTCCACCACAACGCAGAAGATTTGAGAAATTTAGCAGAGACACCACGAGTAATGCAGTCACTTGGATTCTCTTTGCTAGACACATACCGGAACTGTGCGGTTGGGAGCAGGGTACGAATTTCGTCGACACGGTTGGTGACGAACACTGGTAGCTTCTTACGGCTATGTAACCAGTAGAGCGTAATTTGGCTGTCACTCCATATAACTGTTTCCGAGATATTTAGCTATTTTTTAAAAGTTTCCTCTACAAAGTGAACGAGTCTAGCAGCCAACAGAACTGCAGTCAGCTCTAATTTTGGGATGGAAAGGGATTTGATCGGGGCGACTTTCGCCTTTGCCATGACTAGACGGCTGCCACTTGTGTCAACAAAGTATATGGCGGTGCCGTACGCGACCTTGCTAGCGTCTGAGAAGGCATGAATGGAAACAGGATGGTCCTTGACAACTCTCCGAGGAAAATTAAAACCCTTACAGAGACGAAGATCCGAAATAATGTCTTCCAACTCCTGAACCAGATCGCCAGTCAAAACCTAATCCCAACCTAATTTTATCCTCCATAATTGCTGAAGGAATAATCTTGATTTGATCGACACCGGTAGAACTATCCCCAAGGGGTCAAAAAGTTTAGTCGTCATACTCAAGCAGATTTGTTTTGTAATCTGCGAATATTGCGCGTACTGAACGCCGAATGAGAGGGTAACGGTATCCTCATACGACGATAGTGCTTGACGATCAACCTGTGAGTATTCCTTAGGGGTTATCCCGATGTGATCTAATTCCCACAAAACGTTTAAGTCATTTTTGCATGCTGGAATATTATCAGTGGACATGTATTCGTCCATTAGGTTTACTGCTACATTCAATACAGTAATTACTTCTGTGCTGGAGTTGGGGGGTTGTGCCCCATATGAACCACTGATAGCGTACCCGTACTTGGTAGGAAGCAGAATTAGGCTACCTGACCTTTTATACCCAGGTCGCACTATATTGTAGTAGTGATCCGCACCAATAAGCAGCTCCAGCTGATCTGTGTCCGTTGCGTGAGGATCGGCTAGTTTTATGCCTTTACTTTGTAAACTAACCAGTTTAGACTTTAGGTTAAGTTCACCTTTATGTTCTGGCAACTCATCAACCACTATTGCATCTAGATGATGAAATTTACCTCTGTGTTTGTATTGCAGTGCCACAACATTATATTCCCTAGAGGCTTGTTTCCCGGTAAATCCGTGAAGACATAACTCCTCAGTTCCTTTAGAAATGTAGGAAAGGGAGGATAGAACAGAAGACTTCACAAAGGTCCTCTGAGAACATTAGTCATGTAGCGATCTGATTTTAACACAATTATTATCCTTACCCTTTACCGGCAGCTGTACGGTGGGCAAGATTACTATATTTTTACCTGTGGCAACGGACATTGTAGTTGAAGTAGCAGCAGTCTGCTCTCTCTTGGTGTTATCCTCCGCTGGTCTACTTTCCTTCCCTTGTTTTTGTGTACACAGGGAATGAAAGTGTTTGCCCTTACAAAACTTGCAGCTTCTTATGTTAGGATTAGTACAACCCGAATGGCCATGGTCTTTTGACAAGCACCCAGTGCAGAGACGTAGTTGACGGGCTCTTTTAACTTTAAAAGGCCCTGTCTTATACTTCATACACTTGTACCATAAATGATTGGTGCCACTACACAGAACACAGTTGAATTTCCTGTACTCACTTTGGGCGGTAAATGTTGCCGTAGCCATGGGTGTACCCCCTACTCTATCTTGACCCGCCATATTGTACACTTCAGCCTGGAGGCAATGAGTGAATTTCTTATAATCCAGGCTCGAGTCTCCCATTTCCCGTTTTATGGTTTCTTTTAGTGGTGATGATAACTTATTGACAAGATTCACCACACAAAATTCCTCCAGACAAATACCATGGCTAATGATTGACCTCATCACACTCTCTGTATTGGCATAGAAGTCCTTCAGGTCAGCTGTTTGGTGTTTGGGTGACACTAATTGATTGAATTTGGTAACATAAGCTGCCTTGATTCGATCTGGATGCCCATGTCTCTTGCAGGAGCTCAATTGCTGGGGCATAGCTTGCACTTTCGATAATGAATCCTTCGACTAGCTTATGTGCATCACCCTGAAGCTGACCCTTTAGATAGGTGAAGCGTTGTATATCTGTGAGGTCGGGATTGTCATGGATGGTACACTTGAACATCTCCCAAAATCCCGACCACATGGTGGCATCACCTTCAAATTTTGGAAGAGTAAGATGTGGTAATTTGACTGCGGATTTCTTTGGCTCTTTCTTGACTTCCTTCTTGACCTCTGTAATCAAGATCCCCTTCAGTGTGGCAACGATTACTTGTATGCGCTCCATATATAAGGTATCCTCTCTTATCACCTTGATATACTCGGCGTCCTCGTAAGTGTCGGCCAGGTCCTCCTGTGTGACCTCATACTTGTCAAGTTGCTTTTGAATACTGAGCAACCTGGCCTCCACCTCTACTCTAGATGCCGAATCAAGGAATTCGTCAATATCAGAGGTCAAGACCGTCAAAGAGCCCTTAAGCCCAGCCCGACGCTTTTGTACACTTTTAGCCATGATTATACGGGAAGGAAATCTATTGATGTTAAATCAAACTATCAATGCCAAGCCGAATAAGTTGCGGACAACAATACAGTACTCCGAGAAATCAAATTAAATCGCGAGCCGAAAATAAAACACCCTCACGAAATGCGGAATAAGAATTGTGCGCAATGTAGACTAGCAATCCGGAGCTTTTCAATTTAACTCCTTACATAATAGTTATGAAATTATAGAATCATTACACCATAAGTTAAGAAAAGCCGGGAGGGAAATTTAGTACAATACAGTAGCCTATAGGCCAAAAATCTCTAGATGTCAAAAAAGAGGTACCGTTTAAAGTTATAATAAATTCAAGAATTTTAAGAGAGAGAGAGCCTATAGGGTAATTTAAACAGGCTAAACTCAATGGGTACCGCTAATTTTATATTATGAAATTTAATAAATGCGAAAATTGTACACAAGAAAAGTTCATCTCAAGAAGTCACAAGGAAAAAAGTTTTGAGTTGGATTAACACACACTCAGCCTATCAGCTATCATATACCCCGCCTCCAGGGCACACGACGAGAGAAGATTTTAGAAAGACATGTGAATCAATAAAGAAGTTATTGGACAGTATAAATTTGATATAGAATGAATAACCTTAACTTTTGTATTTATTATACAGTACAGTATGGATGATTTTAATCTTAGTGCCAATCAATTGTTATATAATTTGGGCCCAAAGGGTTTACAATCAAAATTTAATTAATATACTGTACCGATTTGAAGGATTATTAATCTAG
Organism: Paralithodes platypus; assembly: GCA_032716605.1. Lineage (NCBI taxonomy): Eukaryota > Metazoa > Arthropoda > Malacostraca > Decapoda > Lithodidae > Paralithodes > Paralithodes platypus. The sequence goes on from CM064503.1 coordinate 49,742,353, forward strand.
GCTATACTGATTTTGTTGATCAACTCTAACGTCATGGTGGGCAAACATCTCGTTGTATGACCTGGCGACCATTGCATATTCGTCTTGCCCAAAGCACCGACGACAGGTGGCCAGGATCTCCGAATAGAGACGTTTTGATGCCTCGTGCGTGAGGTGTACCCCGTCGGCACTGAAGTCAGCCTCAGAGGTATTCATGGACTGATAGCGCTCCCGGGTGAATGGGATATGGCGCTTTAGCCAACGGTTAACCGCATTTCTAATGCGGTTAAACTCGTCCGTAGAGACCCCTCGTGGAGCCTGCCACTTCTCTACCCCAATCACCCGGACTTCTCCCCCCGAGAGCCGCACCACCTCCTCAGCTAGGACCTCGATCCCCTCCGCAATCCCTCTCGGACTGACCCCGCTCCTTATCTCGTTTCCTCCTATCACCAAGAAGGTCAAGTCGGGCTTCAGCTCTAAAAACTGACCCCAGGCTTCTGTTGACCTCAAGGTGCTGACGCGGGCACCTGGGGCGGCCAGAGGAGTCACGAAAAAGAAAGGCCTGTGGACGGCTTGGTCCACGTACAAATCCCTGACGTAGGAGTGGCCCAAAATTGCCACCCTCCTAATCGGGCCTGGGTACGCAGGCCTATCAACCACCGCAGGATAATCTTCCCCTACCTCACCACCCGCGGCACCATGACGCCAAAAGCCCTGGGCCATGAGGGACAGACGAAATATGGCACAACAAAAATGAACCACGTAGGCTAGGCCACCACCAACCACAAAAAAGGGGGGGGGGGGGCAAACAAGTGAAAGGTTTAAGGACCAATTATATGGCTAATTTAGATAAGCGGACTGTATATTATTGATATTAAAGGAACATTAACCATATAGAATATATTACCCTTTGATGAACTCAGCTGGTGATTGGAGGATGGCGGAAAATAGGCTAGATGACTGGAAGTGGTTAGTATAGTAAACAGAGTATGAAAAGAGGCTAGATATATAGATATTTAGATATTTACGTTAAGTTGTGCTAAGTAACAAAAATGATGATGTAGTGACTATGGAGTATGAGATGAAAAGTGAAGCGAAAACACCTGGTGAAGTAACTAGGAGAAAGAAGGCTTAGCGTGTGTAGCTGGGACGGAGGTTGGTTGGAGAGTGAGCGAGCGCGTTATGTTTGTCTCTGTCGTGACATACCGCGCACGCGCATAACATATGGAAAATGTATCCCATCTTCTTTACAATGAGATACTTGTAAACAATCTTAAATAATACAAATATATATATATATGGGAATTATAATCCTACAATACTTTCCCATATACAACTATAGAATAATATATTCTACCCAATCATGGAACGTTCGACCAAGGTTATGGAAGCGTTCAACTTAAGACTACGGAATGATACATAACGCTACATCAACCCAGATTACGTAACATCGAGACTGTTCATACTAGTTTGAGTACACTAAATATGGACACGCATGGTGGATACCCAGAGTTCGACAAGTAGCTCGACGCGTAGTTAGGAAATGTGTAATATGCCAGAGACTAAAGGGTAAACCGTATGTGACTGGACCAGCTCCGCCTTTACCTGAATGCCGTGTATAACATAATATCGAACCTTTCCAAGCTGTAGGGTTAGATTACATTGGAGCATTGAAGACGAAAGAGCAAGATAAGGTCTATATACTATTGTTTACCTGTGCGACGTCTCGAGCGGTACACCTAGAATTATGTGACAATATGTCTATGAGGAATTTATGCTGGCATTTAGACGGTTTTGTGCACGTCGTTCATTCCCTCAACTACTTAGCGACAATGCTCCGACTTTTATCCAGGCATCTAGATACCTCAAGGATATGAGCAGTGATCCTACAATCATTGCTTTTATGGGAGAAAAGAAATACGAATGGAGGTTCATCCCAGTTAAGGCACCTTGGTTTGGTGGAATATGGGAACGGTGTGTCGGCATAGTTAAATCAGGACTAATAGCGGTAGTAGGACGTGCTCTATTGAAGAAGAGTGAGTTGATGACAGTTCTCACTAAAATAGAAGAAACAGTCGTGAATGATCGTCCGCTCACGTATGTGTACACCGATCTGCAAGAACCACTACCATTAACGCCAGCTCACTTACTCTACGGTAAACTATTGACTGCATTTCCGTCCAATTTCTAGTCAATTGTAGAACTAGAGGATCCTTCGTTGTACTCTGAAGCAGCTGTATCTAAGCGGTACCAGTATATATCGAAGGTAATCGAGGACTTTAGAAAAAGGTGGATTAACGAATATCTGCTAGCATTGAGGGAAAGGAGTTTAAAGCCCTCTGGAAGGCCATCGGCACCTACTGTTGGTGAAGTAGTTTTAATACGGGAGGATAGCCCTCGTTTATACTGGAAATTAGGCCGCATGTTGGAGGTGTACGAGGGGGAAGACTCTGTAGAGCGGGTGGCGCAATTGAAGACAGGCACTGGAACTACTGTTCATCCAATCGCACGTTTGTATGCTTTGGAGCTCGATTCTGCTTTACAATCTGAGGCTCCACCTGATATTGCTGGGTCCAAGGATTCTCAATGTGATGATTCACTTCCTACTGATGGTGATCACCCTCGGACCGGGACGCGTCCCAGATGCGCTGCTGCTGGCGCCGTTGATATGTGGCGTCAGAAGATAGCCTCTGGGCAACTTTAATTTAAGGTGGGGTTCAGGTTTTCTTCTGGGGGGAGTGTATCGTGTAATACGATAGAGATAGGAAATTTATTTGCTAACGTACGCCTCCGTGATGTGTTTAGTTAGGTAAAGTAGTAACGGTAATTTCCGCAGTGTACGGCGTAGGAAAGTAGATCGTGAATAATAGAATTGCAAGTTGTAAGTAAGTTAAGATTATATACTTAATATTCTATTAAGCAATATTGACCCGGTCTTTTCTGCTTTTGATTTAGTCAACCATAAAGCACTTCTGTTTAAGTTACAGCTCATTGGTATTGGTGGCAATTTTTTAAGGATCTTTGACGATTTTTTGACAAAAAGATCTCAGTCTGTGGTCATTGATGGGTGTCATTCCCCTTCTGTTACTGTTGTTTCTGGTGTTCCACAAGGCAGTGTCCTTGGGCCTTTGCTTTTTATTATTTTTACTGCTGACCTGTGTTCCGAGCTTGAGAATAAACTAATCTCCTATGCTGATGATACAACTTTATATACGTCAATTCCATCACCAATAGATCGACACATAATTGCTACTGCTCTGAATAGGGATTTAGCCAAAATTACATCATGGTGTGAACTTTGGGGCATGAAACTTAATGCTAGTAAAACACACTCCATTATCATCAGCAGATCTCGTACCTTGGATCGTCCCCATCCTTATCTACAAGTTTCTGGCGAGCAAATTGAGAATGTGGATACTCTGCGTTTGTTAGGAGTTACTCTTGATCCGAAACTTACTTTTGTAAAGCATATTCGTTCTTTCTCCTCTTCCATTTCCCAAAAAATTGGTCTGCTTCGCAAGGTTTATAAAACATTTGCTTGTGACGCCACAGTTATCAAGTCTTTTTATGCTTTTATTTTGCCACATTTCGAGTACTGCTCACCTGTCTGGTTGTCAGCAGCTGACTGCCATCTCAAGTTGCTTGACAGGTTGCTAAATTCCATCAGTTTTATTCTACCTCATTTGTCTCTTGATCTGTGTCATCGCCGTAAAGTTGGTGCCCTTAGTCTTTTATTTAACCCATAATTAGCGGCGAGCAACATAAGTCGAGTTAAATAAAGCTGGACTATGTGGCGGCGCTCGACATAACTCGAGTGGCAATTTCAGCACGTAATGTGGCTGAGAGAGAGAGACAAGTGGTGGCAGGAGACTAGCGAGCGTATGACTGCTCCAGACCACCGCGGCGAACCTACTGACACAAATCTCAGCTCCCTCCTCCCTCTCTCACTCGCTACATACTCAATTATGTACTGAAAGTACCGAATTACCTGCTTTTTGCACTCGCGTTGCACGGTTATTGCAAGAAAACTATCCATCATACAAGGATCGTTATGGTGTCATTCGAAATCTCTGTTTATGCCCTTTCAGGGATAGGTACTTGTTTTACGTTCTGGGTCTTATTTAGGCATGAAAATGATCACGTAAACAGCCCTATTTTGGCTAAAAACACCCCGCTGTGCGGTACACATAAATAAACCGCATAGGCCGCTCGTAAGGTGTTAAAGTTTTTAACAACCCTCAGCATCCCTTACATGGGGTTCTGCCTGGGCCCTATGTCCGGGCTCGTGCAACTAGATTCACAAGCAATCTTAATGATCTTGCCATGAGCCGTGTTAATTTTTCTACTACACAGTTTTCACGGTGTTTTGTGCCGGCCATGGTTGACTTGTGGAATAAGTTGCCAAATGAGCTAGTCAATTCAGCTAATATCTCCATTTTTAAGTCTAGAGTTAATGCTTTTTTGCAGCATTAATTCTAATTTTTAAACTTATTTTATTCTATTATATTATATTATATTTATACTTGATAACCTCCACTGCATAATATGTTATCTGTGTTTAATATGTGTATATGTACAGTACAGTATACAGTATATGTTTTTATCTTTTCCTAAGTTGCCGTAGTCTCTCTCCAGTGCCTCCGGGTGTTTTGTGTGGATTAATCTTGATGGTGTTTCTGCACCCTGGTTGGAGACTTCGGCATCTCTTATAATAATAAAAATAATAATGTGTAGTATATATGAATTTATTGTGTATATTAAATTATCGTATTAAGCAACCTAGACGCGGTACGATAGTTTTCCCGCCTGTTGTTTGCTAAGACAGCAATATCCGCGGGACCTTAGAGCCTTCGCAGACATCACCCTATCAACATACATTACGTCTCTTTTAATTGTGCTATTGTGCCTATATTCACAGTGTACAGACAGCAATACCCACATATACACTTCAACGACGCTCTCACCGACGCTATGACTGACAGCTAAGCATTTCTACTCATGTCCATTACCATAATATCATAATCAATTATTTCTCCCTTGAGCCGAGCTATCGTGCCGGCATTGTCCTCCCCGCCGTCCGCCATCTTGACCGGCATTTTCCCTTGTCTCATTGTCATGTGGAGATATTGGTGAGTTAAATCCTGGTGTACAATTAACCCTCTGAACATTATTTTAATATAAACATATGTGAGTGACCTTTGGATGTAAATTAACTTAGATTCAGATTAAATTCAATTTAGACTTAGAGTAATTTGCCTTGGATTGATTTGTTTGGATTATAGCCCATATATATATAATTAACTTCCATTAATATTATACCACAGTGATCGCTTGAACTAAATTCATCGCCTACCACGTCTTGGTTTACTAAATCATCTTTCGTTGTGAGGATGAGATCAAGAATATAGTTGCCACGCGTGGGGGAGTTGACAAATTGATATAGTGAACTTTCACGATATAAAATTACCAGACTTAAGGTGTCCTCTTGAAGATCACTTATACTTATGAGTCATTAGTGAATGAAACTGTGACTTAACCCCTTATTAGCGGGGCCCGACTTAAGTCCGTATCTAAAAACCTGGACTATGTGGCGGGGCACGACTTTAGTCTGTGTGCAATTTTTGAGCAAGAATGGCTCTGAGAGAGAGACGAGCGACGGGAGGAGAGTAGGTTGCCTCATAACCGCTCGGCACGGACCCTGCGCACCTACTGACATCTACTCCACACAACTCCACCCTCCCTACCTCGCCACACAGGGAATTATATAAGGAAATTACCGTATTTTAAGGTTTTTGCACTCGTGTTGCACGATCGTTGCAAGAGAACGCGTGGTCGTAGAAGGATGGTTCTGGTATCATTGGAAAGATCAATTTACGCCCTTTCAGGGATACATATTTGTATTACGCTCTGGCTCTTGTTTATGCATGAAAAAGAGCACGGAAACGAGGCCATTTAGGGTAATAAAAAAAAGCTGGGCACAGTGGAAAAACACTGACGGGCCCGCTCGTAAGGTGTTTTAATGGTGATAGTGAATTATAAACAACTCTATAGGCTGAGTGTAATAGCCGTGATAAGGAGTAACTAGGCTTAATTAAGGGCGGTGTGTTTCCCTGGCCACTGTTAGTGATGAAGTGAGTTGTACGTCTTTCAGCTACACAGAGGTGAGTTACATCAGAAAGTAAAGTGATAACATCTCCAGGAAGGGAAGTAGTTTTTAGGATGAATGGTGCCTTATTTTGTGTACAATAAGGCAGGATGAATTCTGAACAAAATATTGTACAAACAAAATGTGATAATATTATAAACATATAGTTTAAGTTATGTGTAGTAAGGTATTGATGGCTAAGTGTCATAATAAGTAAGTTATAGTCTATGTAAGGTAGTTAGATAATCTATATATAATAATAGTTCATTATACTGTATATAGATATGGAGAATTATGTTTTCATACATATATACAAAATTATTGTAGTTGCTGGTGGAAGTGTATATGATTAAATAGGGTCAAGTGAGGATAAATACTGAGGGTTATAAATTATTTTCCCATTACATATATTTTGGTAAGCTTTATCTAGTCATAACTAGATTATATACATCATATATTATTATGCATCCTGAAGTTCCTGTTATATTTTGCTCTATATAATCATAACTTTCAAATTTGTCATTGTGCACACTATACTCAGTTTCATTTAATCTGACGGTAAACTGAATCCCTTAGCAGCTAATTTATCGATACTTAAGGGAAAAATATCAAACTATTGACTGCATCATAATAGGACCAAGTATATATAATTAGCACAATATTTCACAACATAATCATCGTAATAACTGAGAAATCTCGCTGGGAACTTTGCAATCTACCGTCAGTTGAAAAGAAACAGACATTAGTTACCTTGAACCTGGATTTTGGCACGAATACGAATATACCATCAGTTTGAATAACAGCCCATGTTGTGTCCCCCTCTCCACTTCCTAACAATATATATATATATCAATCAACCCTCTGATTCCCATAATTTCTTCTTAAACTGCAGAAGTAGACTAATGATAGCCAAAATGTAAAGAAAAATACGTCCTCGCATACTGAAATGGTTATTGGTTAAGCTAACATAGCCAAGCCTACACAACTTGACATAAGGCATCTCTAATGTGGAGGAAAACACTAATTGGTATTGTTGATGCTATCACCCTTCGTCCCACTCTGTCACTCAGCGTCACTCACAACACATAGTCCACTCAGCCTCCCAGGTAACCAATACTCTATCATAGCCCTACGTTTAAAATTACAACCATAAAATACTGCCTTCGTACATGTTTTTTTTTTAGTATTTCCTTAATATGCAATAGTTTGAGCGTAAACGTCTAGTACAAGCGATAGCTAGTAAGTTTGTGCATTATATTAGTCTACTGAACATCTTTTGATCGTAAATACTGCGTTGCTTTGTATTGTACGAGAACTGCATACAAATAATCAAGAGACAACACCAATACTAATATCTTCCAGTTATTATCAAGAGACAACACCAATACTAATATCTTCCAGTTATTATCAAGAGACAACACCAATACTAATATCTTCCAGTTATTATCAAGAGACAACACCAATACTAATATCTTCCAGTTATTATCAAGAGACAACACCAATACTAATATCTTCCAGTTATTATCAAGAGACAACACCAATACTAATATCTTCCAGTTATTATCAAGAGACAACACCAATACTAATATCTTCCAGTTATTATCAAGAGACAACACCAATACTAATATCTTCCAGTTATTATCAAGAGCCAACACCAATACTAATATCTTCCAGTTATTTAGCCAATTTTGCCGAGATATATTCAGTTATGTGTATTGATGGTGTTGGTGTGTATTGATGGTGTTGGTGTGTATTGATGGTGTTGGTGTGTATTGATGGTGTTGGTGTGTATTGATGGTGTTGGTGTGTATTGATGGTGTTGGTGTGTATTGATGGTGTTGTTGTGTATTGATGGTGTTGGTGTGTATTGATGGTGTTGGTGTGTATTGATGGCGTTGGTGTGCATTGATGGCGTTGGTGTGTATTGATGGAGTTGGTGTGTATTGATGGTGTTGATGTGTATTGATGGTGTTGGTCTTGATGGTGTTGGTGTGTATTGATGGTGTTGGTGTGCATTGATGGTGTTGGTGTGTGTTAATGGTGTTGTTGTGTATTGATGGTGTTGGTGTGTATTGATGGTGTTGGTGTGTGTTATGGTGTTGGTGTGTGTTGATGGTGTTGATGTGTATTGATGGTGTAGGTGTTTATTGATGGTGTTGGTGTGTATTGATGGTGTTGGTGTGTGTTGATCGTGTTGGTGTGTGTTGATGGTGTTGGTGTGTATTGTTGGTGTAGGTGTTTATTGATGGTGTTGATGTGTATTGATGGTGTTGATGTGTATTGATGGTGTTGGTCTTGATGGTGTTGATGTGTATTGATGGTGTTGGTCTTGATGGTGTTGGTGTGTATTGATGGTGTTGGTGTGCATTGATGGTGTTGGTGTGTGTTAATGGTGTTGTTGTGTATTGATGGTGTTGGTGTGTATTGATGGTGTTGGTGTGTGTTATGGTGTTGGTGTGTGTTGATGGTGTTGATGTGTATTGATGGTGTAGGTGTTTATTGATGGTGTTGGTGTGTATTGATGGTGTTGGTGTGTGTTGATGGTGTTGGTGTGTATTGATGGTGTTGGTGTGTATTGTTGGTGTAGGTGTTTATTGATGGAGTTGATGTGTATTGATGGTGTTGATGTGTATTGATGGTGTTGGTCTTGATGGTGTTGGTGTGTATTGATGGTGTTGGTGTGCATTGATGGTGTTGGTGTGTGTGATGGTGTTGGTGTGTATTGATGGTGTTGGTGTGTATTGATGGTGTTCGTGTGTATTGATGGTGTTGGTGTGTATTGATGGTGTTGGTGTGTATTGATGGTGTTGGTGTGCATTGATGGTGTTGGTGTGTGTTGGTGTGTATTGATGGTGTTGGTGTGTATTGATGGTGTTGGTGTGTATTGATGGTGTTGGTGTGTATTGATGGTGTTGGTGTGTATTGATGGTATTGGTGTGTGTTGATGGTGTTGGTGTGTATTGCTGGTGTTGGTGTGTATTGATGGTGTTGGTGTGTATTGATGGTGTTGGTGTGTATTGATGGTGCTGGTGTGTATTGATGGTGTTGGTGTGTATTGATGGTGTTGGTGTGTGTTGATGGTGTTGGTGTGTATTGATGGTATTGATGGTCTTGTGTATTGATGGTGTTGATGTGTATTGATGGTGTTGGTGTGTATTGATGGTGTTGGTGTGCATTGCTGGTGTTGGTGTGTATTGATGTTGTTTGTGTGTTGATGGTGTTGGTGTGTATTGATGGTGTTGGTGTGTATTGATGGTGTTGATGTGTATTGATGGTGTTGATGTGTATTGATGGTGTTGGTGTGTGTTGATGGTGTTGGTGTGTATTGATGGTGTTGGTGTGCATTGATGGTGTTGGTGTGTATTGATGTTGTTTGTGTGTTGATGGTGTTGGTGTGTATTGATGGTGTTGGTGTGTATTGATGGTGTCGGTGTGTGTTGATGGTGTTGATGTGTATTGATGGTGTTGGTGTGTATTGACGGTGTTTGTGTGTGTTTATGGTGTTGGTATGTATTGATGGTGTTGGTGTGTATTGGTGGTGTTGGTGTGTGTTTATGGTGTTGGTGTGTATTGATGGTGTTGGTGTGTATTGATGGTGTTGGTGTGTATTGATGGTGTTGGTGTGTGTTTATGGTGTTGGTGTGTATTGATGGTGTTGGTGTGTATTGATGGTGTTGGTGTGTATTGATGGTGTTGGTGTGTATTGATGGTGTTGGTGTGTATTGATGGTGTTGGTGTGTATTGATGGTGTTGGTGTGTATTGATGGTGTTGGTGTGTATTGATGGTGTTGTTGTGTATTGATGGTGTTGGCATGTATCGATGGTGTTAATGGTGTTGATGTGTATATATGGTGTTGGTGTATATTGATGTTGTTGGTGTGTGTTGATGGTGTTGGTGTGTATTGATGGTGTTGATGTGTATTGATGGTGTTGGTGTGTATTGATGGTGTTGGTGTGTATTGATGGTGTTGGTGTGTATTGATGGTGTTGATGGTGTTGGTGTGTGTTGATGGTGTTGGTGTATGTTGATGGTGTTGGTGTGTATTGATGGTGTTGATGTGTATTGATGGTGTTGGTGTGTGTTGATAGTGTTGGTGTGTATTGATGGTGTTGGTGTGTGTTGATGGTGTTGGTGTGTATTGATGGTGTTGGTGTGTGTTGATGGTGTTGGTGTGTATTGATGGTGTTGATGTGTATTGATGGTGTTGGTGTGTATTGATGGTGTTGGTGTGTATTGATGGTGTTGGTGTGTGTTGATGGTGTTGGTGTGTGTTGATGGTGTTGGTGTGTGTTGATGGTGTTGGTGTGTATTGATGGTGTTGGTGTGTATTGATGGTGTTGGTGTGTATTGATGGTGTTGGTATGTGTTGATGGTGTTGGTGTGTGTTGATGGTGTTGGTGTGTATTGATGGTGTTGGTGTGTATTGATGTGTATTGATGGTGTTGGTGTGTGTTGGTGTGTATTGATGGTGTTGATGTGTATTGATGGTGTTGATGTGTATTGATGGTGTTGGTGTGTATTGATTATGTTTGTGTGTTGATGGTGTTGGTGTGTATTGATGGTGTTGGTGTGTATTGATGGTGTTGGTGTGTATTGATGGTTTCGGTGTGTGTTGATGGTGTTGATGTGTATTGATGGTGTTGGTGTGTATTGATGTTGTTTGTGTGTGTTTATGGTGTTGGTGTGTATTGATGATGTTGGTGTGTATTGATGGTGTTGGTGTGTGTTTATGGTGTTGGTGTGTATTGATGGTGTTGGTGTGTATTGATGGTGTTGGTGTGTATTGATGGTGTTGGTGTGTATTGATGGTGTTGGTGTGTGTTGATGGTGTTGGTGTGTATTGATGGTGTTGGTGTGTATTGATGGTGTTTGTGTATTGATGGTGTTTGTGCGTGTTGATGGTGTTGGTGTGTATTGATGGTGTTGGTGTGTATTGATGTGTATTGATGGTGTTGGTGTGTATTGATGGTGTTGATGTGTATTGATGGTGTTGGTGCGTGTTGATGGTTATTGATGGTGTTAGTGTGTGTTGTAGTGTGTGTTGTAGTGTGTGTTGTAGTGTGTGTTGTAGTATGTGTTGTAGTATATGTTGTAGTGTGTGTTGTAGTGTGTGTTGGGTGCTCATAAAAACAGCTGTTGGATGTTGTAATCTGATAAAGTTTCCCCGAGTTAGGATAAACCCAGTCTGTGTCCGGTCTGGTTACATCTACAGTATGCTTGGGTACTATGAGGTCTATATGTGTGTGTGTGTGTGTGTGCGTGTGTGAGTGTGTGTCCTACCTGGCCTAAATGTCATTGTCACTAACAACCAGAGTACATTTATATAACAGTTGTTGTTGTTGTTGTTGTTGTTGTTCCCCAGGCTGTCTGGCTGAACAGCCTCAAGGTCTTGAGCAAGGCCAAGGCCATAAACGAGTGCCCCCACAAAACCCTCCCTGCTTACCACTAACAAAGCCCGGGTGACCGAAGCCACTCCAAGGCAGGGAGCTGAGGAGGGTGCGGAAACGCCCGGGAAACCAAAGCCCCACTCAAGGCCCTGTGCCCCTCAGCAATTATGAAGGAAAAGTTGAGGGGCAAGGGAAAAATGTGACGCTTTGGCTCCCAATCTGCCAACTTCTAGGTTGGCAGTAGGGAGGTCAATCCACGGAAAAGACGCCGTCACTTGAGATCTAGAAGATATATAAGTAAAAGGAACAGTCAGAGTAAGCTATGGGTATGGCAGAGATTGCTCAGCTCTCACTCTGATAGACCAGCCCATCACCACATGACTAGAACCCAATCCTCTCAGCATCAGCTAGGAAGGCCCTAGAAAGCCGCCTTTGGCGGGGGGATAGCTCCCCTGTTTCAACTCCTTTCGGGGTTGGGTACCCGCCATTTATATAATATATATATATATATATATATATATATATATATATATATATATATATATATATATATATATATGTATATATTTCAAATACACCATAATTAACAACTGTTTATATAACAGTTGTTAATTATGGTGTATTTGAAATATATATATATATATATATATATATATATATATGTTGTATATATACTGTATATATATTATATACTGTAGATACTGAGAGAGAGAGAGAGAGAGAGAGAGAGAGAGAGAGAGAGAGAGAGAGAGAGAGAGAGAGATACAAGTTGCAAGGAATAGTTAGTACCTCAGAGACCTTGCGGTCCATTCCGAGGAGACACTCGAAGTGGAAGGAGAGACTCTGTTTAGTGCACTACACTCTTTACAGAGTGTGCTAAATACAATCTACTCTCTTCTTGAACTGCTCTACTGAAGAACTATTTACAACTTCGGAGGGAAGTTTGTTGCAGGTAAAACAGATCTTATATGTGAAAAAGTTTCCACAGATACTAGTGATGAACCTTTTCAATTCTTATTTCCAGCCATGGTTGCGTGTTGTATTCATATTGAGGCTTAACATTTAGCTATAATCTACATTGTTAAACCCATTAGGTATTTTAAAAACTTCAATGAGCTGACCTCGTATTCTCCAACGGGAAGAGATTAAGATCTCTCAACCGGTCCTCATAGCTCATTCTTATAAGCAATGGAATAAGCTTTGTAGCCCTTGTTTGTACCCTTACCAGTCGCTCTATATCTTTCCTGAGTGCTGGATACCAGAATTGAACAGCATACTCTAGGAGAGGCCTTAGCAGTGCGTTGTAAAGTGTGAGGACTTCCCTTATTTCTATACTTAAATTGCCTCTTAATATAGCGCAACAAAATCTGAACTTTCTTCTCTATTTCAATGCACTGGTTGGAAAACTTTAGGTCGACACTGCTAATCAGAACACCCAAATCCTTTTCCAAGTCAGCCATTTCCAGAGGCATTCCCAATAGTGAATAGCCTAAATTGGAGTTTGCTTGGTCGATATGCATTACCTTGCACTTTTCCAAGTTTAGAGGCATCTGCCATGTCTCCGACCATTCACTCAGTCTGTTGAGGTCCATCTTAAGCTGTTCAATCCCTTTGGGGTCTATCACATTCATTCCAAGCTTTATGTCATCTGCAAACTTGGAGATCACACTCAACAGACTAATATCGACATCATTGACGTATATGATAAACAGTAGTGGGCCAAGGACAGATCCCTGTGAAACTCCAGAAGTGACTGAAGTCCACTTAGAAGAAACACCATTGATTACCACTCATTGTTGTCTACCTGTTAGCCAACTTACTCTCCAATGTGTGACCTCTGTATTGATACCTAGTGCACTCACTTTTGACATTAGAATGCAATGAGGCACTTTGTCAATAGTGTTTTGAAAATCTAAGTAAAGGATGTCTATGGCTCTATTTTTGTCATACTCACTCAGCATTTCATGGAAACATTGCATCAAATTGGTAACACATAATCGGTGTCGCCTGAATCCATGTTGGGAATCTGAAATTTAATTGTGGATTTCTAAGTAGCCAACTATCTTGTCTACTAGTATCCCTTCTAAGAGTTTTACTAAGATAGAAGTCAAGCAAATTGGCCGATAATTCTTGGGACACTCGTGATCCCCTTTCTTAAAGATTGGGGTCACATTGGCCAGTTTCCAATCTTCAGGGACTTCTCCATTTTCTAGTGATTTATTGAAGATCTGCTTAGAAAGGGGCGATTTCATCCCGCACTTCACATACAATTCGAAGAAGAAAGCCATCTGGGCCGGATTACTTGAACCTATTTAACTTATCTATTCATTTTGCTATATCCTCTGGGGTACATCTGATTCTGCTAAGAAATTCACCCTCATGCACACATCCTGAACTTGGCATTTCACTGGTATTTTCCCTTGTGAATACTGAAGCAAAATAGTCGTTTAAGGATTTAGCTATATCAGTGTCAGAGGTTTGTAATTGGCCTGTTGGATCATTTAGAGCAGGGGTGTCAAACATGCGGCCCGCGGGCCGCATGCGGCTCGCGAACCAGTTTGGCCAAGTATTGTAAACTATTGTATTTTTATTCTAGACATAATTATTATTTCTTAAATATATTATCTGTTGGTACTATATTAACATAAGTTCTAGTTCTAGAAAGTATTTGTGAGAGTAAGAAGCTTAAAGGAGGTTTAATACTCTTTCACCCTTAGACATTCTTCTTAAGCTGAATAAAATCGTCAACGAGTTTATGATATGCTCAATTCGGGGCCAGTGGGACGGTTCTTGCAATAATGGTCAGTATGAGGCCCAAGGCTACGGGGATAAAACACAACTAGTGCGACAGGTGCCACAGTTGCCGTACATTAATATTTAAATAATATATGTTTTATGTGTTTCGAATATTTTCTGAACTTGTTTAATCGGGATAATATGACCAGACCAGATGGCTGGAGTAATATAGGAAAGAAGAGTAATTGGACAGAGGAAGAACAAGCTGAGAAGTGAGAAGTACAGTAGAAGACTGAAAGTTCTCGGTTTCAACCAAGTTGCTTCATTGTCATATGAAGCATTTATTTTAATTTATATTAGGACGGGTGGAGGCATTACCGGTATATTATATTAGGACGGGTGGAGGCATTACCGGTATATTATATTAGGACGGGTGGAGGCATTACCGGTATATTATATTAGGACGGGTGGAGGCATTACCGGTATATTATATTAGGACGGGTGGAGGCATTACCGGTATATTATATTAGGACGGGTGGAGGCATTACCGGTATATTAGGACGGGTGGAGGCATTACCGGTATATTAGGACGGGTGGAGGCATTACCGGTATATTATATTAGGACGGGTGGAGGCATTACCGGTATATTAGGACGGGTGGAGGCATTACCGGTATATTAGGACGGGTGGAGGCATTACCGGTATATTAGGACGGGTGGAGGCATTACCGGTAGGCTATATTATATTTGGCCTGCTACACTAACCCCTTATGTACCGCCAACGTCTTTTTAACTAATTTTGCTACTATTTGACGATTGTATTCAGTTTCAAAAGGGCCTCAAGCAATTGATAGGCTTCGAACTATCTCACTTATTCCTTTTTACTACCACAGATCCTTCTTAAACTGTACAAAATCCTCCAAACATAGCTACAATATAATATAAACGACGTTGGCGGTACAGAAGGGGTTAATGCGGCCCTACAATATTGTACTGTATCGTGTAAAATTTGGCCCGCCAGAGCAAATGAGTTAGACACCCCTGATTTAGAGGTCCAATGCTACTTTTGAATGGCTTCCTGCTGTTCACATAGCTGAATAACTCTTTAGGACTCTCGTTGCAGAGGGCTGCAACCCTGAGTTTTTCATTCCGAAGAAGAAGAAAAAAGAGAGAGATATTTACATATATTTACATAGATACACTGACCACACAGACCTTACGATCCCAGCGAGATGGTCAGGACTTAATTCTAGTAGAGATAGCTAACCCGAGAATAAGGGACAGTGGAGAGAGTGATAGCGAGAGAGAGAGAGAGAGAGAGCTGGGACGGGTATTCGAGCCCATATCAGCTATTAATATCATGTAATTCTATGGTCTGACCAGTAGTAAACCCACCAACTTCGGCCTGTGTGTTTGGAAAGCCATTGTAATCGGAAGGGTACTACTTCTAGCATGACAAATTATTCATACTTACTATTTTACATTGTAGACTATGCTAAGCCAAGCCCAATGGTAGAATGTATTGGTCCCTGTTAGTTTTGCCGGATATTTTTGGTTGCCTCATGTTAGGTGAAGTACCAATATTCTTCCTAGTTTTTACAATTTTTACAGTTTCCTTCCTTTTTTCACACTCGGTGGATGACCCATGGATTGATTAAACGTATTGAACGTATTGAGTAAATGACAAATTCCTAGTAAACAACATAAGACATCTGCTCCATCCCCCCTCATTGCATAAATCAAGCTATATCTTTTAATAAATGTCCATTATTTTAAAGATATTGTAGTCTAGTCATTCACATTTATATTGTAGATGATCGGGCAAAATAATCCGTATAACTTGCAGAGTTTTGATTCTCATTGTATGTTTGAATTAATATTGCTTTCCTATCTGTTCTCCATTTCCAGGATGCGTGTGATGAGAGCCATACTGGTGATGGTTATGGTTATGGTGGTGGGTGGTGACATAGGTGACGTAACTGTCACACCAGTACCAGGTGGCACCTGTGACATACATTGTCGGTCGGTGGCCGTGTCAACTCTACTAAAGGCTCTGGGTTATAGTCCAACCTGTGTGGCCTCCACTCTCGCTCTCTGCTCACAACTCAAAGATGACAA
This sequence comes from Paralithodes platypus, assembly GCA_032716605.1. Classification (NCBI taxonomy): domain Eukaryota; kingdom Metazoa; phylum Arthropoda; class Malacostraca; order Decapoda; family Lithodidae; genus Paralithodes; species Paralithodes platypus. The sequence goes on from CM064503.1 coordinate 49,758,717, forward strand.
CAACTTTGCTTCATTAGTTGAGGTTAGTACAGTCTCTAGGGTGAGGGCTGGTACTTTTCAGAGTGAGGTTTGGGTCGTCTATCCCACCTTAGCTGTTTCTGTCTGTGTCTATTACTGTCCTTCTTTTCCGTCTGGGGGCATGGGGTTAGGAATCATCGTCACCCTGAAAAATTCACCTACTAAAGGTAGCGCCAACGAACTTGACAATAATCTTGGTCCCTGACCTTTCTGTAACTCAAAAGGGCCTAGAGCAAACTGGCTGCAAATATCCACACCTATTTTCTGGTGGACTCTTCCCAAATGACAGAAACGTCAGCCCGATTACTTTCATTATTACGACCGGGGCTACGAATAAAACAAGGCACTATGCAACAACGGGACGCTAGATCCAAACCCTCAAACTTATATGCCGGCGAACAAAAACACCTATACCCTCCAGAGTTAATCTGCAATAATGGGATATCCTTAACTGGGCATAAATGTACTCTACTTCAGGCTAACCCACACTGGTATAGCCTGATAACAAACAAGATGCAAGTTACGTTAAAATGCATAAAAAGGAATCTATGGAAAGATCAATTAAATCACTGCAAGATTTAATACAATAAAAAGATGCTTCAATACAGTTACTCTAAACAACAATAACCTCTTCACACCTATCTGAAAGAAAGTGAAGTATAGTCCTACAGCATAGACCTGGAAACTTCTGAAGAAAGTCTGATGCTCATAAGATGTTCGTATCTTAAATTATATAAAGGCAGGAGGCAGGACACCATACGTGTAGACTATACACTAAAAGATAGGACATATAATGTTAACTGACACGAGAATACTATAAATGCGCAACGGTAGTAATGCTCGACACTAAAAGAAGTACTTCCTCATCAACGAAACAGTCTGCTATGGTTGTGCGGCTCAGCAACAACCTAGACTAATAAATGCTGTGAATAATAATGCGTACATATCAAAGAGCTTATATTAAATACTAACAAGTGTCTACTCAATTAATAATGTCTAGCTGGGATACTCTAGGTAAGGAACTGGGGTTGAGCAAGACAGGCTCGTAGCCTAGCGATGTCCTTAAGACTGCATCCTTTAAGTTACGTTAATTGACTGGGGTGCTCTCTTGATAGATCCAGATCACAAGTATCTTGTTCTATCCTGGCGACACTCAAAAGACAAGCAAAGAGGCAGCAAAGTGTGGAACTGGAAGAGGCCAAAGCCCTCAGTCAACACAATGCTGCACTCGCAAAAGACGCAGCCGAAAAGACAACCTAGGCTACCACAGGACCGGTTAAAGTCGTGTAGGTATAAACAAACCATACACACATCGGAGACAACGACTACAGTAACCTTATCCCAGTCTAGCATTAAATAAAAGAACAGAACACTAAATCAATAATGGAGACACACACAGAGTTCTTAACCTCTACTAACTAAGAACCCTCAAACCTATTCTAAGTACATGTAAATATCTCAGAGGACGGCGCATGCAATACAATGGGCCGGCTATGGAAACCGTATGCAGAACCCAAGGGGATAAGTAATTGAATAAAGGTGAGGAGCAATGGAAAAGAAGAAGGTCAGAGAGAGAGACAGTGGTAAAGGGGGTGATCGGGAGAGAGTATGCAAAGGCATGTTAGAAGCATGCACGCCAAGCCTGTCCTGAGGAAGGCAGCTCCCGGGAACCCTCATGGAGGAGGCTAGTTACACAGGAGCCCACAAGGGCGCGATGGTCGGCCAATCACGGGCCGAGACGTCACAAGGCAGCAGGCCCCTAGGCCGCGCCAGGAGCCACCAGCCAATCAAAGGCGAGGGAAAGCCTGCGCGAGCGGGAAAACTCCTCCGAGCGAGGTAGCACATACATACACACGCACATATTACCACCACGCTCTCGTCTCTCTCTCTTTCTCTCCTTAACTCTACACAATGCATCTTATATTCTACTAATGATATAAAATACTTCCCGTTGTCACAGACGAAAATAAAGACCACCACTGGACTGTCTGTGACAATGCGAGTACTATGTCAGAAAGAACAACATTCTCTGATAACTGTTTCATGTTTCATGTTTTCACGTTTCGATGTCCCTGGCGGATGGTAGCGGCTAATGAGAGGCGATTCTGCCAACGCTGGTAGGCGTCACATCATTAATTTTGAGTTATAAGAAGTTAAGGGGTCATGATTATTGTTAAGTTTGCTGGCACTACCAATACACAAACAAAGGAAGGGGCGAGGGAACGTGGAAGTGGTCCCGGACCCTCTGTCTGGAGTCGACCACCTCCAGCTATGGGTATGTGCCTGTGTATATATGTACATACATACAGTGAAGTCTCTATTAGTTAATTTACGCTTTACTGTCTGTATTGTCTGTTTATCATAATATCTACCAAATATTTGTTTACTAATTTCCTTTAGTTTCCTCCCTAGACCTCGCCAGGAAAAAATAGACACATAAATGACACAAAAAATCTTAATGTTGACAAAGAAATGGGGCGAACGGTCTTAAAATCGCCAAACTAATGGACTATAAGCGTCATGAATCCTGAACATTAATTTGGCTAAATATGAGGGAGAACGGGGACCAGCAAAACGAACCATTTTCCCTTAATATTTATTGCCATACGCCTTGATACCCGCGGAGGTGGCCACAAAAGAATCTCCCCATCAACGCCATTCTTTGCCATTCTTAGCTTGTCTTAGGCGAGGGTTGCTTATGCCCAACCGTTTACTGTGGCATTTGTTTCTCTATGTGTATGCAGGAGACAAAAGGCAGGCTGCCTGTATCGACTGTCTCCCTCAAAGCCAAAAGAATGACAAAGAGCCAAATTCAAGGGATGCTGGGTTCAAAATGCCTGGACACACAAAGGTTAAAGTAGTCTAAGTCATAGGATGAAGGAAAGATTGGCTGAGGGAGATAATTTCAGAGTTCACTTGTTGAGTAGAAGAATGACTGAACATTTACAAATATTTGGGTTGGAGAGCTGGACAAAATAGGAGTGGGACTGTGATGAAAGGCGGGTGCCTCACATTCGCTGCAAGGGAGCACTGAGGGATGCACTGAGAGAGCTCTGAAGAACACTGATTGTTGTATTAGCAATAAAAGGGTGAAAGAGAGGCAACATTATGGCGTGTAGATAAAGATTTTAGGGAACTAGTAAGAGGAAGTGAGCTGATGAGGCGAAATGCTTTTGACTACTCTTACGAGAAGTGCGGTATGGGTGGAACCTCTCCACACATGCAAACAATACTCGATACATGGTCGCACTGGGCCCCTATACTGAGCAAGAAGCTGTGTGGGGGTGAAGAACACACGGAAACGGTTGATCACACTAAACTTCTGGGAAGCTGTTTTAGCATAAAATGGTAATATGATCTTTCCAAGACAGGTCAGATGAAAAAGATACACCAAGAATATTGAGAGAAGATGAAGGGTTGACTTGTGTATTGTTGAAGAGCAATTGATAGTCTTGTGGAAAATTGCGATGGTAAGATAGAGGGACAAATTGTGTCTTTGAGGCATTTAAAGTAATAAGGGTTTCTCAGCCCCAATCAGAAATAAGTGATAGATCAGAAGATAGGCGTGCTATGGCCTCGTCACATGACCATTGGAGTGATTGCATGCTGGGTTGTTGTGAAAAACTAGTAGAATAGTGTAACGTAGAGTCATTAGCATATGAGTGAATGGGACTAGATGTACAGTTGAAGATCATCATTTATTGAATATTATAAGGAGAACTTGAGACAGGACAAAACCCTGAGGAACACAGGAGTTGATAGGTTGAGGAAGTGAGCGATGGAACAGTCAGAAAGGAAATTAGAGACAAAGGCACAGATAGAGAGATATAAACCGAAAGAGGGTAGGTTGGAAATTAGAGATTTATGCCAGACTCTATCGAAGGCTTTTGATATGTCTATCGCAATAGGAAAAGTCTCACCAAAGTCTCAAAGGAAGGATGACCAACAGTTTCGTAAAAAGGCAAAGAGATCATCAGTAGAGAAGCCCTTAACCCGCAGAGTGCCAGACAATTATTGACCCTATGCATCTGCCAGTGCCAGAGGATTTTATTTTTTGTTTTGTTTTGGCTAAATCTATCAAGTTGGGTGAGAAAGGAAGGATAATGGTAAAAAAAACACTCCCCTTGTCCATTTTCGCCAGAAATCAGGTCCCCATGGTCCTGAATGTAGCTGAAATTTTCAGAGTAAGGGCCCGTTCACACCAACGCCGGAACCAGACATATTCTGATGTAAAAAGTCCGACGACATACTATATGCACCGCAAGGTTCTGATATGATTCGGACCACCAGTGTGAATGCTTCACCAGGTTCATGAATCATTTTAATGGTTGTTACCACGTCTGTTTTTTTCCGACGGAGATGGTCGGACAATTTGCGCCGCAATATGTCTGGTTCCGGTGTTGTTGTTGTTGTTGTTGTTGTTCCCTAAGCTGCCTGGCCGAACAGCCCCGAGTCCCTGAGAAAGGCCATGGCCACGATCGGGCTTTCCCACAGAGCTCTCATTGAGTGTAGATTGTGTTGTTGTCGTAAGTGGTTGTGTGAAATGCAGTCTTCTATGATGTGTTTAATGGTATGGGGTGCTGTGTTACATCCCGGGCAGGCGTCGACAACGGAGCCATCCAGTCTCTTCTGATAGCTCAGGAGAGCTGGATGGTGTCCGCATCTCAGCCTGGCCAGGTGGACTCTGTCCTCGCGAGGAAGGGAGGATTCGGAAGGATGGATTTCGGGAGGTCGTGCATGCAGCTGCGTGTTGTCTGTGAGTGAGTGGATGGATCGGTGAGAGATATGAGTATGGATGTGCTTCTGGAAGTTGGTTCGGGGTGGGCAGGGAGGGAGAGAGGACAATAATTGTGTGTGATACCGTGTGCTGGGTGTTGTTTTGATATTTCTTGGTGTCTGTGGGTGTGTTGCCATGTAGTTTAGTGGGTGGTCTTGGTTCGTGGAGGCTGCTGCCAGGCTGGTTCCGGTGTTGGTGTGAACGGGTCCTAAATCATCTACTTTTATGGTATCGGAACGTATAGGTAGGAGGGTGGTGGGAGGGTGGTTTGGGGGATGGTGGGGGGAAGGTAGAAGCGTAATTGACTCATGTTACATATATGAAGACGATTGGTGAAGTAGTTTCGCCACCACGGATTTTCCTTTTTTTCCTTTTCTTCGTACGGATACGCTGGAAGTGGGTATTGGGAGGCGGTTGGGGGTGTGGTGGGGGGAAGGCAGAAGGGTAAGGGACTTGTCACACAAATATGGAACCGATTGGTGCAGTCGTTTCGCCGCCACAGATTTTCCTTTTGTTTTACTTGTGAGGCGATCGATAGTCAGCGAGTGGGTGGGGGGAGGGGGTTGTGTTGGTGGTGGCAAGAAGCCAGAAGGGTAAGGTACATGTGGTAGAAATATGAAAGCGATAGGTGCAGTCGTTTCGCTGCTACGATTTTTTTTCGGCGTGGACATATATATACGGGTCTGGCACTGGGCGTGACAACACCCTTGGACGTATATATACGTCCCTGGCACTCGGCGGGTTAAGGAAACCATACTGGCGATCTGAAAGTAGATTATGGGAAGATTAATGCTTAAGAAAATTTGAAATAAGAATAGTTTTAAAAACTTTAGAGATGCAAGAAATTAGGGCAATTGGACGATAGTTGGAGGTTTGAGAGCGATCATCCTTCTTTGGGACAGGTTGAATGAGAGCAAACTTCCAGCAAGAAGGAAAGACTTTAGAGGAAATACAGAGACGAATGAGTTTGCCTAGGCAGGGTAGTCAGCACAAAAGAAAAGTTTTTGATTACAACAGGAGGAACACCATCCAATCTGTACGCCTTCTTAGTATCAAGCCCATATAGGCCAGAAAGTACACCCTTAGAAGAGATTTTGATATTAGTCATTAAGTAAGTGAGAAGGCAGTGGAGAGCGACGAATAGCACCGGAATCATGCAAAGTGGAGTTCTTAGCAAAAGTTGAGAGATGGATTCAGCTTTTTCAGAGAGTGACGTGAGGGCGCTGCCGTCAGAGTAGAAAAGAGATTTGGCATGATTCCAGGCAGAAACATATTGAGAAGCACGAGATTCTTTAGTTTGAAGGTGATGGTACCGTTTGAATGCTTCCTCCATATTTTGGACAGCAGTAGAACAAGCGTGAGTAAACCAAGATTTGTTTGCATTAGACAGAGAGAAACATAATGAAATGTATGCCTCCATGGCCAAGAAGATTACCTCGGTTATGCGCTCGGCACAGTCCGAGGGTCGCCGACCACGGAAGCAAATATCATCCTATGGGAAATCAAAGAAGTGCTACAGAGGTGACACCCGTTGGGCAGCGCCAATGTGCCACAGGCATCGCTGATTGGGAAGATCGTATGGCTGTACTGGAGAGATAGTACAGGTAACAGAGATGAGGTTGTGATCATAGAAACCCAATAGAGAGGAAAGGTTTGCAGCGTAAGTAGAAGGATTAGAAGTTAGAAATAAATCAAGAATGTTGGACTGATCTCCAAGGCAGTCAGGAATTTGGGTAGGGTGCTGGACTAACTGCTCTAGGTCATCTAGGATAGCAAAGAAGTAGGTTTGTTCACCAGGTTGGTAAGTGAAATGGGAGGAGAACCATTGGTGGTGGTGAACATTGTAATCTCCTATGAAGGAGATTTCTGCGAAAGGAGAGATGGATAGAATGTGTTCTACTTTAGAAGTTAGATAGTCAAAGCAGTTTGGATAGTTAGTAGAATTAGAGGAGAGATAAACAGCGTATAAATATTTAGCTTGAGAGTGACAAGAAACCTTCATTGAGAGAGTTGAGAATTCAAAAGAATCAAAGTTTAGAACCTGTGAGAAAGGAAGATTGTTGCGCACATATACACAACATCCACCTTTGGCTTGAAACTGAGGATAAGAGATATTAGGAGGATACAGAGGAGGATGTGCTGTCAGTAGTCTGAGACAACTGGGTTTCAGTGAGAAAGAGAAGATCAGGGTTGGCAGAGGAGAGGTGGTGTTTAACAGAGTGGAAGTTAGAGGAAAGGCAACGAATGTTGCAGAAATTGATAGTAAGAATAGAAGGTAGTGGTCCAGAGCATATAGTGTGTGAAGTGCATGTGGTGTTTTATCGTAGTCTTGAATTGCTGTGTTTGTTAATATAGTGTGTAACCAATGTTGACTACACTCTTGGTGATCAGGTACTAGTATTCACGTTGTAAATACAACACTGGTTCGCCATTGTTGTGTTTGTTAATGTAGTGTGTAACCAATGTTGACTACACTCTTGGTGATCAGGTACTAGTATTCACGTTGTAAATACAACACTGGTTCGCCATTGTTGTGTTTGTTAATGTAGTGTGTAACCAATGTTGACTACACTCTTGGTGATCAGGTACTAGTATTCACGTTGTAAATACAACACTGGTTCGCCATTGTTGTGTTTGTTAATGTAGTGTGTAACCAATGTTGACTACACTCTTGGTGATCAGGTACTAGTATTCACGTTGTAAATACAACACTGGTTCGCCATTGTTGTGTTTGTTAATGTAGTGTGTAACCAATGTTGACTACACTCTTGGTGATCAGGTACTAGTATTCACGTTGTAAATACAACACTGGTTCGCCATTGTTGTGTTTGTTAATGTAGTGTGTAACCAATGTTGACTACACTCTTGGTGATCAGGTACTAGTATTCACGTTGTAAATACAACACTGGTTCGCCATTGTTGTGTTTGTTAATGTAGTGTGTAACCAATGTTGACTACACTCTTGGTGATCAGGTACTAGTATTCACGTTGTAAATACAACACTGGTTCGCCATTGTTGTGTTTGTTAATGTAGTGTGTAACCAATGTTGACTACACTCTTGGTGATCAGGTACTAGTATTCACGTTGTAAATACAACACTGGTTCGCCATTGTTGTGTTTGTTAATGTAGTGTGTAACCAATGTTGACTACACTCTTGGTGATCAGGTACTAGTATTCACGTTGTAAATACAACACTGGTTCGCCATTGTTGTGTTTGTTAATGTAGTGTGTAACCAATGTTGACTACACTCTTGGTGATCAGGTACTAGTATTCACGTTGTAAATACAACACTGGTTCGCCATTGTTGTGTTTGTTAATGTAGTGTGTAACCAATGTTGACTACACTCTTGGTGATCAGGTACTAGTATTCACGTTGTAAATACAACACTGGTTCGCCATTGTTGTGTTTGTTAATGTAGTGTGTAACCAATGTTGACTACACTCTTGGTGATCAGGTACTAGTATTCACGTTGTAAATACAACACTGGTTCGCCATTGTTGTGTTTGTTAATGTAGTGTGTAACCAATGTTGACTACACTCTTGGTGATCAGGTACTAGTATTCACGTTGTAAATACAACACTGGTTCGCCATTGTTGTGTTTGTTAATGTAGTGTGTAACCAATGTTGACTACACTCTTGGTGATCAGGTACTAGTATTCACGTTGTAAATACAACACTGGTTCGCCATTGTTGTGTTTGTTAATGTAGTGTGTAACCAATGTTGACTACACTCTTGGTGATCAGGTACTAGTATTCACGTTGTAAATACAACACTGGTTCGCCATTGTTGTGTTTGTTAATGTAGTGTGTAACCAATGTTGACTACACTCTTGGTGATCAGGTACTAGTATTCACGTTGTAAATACAACACTGGTTCGCCATTGTTGTGTTTGTTAATGTAGTGTGTAACCAATGTTGACTACACTCTTGGTGATCAGGTACTAGTATTCACGTTGTAAATACAACACTGGTTCGCCATTGTTGTGTTTGTTAATGTAGTGTGTAACCAATGTTGACTACACTCTTGGTGATCAGGTACTAGTATTCACGTTGTAAATACAACACTGGTTCGCCATTGTTGTGTTTGTTAATGTAGTGTGTAACCAATGTTGACTACACTCTTGGTGATCAGGTACTAGTATTCACGTTGTAAATACAACACTGGTTCGCCATTGTTGTGTTTGTTAATGTAGTGTGTAACCAATGTTGACTACACTCTTGGTGATCAGGTACTAGTATTCACGTTGTAAATACAACACTGGTTCGCCATTGTACAGAAGGATTGCTAGGCCCTGAGGGCGAGCGGGAATTAAGGGGGCCCACCTAGTTGTATTGGTTTTTTCTCTCTATCTCTCTGGGTTGTATCCATTCGGCCCCATTCAGCCTACTGTTTTAAGACGTTTATCCCCATCCAGGTGTCGATTATCTCCTGGCGATCAGTAGCGAGCAAGCATATTTTTAAAAATGCTTTTGACAGCAGGCTAAGTTTGTACATTTTATTATAGAAAAATATCTTCGGCGAAGCCGGATGCTGGCTCACTATCACTCGCCAGGAAGAAATCGACATGTGGATGGGGATAAACGCCTTAAAACAGTAGGCTGAATGGGGCCGAATGGACACAAGCCAGAGAAAGAGAGAAAAGGAGAGATAACAAGCAGGTGACCCCCTTTAATAACTCACCCACTGAGGATCGACGCCTGCTTACAACTTAAGGGGGTAGTACCCCCTTCTCCCTCATGTTTACCATATTAGTTTTAAGGTTTTAAGACGTTCGTTCTGATAGTTTGGCGATTTTGAGCTCTTTCGCCTCATTTTTTTCATCAATATTAAGACCTTTTGTGCCCTCTACTGTCAATTTTTTCCTGGCAAGTGATAGCAAGCCTCTAATTTTAGAAGGAACCGGCCTTTGGCTGGCCCATTTTCTACCAACAAATATACAAATTTATATCTCGGGAGTGTTTTCTAAGCTTAATGGAGGTCTAGCGAGGAAACTGAAAAATAAATTAATAAAAATATATATAGACCAAAAACCAAGCACTACCCCCTAAATATACACCTCAGAGGCAGATTCCTGAAAACTTAAAATGTCATAGTTTTATCATATTTGCGTTCATAAACTCATAGTCTTCCAATACTCTAATCCAGCTTAGGAAGGGTTTCTTTTGTTACCTATTCCTGTGTATATATTTAACGAATGCAGATATTTCTGGTTATAGTTTCATAGATTTTGTTCTTATATGTAAATTAAACAAAAATCACATCTGTCTTTACATATATTAGCGAAATAACCAGAAGAACAAAAAGGTCTACTTGCCTGCCCCTGTCCCAAGTCATGTATGTTCCTCTAACACCAGATTACACAGAATGTGAGAGGAAAAGAAGGCCTGCCACTACTAGCGGCAAAAGAAGTCAGTAGCCACCAAACAGTAGCTCTTTCCTGTATTTGTTTAGTCCACCACCTGTGGCTAACTGTCTGCCATCTGCAGCTATCTATCTGCAACCTGCAATCATCCATGTGCCTCCTACATCTGTGCCATCGGCAGCAATACTCTGCCACTTGCATCTATCTGTCTGTTACCTGCAGCCATCCATTTGTTAACTACAGACTTACACTGCCAACTACGGATGACAGTCTTCTAGCTGCAGCCAATGATATGCCAGCCTACCACCTGCAGTGTCAAATTCCCTCGTCTCTGCAGTCACCTTAGCTCCTCTACACATCATAACTCTGACGATGACTCTAGCACCCCGAGCTTGTTGATGAAGCCACATTGGCTTCGATCTATCATATTAGGGCTATCTCTGTATCACTTCTCGTCACCTGGAGCTCTGCTGCAGTACTTCCTTAGCACACAATTATCGATTGTTGCCAATAATATAGCTAAATTTACTGTCTCGAGGTTTAATGATTTATTATGTTGTAACTTATCAGTACAGCCTTAGTCAAAGTGTGAGCCTTCATTAAAATAATTGATCATAGACATGTTGACATACAGTGCTATATACTATAAGATCAAAGTCATAAAGCAAGACTTTTGACAAATTAGACACAAATTAAACATACACATTAAAGAGAAAATTGAAAATTTTGTCTTTCAAATAATTGTACATCCTCTTTACACACATACCGCCTTAGCAATGATTATTTGTTATATCTTACAGGAGATGCGTGGGGTCATGGATGAACTGAGACCACCTTCAATGCACCAATGTAACAACATGATTAGAGCCAAGAACTGCAAGGAACTGCTGGCTATGGGTGACAGTGGCCGAGGTCTGAGAGATATACACCCTTTCCGCGACCAACAAGAACCTGTCACAGTCTTCTGCGACCAAATCACTGACGGTGGTGGATGGACAGTTTTCCAGCACCGCACCAACACAACTCCACGTGAGAACTTTGAACGTTCCTGGGATGAGTACAAACAAGGATTTGGGAATAGGAAAGGCGAGTTCTGGCTTGGCCTCGACCTACTGCACGTACTCACCTTGACCGACCAGGACCTGAGAATTGATCTGACAGATTACGAGGGTGGTCATCGGTGGGCTAAATACAGTGACTTCAAGGTGGGACCAACACAGGACCACTACCGCCTCTCACTTGGCAGGTATGTCATTATATATAGTTCTTCACCCTGCAATATTATCAAGTTACAGTATAAACTTTGGAGGTAATGTTAGTTTATTATGTATTTGTCTTTGAGTGAATGTAGCATAAATACAACTTGCCTGACTATTCGCCTAAGAAAAGGATACTATTCTATTAAGAAGAAATAATTAGATGGCTTTAAAGCAGCATTGCAGGTTATACTTTATGATAAAACAAATATATCTTCTACCTATAATGTAACAGGAGTTTTTCAAGTAGCACTATATGAGTATTTTCAGGATAGTATTTGTGAGAGTATTAACCCATAAATGGCGAGCGTCCTCATATGAATCCATACTGGGCAAAGACGAGCGTCCTCATATGAGCCAAGGCCTAAAAAAAACATTTAAAAGGCCCCAGTAGCACTTTAAAAAAAAGACATGGTGTTTAAGTGAGATAATTCCCCTCCATACCTCGCATTACTCCTCCACATGTGTTAAAATCACCTCCTACCCCCCCCCCTCTTTCTCCCCCTTTCAATTATCACCTATTTGTCCTCTTATTCCCATATTTATTGGTGTTTTTATCATGCCAATATCTCCAAACCGGTCCAAGCCATGCTCGTGTTGCTAGAGAGGGTGTAGAGTGTCTGAGAGTGTGGGTGAGTAAGTCAGTGTAGCTCCAGGCTCCGAAAAGGGAGGGTGTGGCCCGCCTCAGCTCCACACTCGATGAATGGCCGATCGGCAAGTATTCGCTATTTTGACCAGCAAAACACTATTCCCACTTGTTTTATTGTTGTTACATGTTGGTTTCTTCATATTAAACATAAAATAGGTGAATATGAATAAGTAGTAACGATATTTATCGTAAAATAACGATTATAGGTGGGAATGGAGCCTAATATGTCTGCCCAGTTGTGTGGTGTCCATTACACATAACTCGCCGTTTTGGGGTTAAGGTACAACATAAAACTAGCATGGGTTTCTAGCATTTCAACTATTTCTAAAGGGGTTATCACACTTAGCTATTTTTTCATAGTTTCTTGATCTTCGTTCATAGTTTAGACGACAATACCGTGGTTTCCCTATTAGTGGGGCGGATAAGTGCAGATTTTACAAGAATCGTTCAAATGATGATACAAGCACCAAATTTGGCATGAATATTCCCGAGAGGCTATATTTTAAGAACAAAATGTTAGCCACCAGAAAATCCAAGATGGCCGCCAATGCGATAACGTTTTGACATGAAATTTGACACAGATGTCCAACATAAAAGATATTGGTACCAATTCTAATGTTATTTACTACGCTAGAAACGATGCCATCATTCCTAAATGTCTCACAATCTTATAAACCACTTAAAACTGCAAGATGGCCGCCTTTTTTCAAGAAGGCTGCCAATGAGTTCATGAAAATACACATTGTGATGCACAATTTGACCAGTACGTCCGATATGAACGATATTGGTGTTGTTTTCTTTTATTTTTTACCCCAGTAAATCCATTAAGATACCAATAGTAAAGCTCAGAAGCACTATGAGACCATTTGTTAGTGACAAAAGAAGAAATCTAGTGGCCATCTTGCTTTTTTCAGTGGATAATAAGATTCTGAGACATTAAAGAATGATAACATTGTTTTCTGCATGGTAAATAATGTTAGAATTAGTACTAATATCACTTATATCATTCGAATTGGACATCTGTGTAAAATTTCATGTCAAAACGTTATCGCATTAGCGGCCATCTTGGAAAATGGCAGCCATCTTGAATTTTCAGGTGGCTAACAATTTGTTCTTAAAATATAGCCTCTGGAGGATATCCATGCCAAATTTGGTGCTTGTATCACCATTTGAACGATTTGTTCACTTATCTGCCCCACATCACACATGCACCTAGATGATCCACAAAGATTTAATTATACGTACACTCTTTCGTTCTCACTTCGAAATAAATTGGTCTCATTTCGGCCGTTTTAGCTTCCCGTCATGCTATTACTACATCTTAATCCCAATGATAAAGCTGAGCATATATAAAAACCATGGTAAGTATGACTATAATGCTCGTTATTGCATAAAACAAGCGACATGAATCCACGTCTGTCGGTAAAAGGGGAAGTCAGTGGAAGCAGCAGCACGCCCATGGTTGGCTAGTTTATCAGTATCCTGATAATTTATTAATTATCTTTATTGTTCCTTAATTATCCATTAAACTAGATATGTTTATGTAATTTTAAATCACTTACTAAATTACTATGGTATCTGAATCTAAAGAGCTATTAAATATCACAGGAAACACATTAATAACGTATATATCATAAAGTAAACACAAGCGAGATAAAGAAATGAAAAATGCAAGAAGTAAGCGAGAGTAAAGGCTGACTGACCAGGGCCCACGCGGCTTAAGCCAATCACAGGCCTTGCTTTACGTATTACACATTTAAAAATAGGCAGTGACGGCATTTCTTCCCTTGCTTGTGTTTACTGTATTACATGTACGAGTTTATATGGTCTATGTGATATTCTATAACTCCTAAGGTTCGAATACCACCTATCACATTATCATTAGATATATTAAAACTTATGTAGTTAAATATATATGGAATATATACTGTGTATATATAATTATACAGTATATATATATATATGTATATATATTAATATATATTTATACATAAGGAATGCATTTCCATGACATAGCCTACTAATTCACACCCAAAAATTTCCGTGGATAGACGAAGATCTCCCAACTTGCTCGGGTAGCGTGGATTGTCGGCAAGACCACAGAAAATAGACGAGAAACCACGGAAATCGTGGAGACCACGGAAATATTGGCAAGTGTGATAGCCCCTTAACACAACCAGTAACGTACTGTTATGTTCGGCTGCTTGACCTTATCTGGTGCGAGGCGGGTCTTTTTAGACCCCTCATGTTTCACTCCATTAGTTTGGAGATCTTCCCAAGCTTTACCTCATTTACTTAGCGATTATAAAGCACTTCGCCCTATTCAGGTGTCAATTCTCTATGAGTGAGCGATAGCAAGCCTGTAATTTAGAAGAAATCGGCCATTGGCCGGAACATTTATCTATAAATATTGTAAATATTTAGCTCTGTGGGACATTTAATTATTTTTTTTTTTCGTAGCTAGAAGTGGGTCTAGGGAGGCGCATTTTGCTGGAAAATGGTGATGGAAATCAAAACCCTGAATAGTAATTAAACATGATATCAATATAACCCCCATGAGGTGTTTCCAATGTTGAATACATTTATGTTACTATGTATGAGGGAGACACAAGGCAATCTGCCTGTAACAACTGTCTCCCCCAAAGTTGGGGGAGGGCATGAGTAAAATTTAAGGCGGTTGGTGGTCATCTTCATTTATTTTTTTATTTTTTTGGTGTATTGGAAAGAAATGTGGTGTGCTTATTTGGTGTAGTGAAATTAATAGTAGGAGGAGGTGTTTGTGAGAGCTAGCTGGATTGTAGGTGAGACACAAACAGAAAGAGTGAGGGAGGCTAGACAAATGAAACAGGGTTTCCAGCAACTCCTTATCACATGCCTATGAAGCCTCATTTTGGGTATTGCCCTGCTCGATTGGTGTCTACAATCTCCCCAATAGTTGGCATGGACCAATCTGTTACAGCTACACTGGTGACGCCGGAGATGGTTTAACCTACCGTAATGGTATGTTAACATGGACCAATCTGTTACAGCTACACTGGTGACGCCGGAGATGGTTTAACCTACCGTAATGGTATGTTAACATGGACCAATCTGTTACAGCTACACTGGTGACGCCGGAGATGGTTTAACCTACCACAACGGTATGTTAACATGGATCAATTTGTTACAGCTACACTGGTGACGCCGGAGATGGTTTGACCTACCACAACAGTATGCAGTTTTCCACGAGTGATGGAGACCATGATGGACGGTCAGGCAGCTGTGCCGAGACGTGAGTTATTATTATATAATACAGATAATGGGATGGCTTGCCTTCTGTCTCTTTTTCTCTCTCTCTCTCTCTCTCTCTCTCTCTCTCTCTCTCTCTCTCTCTCTCTCTCTCTCTCTCGTATATATTGTACAAAGGAGTACAAAAGAAATCAAGCAACAACAGGTCCAGCGACCCCTCAAGGGTGCTTGCCCTCCATAACACTGCTGGTCAAGTGTCCAAACAGTGGTTTAGAGGGGGTAAGGCAAAATGGAAAGGGAAGACTGCCCTGGGACAAATGTCCATGGCAGGATTAGGTGGTGTTAGTAGGGGACAATTGTTAGTAATATAATAGAACACAAAAACTATTCCTTTATAAATGCAGTCCCGGCAGCTATGGGGAGACACTTAAGAGGTTTTACTGGGCGACTGAGGGGAGACTCTTAAGATCCAAGGCCTAACTTTTTTTTTTAAAAGGCCCCACTAGCACTGGAAACTGGTTTTTTTGTTTCCCTTCCATGCCTCATATCACTTCTCCACATCTGTCAAAGTCCCCCCCCCCCCCTTCAATTATCACCTATTTTTCTCTTATTCCTGTAATTATCGGTTTATTTATGGCGCCAAAAATCCCCACCCGGTTCCAAGGTGGAAAGGGAGGGTGTGGGAAGAGGAGAGAGAGAGAGTAGTAGCCCAGACTACATCCAATCTCTCACCAGAGCTCGTGGAGGGAGGGTGTACTCTCGCTCACTGTCAACTTCATGAATGAACCGCTCTGCAATATTTCATGTTTGTCACCCCCCAAACACTATTCCCACTTGTTTTATTGTTGTAACATGTTACTATCTTCATATTTAACGTAAAATAGGCACATATGGATAAGTATTAATTATATTTATGGTAAATTAACGATTTTAGTGAGGAATGAGTCTAAATACCTACGCACAGGGGTATGGTGTATACTACAGGAGCTGCGCAGCTGAGAGGTTAAGGCAAGGTGTTTGTCTAGGCAAAGTTGAAAAGAATCAATGGTGCTGCAGCCTATGACATCTCGGGGAAGCCCATTCCACAAGTTAACAACTCGATTGAAGAAGAAATTCTTAGAATCGTGTGAGTTAAAAGATTTACCAATAATGTACTAGGAGTATAAGGGACTTATGTTGTGAAATGGAATTAAATATGTCCACCATGATAGAATCCTCTTCCCCCTATAATTATAGGAGATGGAGCAATGGCTACAACAAGGTATATAATTATACTACCCATCTAGTTATACTGTAAATATTTTCTCTCATTTGGGCTCCTCTAACCATTAACATATATCTGTCACCTGTCCTATCTCTCCGGTATGGCCACTCGATCCTCCCAGATGGCGGCGCTTATGACACTTTGGCGTACTTCCAAACCTCTCAACCCTCCAACTATTGTCCAATTGCTCTCATTTCTTGCATCTCTAAAGTTATTGGAATTATTCTTCCCTCAAAATGTCTTAAGCATTTATCTTCCCATAACCTACTCTCAGACAGCCGGTATGGCTACCTTAAGGGCTGCTCTACTGGTGATCTTTCTTAGCTTACAAACTCTTGGTCACCCTCCATTCGGGACTTCATTGAAACTTTTCTGTTGTACTAGACATATCGTAGGCCTTCGATAGCGTGTGGCACAAATCCCTCATTCCAAACTACCCTCCTTCGGTTTCTATCCCTCCATCTGTGCCTTTGTCTCTTAATTTCCTTTCTTGCCATTCCATTGGTGTGGTTGTGGATGGCCATTGTTTATTTCCTCAACCTATAACTCCGGTGTTTCTCAGGGTTCTGTCCTATCTCCAATTATCTTAACTGTCTTGATAGCGTAATGCATAAGTGCGCGGAATTTCTGTGTGAGTGTCCTAGGTTCGAGTCCTTGGAGTGCCACATGTATTTGTTGATTTCATTAATTGAGTTTATAAATGAAGTTGGTTGGTGAAAAAATATAATACATTTTTCTCAACTGCACCTCCAGCCCCATTCACTCATATGCAGACAACTCTACATTACACTATTCAACTAATCTTCCACCATGTACAGCAGGAACTCCAAAACCCACGTAAAGAGGCCATACAGCACCTCTCTATTGATCTCTCTACTTTCTCTAATTGGGGAGAGAATACCTTGCTACTTTCAATGCTTCCAAAACTCAATTTCTACATTGGGCTAATCGTCGCCCCCATCCAGACAACTATGACTTACTCTTCAACAACATACAAATTAACCCTTTATCTTCTCTTAATACTCTTGGTGTCTCTTTTTCTTTTGATCTCTCTTGGAAAGATCATATTACCACTCTTGCTAAAACAGCTTCTCAGAAACTGGGTGTGCTAAATTTAAGAATGTCCCATGATATATAAAGGGTATATAGAGATCATATTACTTATCATCCACTTCCTCAACCCCTCACACCATACCCCTACCTAGTCTATTCCTACCCTCATCTCCTGCACCCCAATCCCCACCCCCACCACCACCTCACCCATCTCAATCCTCCCCATCCCCACCCCTCCCCATCCTCGTGCAGCAGCACCAAGCATACACCGCGCTCACAACATTAACATTCTTCAATTAAACATAGATGGCATCAACACAAAGAAACACGAACTCTCACACTTCATCAAACAACACAACATACACATTGCCATCTTACAAGAAACAAAACTCTACACAACACAAAAAACACCTACATTTCATGATTTCACCACCATCAGACAAGACCGGGCCGTCGGCGGCAGCGGTGGCCTCATCACCTTGGTTCACAGAGAAATAATCTATACAGACACCAGTGCACATACCAAATCCTTCCTCCACCCAAATGATATTACAACAGACATACAATCCATCAAAATACGCACTGGCAATAAATCCAACATAACCATCATAAACACATACATCCCTCTCCAAACATCCCTTACAGTACCTAACGAATCCACAACTACAACAAATCACAAACACCCCACACATCATCCTGGGTGGTGACTTCAATGCCAAGACGTCGGCCTGGTTTGTTGACAACCCGGACACAGACAGAGGGCTGGTCCTACAACGCCAATCAGACAACCTTTTCATCCTTAACGACATCCATCAACATACCCATACTTCCCACCAAGTCCTTTTCCCCCCCATCATCTCATGATATCACCTTTTGCTCTCCAGAACTCACCCCCACAACATCCTGGAGGGTGGTAAAAAACCTTAGGCCCCGACCACCTCCCAACCATTATCACCACCAAAACCAGACTCACCCCTGCTAGTCACAGATACACTTACACCAACTATAAAAGAGCCATCTGGGAACCTTTCACAAACGAGACAGAACAACATTTTGAAACCCTAACAGCGCACCCATTACTAACATCAACAATTCTGTTCACACATTCAACACAACTATCCAAAACGCTGACAAGAAACACATTCCAAGAGGTAACAGAAAAAGACACAACCCCAACTTCTCACCAGAAATTCAAAACCTCATCAGACAACATGACACATTGAAACAATCCCCAGCATCCCACACACAGGACATCACACAACAAATCAAAGCACTCAACACACAGATTAACAACAACATACAAGAACAACAAACACTAAATTGGAATAACTACCTACAAACACTTGATCACCAAACAGACCCCAAAAACTCTACAAAAACACGAAACAGCATCACACTTTCCAACAGCAACACAACACAATCACATGCTGCAATCACAACAACATACTCTACTCCTTCAAATAAACAACAAGCAAGCACTCTAATTAATCATTTCTCTCATGTCAGCCACCTAAAGCCCCATAAAGACGACCGACGTATCATCCGACGTAAGAGACAAATCCCCACAGACCCTGACTATGCACCCTTTACCAACAACCAGACAATGGCGATGGGCTGACCTATCAGAGTGAGACCTGAGCAATCTCTGCCATACCCATAGCTTACTCTGACTGTTCCTTTTACTTATATATTTTCTAGATCTCAAGTGACGGCGTCTCTTCCGTGGATTGCCCTCCCAATCTACCAAGATTGGAAGCTAAAGCGTCACATTATTCCTTTGCCCCTCAACTTTCTCTTCATAATTGCTGAGGGGCACAGGGCCCTGGGTGGGGCTTTGGTTTCCCGGGTGTTTACGCACCCTCTCAGCTCCCCGCCATGGAGTGGCTTCGGTCACCCAGGCTTTATTGTGGTCGGCAGGGAGGGTTCTGTGGGGGCGCTTGTTTATGGCCTTGGCCTTACTCGGGGCCTTGGGGCTGTTCGGCGAGGCAGCTTGGGGAACAACAACAACAACAACAACCAGACAAAGCACATCATCAACAATCTCAAACACTCACCCGCCTGTGGCCTAGACAACATAAGCAACATACACCTCAGACACCTAGGACCACAAGGCATACAAGCACTCACTAACATATCAAACAACTGTTATTCACACAACACAATACCAGACATCTGGAAGCTTGTTGTCAACATTGCATTCCCCAATTCCAACAAAGACCCCACGCTGCCCTCCTCACACCGCCCTATCACACTCCTTTGCATCCCCTCCAAAGTCATAGAACGCCTTGTACTACGGCTGACCACACACGCTCTACCCCTAGCTCCAATACAACATGGCTTCAGGCCACTGCACTCCACAAACACTCTTCTTACAGACCTTACACAAATAGCTTTTGACAGCATCAACTCAGCTAGACCACCACACAGATCACTATTTGCCACACTCGATATTAGTAAAGCTTTCGATGCCATCCCCCGGCACAACCTAAGAAACAAAATCTATGACACAAACATGCACAATAACACAAAAAGATGGCTGGCCAACTTCCTTGCAGGCAGATGTGCAAACGTATCTTTTGCCGGTCTGTCAATTAGCATCAGAAATTTTCCAAACGGAGTCCCACAAGGATCCGTCCTGTAGCCCGCACTCTTCAATATGTACATGCATGATATAACTACACCCCATACACTCCAAATAAACATAGCCTCCTACGCAGACGACATTGCACTCACATGCACACACTAAAACCCAGACACAGCAACACTTTTCCTTCAACCCTATCTCAACACAATACATGACTTGTGCACTACAAACAGACTCAATTTAGCCCCAGAAAACCTACCTCAACCCTCCTCACAAGCTGGACAGCAGAACACAAATACACCCCGCAACTCACCATAAACAACACACCCCTAACACATACACACACTCACCCAAAATTCTAGGAGTAACATATGATACTCTATTGACATTCAAACAGCATACCACACACATGAAAAATAAACTGACACCCAGACTTAACGCCCTCAGGTCACTTGCCCACACAAAATTTGGACACAACAAAGAAACCACCACCACAGTTTACAAACAATACATAAGATCAGTGATGGAATATGCAAGCCCCGCCTGGGCGTCTAACCTAGCTGAAACACATCACAAGACCTTACAGACTATTCAAAATAAAGCCCTAAAGATCATCACAGGCTGCACAGCTACTACACCTACATCAAGAAACCAAAGTCTTCAAAGTCAAAGACCATCTGGACATGAGAGGCACTCAATTCCTGGCTGCAGCCTCCACAAACCAACACCACCTACTACACTACATGACAACACACCCACAACACACCAAGAAATATCAAAACAACACCCAGCACATGGTATCACACACAAATAGTGTCTTCTCTCCTTCCCTGCCCACCCCAAACCAGCTTCCAGAAACACATCCATACTCATATCTCTCGCCGTTCCATCCAATCACTTATAGACAACACAAAGCTGCAAGCACGACCTCCCGAAATCAATCCCTCTGAATCCTCCCTTCCTTGCGAGGACAGAGTCCACCTGGCCAGGCTGAGATGTGGGCACCATCCAGCTCTTCTGAGCTATCAGAAAAGACTGGATGTCTCTGTCGACGATGCCTGCCCGGGATGTAACACAGCACCCCATACCATTAAACACATCATAGAAGACTGCATTTTCACACAATCACTTACGCCAACAACACAATCTACACTCCTTAAGAGCTCTGTGGGAAAGCCCGACCGTGGCCATGGCCTTCCTTAGGGACTCGAGGCTGTTCGGCCAGGCAGCTTATGGAATGACAACGACAGCAACAACAACAACAACCCCTTTGAATCCTAGAGACAGATTATAAGCTAAAGCATATTGTGTTATGGTAACCAGAATATGATAAACATTACGTCATCGTGCTGCATGGGTTGATAGGTTGTCATGTGTTTGAAAGAGGGCTGCTTCCTGATGGGAGACAAAGCAAATTGAAGGTTTTTCTTCATGGATGAATTGATTTCTGCAAGGAAATATGTCGATTTGGTTATTTTTGGTAAATATAACTAACCCTTGCAAGATACGAGGACACCTTTTATTCTAGCTATGAATAGAACATTTTATATAGTTTAAGAAATAATTGTGGAGGGTTAATTTAGATAGATTCTATCAATTTGATTCCCAAAGGGCTTTTCAAACCTAATTTAACATATCAAATGTTAGTCAGATATTAGTGAAACAGCGTCCTCGAATAATGAATGGTTAATTATGATACGTTTGTTTTGCTACAGGGTCAGAGGTGCCTGGTGGTACAACTCCTGCTACCACAGTAACCTCAACGGCTACTATCATGAGGGAGCGTATGAGGGCCAGGTCACTGGCATCGCCTGGACCAAGTGGAAGGGCAACAACTACTCCCTTATGAACGTCACCATGATGATACGACCCAACAACTAGAACATACACTCAGTACATTTATTACATCATTATTTGACTCGGAGGGTCTCTATAATCTTAATAAAATGATCTGGTTACTTGAAATGATACTTCCACTATACTGTATACTGTTGAGGTCATTCCAAACATAACAATACCAACGATCACACTAACCCATCTCTCCCCTACTATTTACAACTTCCTAATCCTGCCACGGACATTAGTTCCAGGGCAGTAGTTCCCTTTTCAATGTTCCCTTACCCACTCTAAACCACTGTTTGGACACTTGATCCTCAGTGTTATGGAGGACAAGTAGCCTAGAGGGGTCACTAGACCTGTTGTTGCTTGATTTGCTTTGTACTCCTTTGTACATTACAAAATATGTTCATTTGGAAACCTTGTTACTTTCAATGCTTCCAAAACTCAATTTCTCCATCTGTATACTCGTCGCCCAGAAAACTATGACTTACTTTTCAACAATATGCATATTAACCATTCATCTTCTCTTAATATTCTTGGTGTCTCATTTTCTAATGATCTCTCTTGGAAAGATCTTATTACCACTCTATCTAAAACAGCTTCCTAGAAGCTGTGTGTGCTCGACCGCCTCCAGGGGTTCTTTACCTCTGAGCAGCTTCTTGCTCTGTACAGGAGCACAGTGCATCCATGTATTGAATATTGTTCACACGTGTGGGAAGGATCCTCTAACACAGCACTTCTAAACAAAGTAGAAAAGTCTCATTAACTCACGTCCATTCACCAATTATCTGCAGTCTGTCTCTCTTTGCCGAAATGTTGCATCATTCTCACTATTCTACCTCTATTACAATAATCAGTGTTCCTCAGAGCTCTCTCAGTGCATACCACCCCTCTTCGTAGAGAACGTAGCACCCATCTTACATCATATTCCCACCCCTACTCTGTGCAACTTTCCAACCCAAGAGTGAAACGTTATTCTCAATCTTTCTTCTATTCAACAGCTGAGCTCTGGAACTCTCTCCCAGAATCAGTCTTCCCCACACCCTATGACTTAAATTGCTTCAAACACTGTGTGTCCAGTCATTTTGGCTCGAACTTCCCTTGGTTTTGGCCCTGTCACTCTTTTAACTCTAGGGGAGGCACTATTCACAGGCAATTGTCTTTTGTTTCCCCCACTCACATAGAAAACTAAATTTGTGTTCGATGATTGAAACTGAACTGTATATGTCTTCTCACAAAACCCACCCTGGATTTGATTCGTTGACAAATTACTTTGATCATGTTTTTCCCTATGGGCAGGAAGGACACAAGAGACAGGCTGCATGTAACGAGTGCCTCCCCCAAAGCTAAAAGAGTGACAGAGAACTAAGTTCAAGGGACGATGGGGTCAAAATGCCTGGCCACACAAAGTTTAATGCAGTCTAAGTCATTGGATGAAGGACAGATTTATTGAAGGAGAGTGATCCAGAGTTCACTTGTTGAGCAAAAGAAAGACCGAGAAATTTGCTAATTCTTTGATTGGTGCGCTGGACAGAATAGTAGTGGGATTGTGTTGAAAGTCGGGTGCCTCACATTCGCCGCAAGGGATTGGATATGCACTGAGAAAGCTCTGAAGAATACCATGTTAAAATAGTGATAAAAGAGTGAGAGATGCAACACTGCAGCATTCAGAAAGAGATTATAGGGTACTAGTAAGAGGAAGTGAGTTGATGAGGCAAAATGCTTTTAACTCTACTCTTTTGATAAGTGTAGTATGGGTGAAGCCTTCCTACACATACGAACAATATTCAATATATGGGCGCAGTGTGCCCCTATACAGAGCAAGAAGCTGTGAGGGGGTAAAGAGCCCATTAAGATGGCTGAGCACACCTAACTTCTGGGAAGCTGTTTTAGCAAGTGTGGTAATCTAATCTTTCCAAGAAAGGTGGGATGAAAAAGATACACCAGGACTATCAAGAAAAGATAAAGGGTGGATTTGTGTAATGTTGAAGAGTAATTGATAGTCTTGTAAAAGATTGCGACATGAAGATACAAGGAAAATTGGGTCTTGGAGGACCTTAGAAGATCAAGGCCGCATAAGCCAATGGCCCTGTATTCTAAAACCACACTTAAGTGCTGCCCTAAACCTTCATGAATGAAATAAAAAGGAACAAACAATAGTGATCTTTCTGAAACTGAATGATAGTTAGCCCTTTATCAGAAATTAGCACTCATCCCCGTATTTTAGAACCGCACTTAAGTGCTTCCCTAACCCTATATCGAACAAAGATAATACAACCAAGTCCAAATTTGTGATAAAGGGCTAAATATCATTCGGTTTCAAACAGAGAATTACACTTTGTTTATGTTTATTTCGTTCTTGAATATTTAGTGCAGAAATTAAGTTTGGTTTTAGAATATGGGGGCATTGGCTTATGTGGCCTTGTTCCTCTATGCTCCTCAATCAGAAATAATTGATGGTTCAGAAGATGGGCAGGCTATGGCCTCGTCATATGAGTTTTGGAGTGATTGCATGCTGGGTCATTATGGAAAACTAGTTATGTAGTGTAAGGTAGAGTCATCAGTATAGGAGTGGATAGGAGTAGAGGTACAGTTGAGATCATTAATGAATAATAAAAAAAGAGAACTGGAGACAGGGCAGAACCCTGAGGAACACCGGAGTTGAGGAAGTAATTGACGGCTGTCCACAACTATAGCTATGGAATGGTCAGAAAGGAGACTAGAAACAACAGACTTGGATAGAGGGATATAAAGAGAAGGAGAGTAGTTTTGAAATTAGAGATTTATGCCAGACTCTATCGAAGGTTTTCGTTACATCTAGCGCAATAGAAAAGGCTTCATCGAAATACCGAAGTTTTAAAAACTTTAGAGATATAAGAAAGGAGAGCAGTTGGATGATAGATCGTGGGTTGAGAGTGGTCACCCTTCTACAAGACATGCCAATTCGTCTTAGGCAAATAATTTAGCTGGCTTGTTCAGCTTTTGCATGGGTATAGATCTTTGCCTACTCAGGTGGTCCGAACAACTCCATTCCCTGTTTCGACACCTCCTAGGGGTTCATATGGGGGTTTGAAAATTCTTAAGGAACATGGTAGTGCCAGATTGCTTACTGAGCCCAACTTGCGTCCATTTTTTAACCCACTTCCCGATGTCGTAGGACACCAAAAATAGGGGTGAATATGTGGACACCCTGGCTCTATCAGCTGCGCTAGCAATCATCTCTAGCGTAAACAGGGACCCGGGGAGCTCGGGATGTATGAAGGGTATACTAGGTCAACAAGACCGTCTGCCCCCCCAGATTTTGCTTCAAGTCACCAAATATTGGGGAGGTCATAAAACATCTTCAAATTGGTCTTTTTAACTTGATTATAGGGTATGTTGTGTGTCGATCCATATACTACATTTCCCCCAAGTTTCCTTGAGGCAGTTTCATTATAAATGAGTTTTTCTGGTAAAAATATTGATTCAACACAAACTGAGCGGCCACTGAAAGTCATCACTGCATAGGGAAGAAAATTAACAATCCCATATAACTCAATTTTCTGATAGTGTTCGAACCTACAAATCTGATACAAGGGGTAAAATGAACTGCAAAATTCATTTCTGTAATCAAATTCCATAATATATCAAAAGCTTCCATGCAATCATGCCCGCTCACTTTTTTTCAGACCGCCATAGGCAACAATGAGCGGGGTTCTGTCCATAGCTTGTATCTAGTTATAATAGCCTATCCACTCCGGAACCGGGACAGCTCATATGTCATGGGTGATTTTTGCTGGCTTTATTCCGGTACTGTTTATACTCTTAGCTTCACGAAAATAACATGGTATAAGCTAATTTCAGAGGTCTTTTCAACTGCATAGTCGTAAAAGCACTATGTCTGGAAATGGACATCTAATGGAATATTTTAATATTCGTAGGGAACTGGCCTGTTTGGGAAATCATGTTTTGACCCTTCACAACTGTATTTCTCTGTTAAATATAACTATTTTGGGTATACAAGGGTATTTTCTCATATTGAACTAAAATACTTGGCTAGTTTTGATTTTTGGCCAATACTTTTGTGAGAATATTTGTGTGATATAATTTATTAGTAACCTATTCAATTTAGTTAACCTAAGTATAATTATGTTGGTGAACACTGACACAGCCAAACCAAAATTATCTTCCTGTGACGTGTTTGAACCTAACCTAACCTCACCCCACCAAGAATCCCACTTTCTAATGATTATTCCAAACATATTTTTAGGTTAACCATTGCAAAATGCCCTTTGTAGAAACTACGTACAATCTCAAGCTGCTATATCTTCAGATAACTGAAATATGTACTAGTCATCACAATGTTCCCTAACATTAGTATCTCGGACAGGCCTGTTGCAAGATAACGTTCCCTAAGAAGTCTCTATTCACAATGTCCTATAGACCTAAAGCAGGCCAGGTTTTTTTCCAGATTGACACTAAAGCTATCAAATGGTGTATTTGTGTCACAGATAAATTAAAATTACCTTTTCGGAGTACCTCTGCAGTTGTCTTTGAGTTAGCTGTGGGCAGAACACTAATTATGGAGAGGTAATTATAAGAGTGCCTTACTAACCTGAATTTCTTAGCAAGAGAATAGGCTATTCATATAGTGCCTTATGTGCCTTACTAACCTGAATGTTTTAGTAAGATTTACAGTAGGTCACTCGATCCTAAAGTTAAGAAAGTGGAGGATATACTGTAGGTGACTAGATAGCAAACAACCAATATATAACCCCCAAAAAGGATATAATAAAATATAAATTCTAGACAGTTTTTATTTATAAAAAACACAAGGCAGAAGGGCTTGGATTTGTTAGAGAAGCGTAGAGTTAGAGGGGATATGGTATAGGTGCTCAAATAGGTAGGTGGGATTAATAAAGAGACCAAATCATATGTGATATGTTTCTAATTTGTTTTTTAATGTGTATATTGCGTCACTGTCTATAACTTCATTAGGGAGCTTATTCCACTGACCAATAATACTTTGGGTGAACATAATAAGACATTCTTAGTTGAGTCTAGGTTCGCTTTCCTGACTGTTAGTTTTCATTTGTTTCCTCTTAAGGAACCTGCTTTGGCTATCTTAAATAGATCATTAGAATTTACTTTAGTAAATCCTTTTAGTATCTTGAAATATTTTGTCAGCTGTCCCCTTATTCTTCGTTTCTTAAGCGAATACAGATCGAGTTTTCTTAATTTCTCATTGTATGGTGTATTTCTAAGGGAAGAACATAAGAATATAAGAAAATGGGAGTCTGCAGAAAGCCGATCGGCCCAAACACAGCAGATCCCTGTCACACCCAACCACAATTACAAGGCCTAATTATAGGCCCAACTCAAAAGGGGATCAACGTTGTTGCTCTATGCTGAACGGATTCGAATTAGTTTTCCTATGTTTCATATTAAGTAGGGAGGCCAAAACTGCACAGCATACTCCATATGCGGCCTCACAATATTTGTATATAATGGTATAACTACTGTATGTCTTTACTATGACATTGGAGAGAGAGAGAGAGAGAGAGAGAGAGAGCGAGAGATACATAATCGTGGTAGATGTTTGGAATAAGTTACTTAGTGCTACAGTAAGCTCAAAAATATTGGATAACTTCTGTGTTATACGTGGATGTGGTTGGTTGAATGTGAGAGGGATCTGCCCTCTATGGGCCAGTTGACCTTCTTCGTGTATCTGGTTTTATTTGTGTTTATGATAAAATATATCAGATCGGAAATACATGACATAAACCTCGGATAAGTTATTCATCACTTCAGCTTAATGCTTAGTGTGCGAAATTTCGGTGTGAGTATCCTAGGTTCGAGTCCTTGGAATACCACATGTATTCATTACTTTCATTGATTTCATTAGTTGGGTTTATTTGTAAATTGATTGGTGAGTCTGTGAAAACAAATATGAATGTATCCAGGTTCAGGAGTAATTTATAGAGAAGCCTTCCTGTGTGGTTAAGTACCCCATTAATTATCCCTTCCATTTGTCTAAATATTTCGCTATCAGAGTGCAGTTGGATATAATATGTACAGGCAAAGATTAATATGCAGTATTCGAGAATGCATAATACATCGTAGGCTTGTGCATAAACCCTTAAGGATACCAAAATTGGACAGCATAATCCATAATTATGAGGTCTCACTAATTATAAGTAAAGTTTTAAGATAACATCGGCAGTTCTGTTACTCACACTCCTTGAGATGAACCCGAGAATCTTGTTTGCCTTGTTACGAACGCTTATACACTGTTTTCTAGGCTTCAAATCAAACACACCCAAATCTTTCTCGCAGGCTGAGTTTTCTAATTCCGTATTAGGTAGCTTAGTATTTGTCTTCTCTATCTTTAATACCAAGGTATTCCTAGGTTCGCGTGAATCGCGTCCCTGTAGTACCACATGTATTCATTAATATAATATTAATATAATAATGTTCGTGTGTGCGTTTCTCTCTCTCCCAAACCCCAGCCGTAACTATCACTGTGGGTCACCGTCCAGAAAGGGTCCTGGCCTCACTTTTTGCCAGAGTGGGGTGGGCTAGAGACTATGGTATCCGAGTGTACAATGCTTCACTAGTATTGTTATATATTGTTTATGATTTGCTATTTGAATGTGAGCTATATATACTCTCTCTCTCTCTCTCTCTCATATGGAAGTCTTATATATACTGAATGGGTCAGACAAGGTGGATTAAAACATAATGCTTAGCCTCAACATTACACAGAGTTAGTAATATGAATATGATGAAAAGTTAACCAATTAATCTGAAGATATTTAAACTAAGTTAAGTCGGAAATGAGATAACACAAATTATTCATAGCATTATTTTATTACGAATGGACAACATTTTGTCGTCAACATAATACATAAAATTTGAATCCTTTAGAAGCCAGTTTAGAGTGTGGGAAGCTAACAAACTTCAAAGTGTGGGCGAAAAGACTTCAAAGTGTGGGCGAACGAACTTCATTGTTTGGGCGAACAAATTCCTAGTTTGGGCGAAGACTTGTGGGCGAATAGACCGTAAACCTCTATCATATCTTAAATTATTTAATATATGGTACCGAATGAAATAGTTCGGTCACATTATTTTGTTTTACTAACTATTATGCGATCTTATTCATATTAGGAAGGACGTCTATCAGTTATAGAATGAACCTTAGCTAACATGACCCTTCCTAAGCAGTACAAAGCCGTCTAAATATATTTGAAATATAAAACACACATTACCGGTACTGCAATATATATATATATATATATATATATATATATATATATATATATATAGATAGTGTATATATAATACGTGTAGGCCTACAGGTATGCGTGTCAAAATAAACGAAAACTTTTTCCTGTAGTGGGTAGAGAGTAATTTGTTATCCCTATCTTTACTGCATAGATGAGAGAGAGAAAGAGAGAGAGAGAGAGAGAGAGGGGGGTGGGGGTGGGGGGAGGGTACCCGTAATCACTGTACAAGACAGTAGATGTGGCAACGTGTGGTATTGAGATGCCTTGGTAATGAATTGGCTTGGTAATGAGCTGGTATGGTGATGAAACCGACTGGTGAAGAAAAAGTCTGGTCATGAGATGGCATGGTCTTGAGGTGACTCGTCTTGTTTGTGTGGTGAGATGGCATGGTCATGAGATGTCCTGATACCGTTTGGTCGCCGATGCTGGATTCCATTGGAGGTCGAGGATGGCAGCGGCCATGAACTTGGGGGGCCAGCAATCCTTGCCTGGCATATAAGGCAGAGACCTGGGGGCAAGGCAGTTCACAGGTTCAGTGACAGTGTATGATTGTAGTCTCTCTGGGCTATGTGGAGATGAAAAGTTAGTTAGAAGGCTGTCATAGTACAGATTGTATGTTGTCAGACAAAAGGGTTGTCGGTTGTTAAGGGAACCCAGACAGTATTGTGCAGCATAATATACTGGTTTGGCTCATTGGTTTAACACCTTACGAGCGGCCTATGCGGTTTATTTATATGTACCGCCCAGCGGGGTGTTTTTAGCCAAAATAGGGCTGTTTACGTGATCATTTTCATGCCTAAATAAGACCCAGAACGTAAAACAAGTATCTATCCCAGAAAGGGCATAAACAGAGCTTTCGAATGACACCATAACGATCCTTTTATGATGGCTAGTTTTCTTGCAATAACCGTGCAACGCGAGTGCAAAAAGCATGTAATTAGCCACTTTCCCGATACAATTCCGTATATAGCGAGTGAGAGAGGGAGGAGGGAGCTGAGATTTGTGTCAGTAGGTTCGCCGCGGTGGTCTGGAGCAGTCATACGCTCGCTAGTCTCCTGCCACCACTTGTCTCTCTCTCTCAGCAACATTACGTGCTGAAATTGCCACTCGACCTATGTCGAGCGCCGCCACATAGTCCAGCTTTATTAAATACGACTTATGTGGTGAGCCGCTTTTTAAGGGTTAAGGAGGGGGTTTAGTTTGTTCTCCAAACCTCTATCAAACTTAAAAAAACACCCACAAGATATAAATATGTATATTTTTCGGTTGAAAAATTTCCCGGACGAAGGCCGTTCCTCTTCAAATACAGGCTCGCGATCACTCGCCAGGAAAAAAATAGACACCTAAATGGCACGAAAGGTCTTGCTATTGGCAAAGAAAAGGGGCAAAAGGTCTAAAAATCGCCAAACTAATGGGGCGAATGTCTTGAAATCTCATAACTAATAGGGTTAAACATGAGGGAGGAGAAGGATGACTCGAAAACCAACTGCCTCCCCTTAACTTGACATTTCCAATTATTGGTTGGATTCTGCTATATGTAAACTTGGCTGTGGTTCCAGTTGTGGACGTGGCCAGTAGCTACCTAGTTCTATGTTTTGTGAGGGAGTTGTCGTTTGTGAAGGAAGAATAGCATCCCTGGCTAATTTATGCTTTGATGCTCCTCTAGGTGGGTGGTTTGGTTGAAATTTACAGGCAACGAAATTAGAGCAAGAGGGGTGTCTAGTGTTTTAGGCGACAGATAGTAAGGTAAGAGGTCATTGGGGTCTGCAGATCCATCCAAGGTTCCTGGGTTTATTGGGTGGATAAACAGGCTCATCATTTTCCATTGTCAAAGCTTGTGAAGGTCAGGGCACAAATGTCTAACATATTAATATATGACGTATTGTAAATATGTACAGTTTCAAAAAGATTCATTCGCAGGTGTTTCTGCAAAAAAAAAAAAAAATTAGTATATACAACAACATTGTGTTTTGTGGTAAGTACCCCAAAAAACAGATGATATTGCACCAATCTAATTAATTGAGGTATGTAATTGTCTTCTTAACATGAATAAAAATGTTCGTGGATGATTATATATGATAATACTTTTAACTAACAATTATGAAATAAATATATATCATTGTAGTTGTATAACGATTTGTAAATATTTAGAGTCAGATAAAGGCCTTCCAATAGCCACAATTAATTAATGAAGTAAGTAAGACACCTTTGTACTGCAAATAAATGCAGATGCACCTTGTGTTTTCTGTACCATATTCTACCGTATATTGTTGTACCACATGCATTTCACAGGTGGAAATTGTCTACTGTGTATAGGATAGAGCAATACATTATATATTACATTGGAAGAGTGTTAAGTCTCACTTGCTATTCTGAACCATATAGCATTCATTATTGGCAGACATTATGTATAAACACCTATCTAGTATAATTGAAAGTATAATCAAGCATAGGGTAATACGATAAGGAAAAGGATTGTCAATCCCCATTACGCATCTCTGTCTGCACTTTAGCTCTTTTAATTGTCTCCAGCAAGCTCGAACATTCCTTGATAATTGCCCTGTCATTCTTTCAACTCTGGGGGAGGCACTCTGTGGAGAGAAGTGGAGGTACAGCATATACAACAAGAAATGGTGGTGTGTGGAGAAAGGTGGATCTACAGTATAATTATACAACGATAGGTAGTG
Source organism: Paralithodes platypus (assembly GCA_032716605.1). Taxonomy (NCBI): domain Eukaryota; kingdom Metazoa; phylum Arthropoda; class Malacostraca; order Decapoda; family Lithodidae; genus Paralithodes; species Paralithodes platypus. The sequence goes on from CM064503.1 coordinate 49,790,705, forward strand.
GGGGTGTGGAGGAAGAGGTGGTGGTGTGTGGAGGGAGAGGTAGTGGTGTGTGGAAGGAGAGGTGGTGGTGTGTGGAGGGAGAGGTGGTGGTGTGTGGAGGGAGAGGTAGTGGTGTGTGGAGGGAGAGGTAGTGGTGTGTGGAGGGCGAGGTAGTGGTGTGTGGAGGGAGAGGTGGTGGTGTGTGGAGGGAGGGGTGGTGGTGTGTGGAGGGAGAGGTAGTGGTGTGTGGAGGGAGAGGTAGTGGTGTGTGGAGGGCGAGGTAGTGGTGGGTGAAGTAGTGGTTTGTGGAGTAAGAGGTAGTGGTGTGTGGAGGGAGAGGTACTGGTGTGTGGAGGGAAAGGTAGTGGTGTGTGAAGTAGTGGTTTGTGGAGGAAGAGGTAATGGTGTGTGGAGGGAGAGGTAGTGGTGTGTGGAGGGAGAGGTAGTGGTGTGTGGAGGGCGAGGTAGTGGTGTGTGGAGGGAGAGGTGGTGGTGTGTGGAGGGCGAGGTAGTGGTGTGTGAAGTAGTGGTTTGTGGAGGAAGAGGTAGTGGTGTGTGGAGGGAGAGGTAGTGGTGTGTGGAGGGAGAGGTATTGGTGTGTGGAGGGAGAAGTAGTGGTGTGTGGAGGAAGAGGTGGTGGTGTGTGGAGGAAGAGGTGGTGGTGTGTGGAGGGAGAGGTAGTGGTGTGTGGAGGGAGAGGGGGTGGTGTGCGGAGGGAGAGGTAGTGGTGTGTGGAGGGAGAGGTGGTGGTGTGTGGAGGTAGTGGTGTAATTTTTGTTTTTTGGTTAGGATAGGCTATAACCTTTCGGTTAGGCCTATTTAACCCGTACAGCCCCAGCGACGCGTCTGACGCGTCGGCGATGTATGTAACGGACAGCCCCAGAGACGCGCCTGACGCGTCACCCTAATTGCGCCGACCGTAACCTCAGGTGTAGCCACTCAAGAGGGCTCAGATTTGTATGGGAACTGTGTACGTATCCCACGCAACCGTGCCGATGGTTGAAAACTCTCAAAGTCCACGTGCATGCACGCGAGCGCGCAATAACCTGTTTTTTTGGGATAATTGCCTTCAATTTTTTACTCTTGTAAAATCCGTTTTCAGGGGCTCTGTAGGACCATTTTTTAAGCTTTTTGAGCAGTTTTTCGTGGTTTTTCCTTCATTCCTAACCCATTCGCTATTGTTTCTGGAATAAAACCATTTTTTGAAAACCGGCCGGGTTCTGGTGCGCAAACATTACAAAACTAGCCGGGGCTCCACGGGTTAAGTAAGTGAAGTGTTTTTAAAGTGAGTTACGTGTTTTTAAAGTGAGTTACGTGTTTTTAAAGTGAGTTACGTGTTTTTAAAGTGAGTTTAGTGTTTTTAAAGTGAGTTTAGTGTTTTTAAAGTGAGTTAAGTGTTTTTAAGTGAGTGAAGTGATCTGAAGAAAGTGATCGTCACCATGCCTCGTGCCTGTACGAACTGCGCCGGTAGGTTTGGTGCTTCCATGTTTGCTCCTGCCGATCCACAAGTCTGCCGACTCTGCCAGCAACGAGAGGGTTTGACAGCAAAATTGGATGAAGCCCACAACAAGATCAACGCCCTCACCAGGAAGCTGGAATCACTCCAAGAGTTTGTAACACTCAACGTTGGAGTATCACTAACTCCAATTGTTTCAACTCCAGCATCCACCACCGCCCCAACGTCATCTGCCAACAATCCAACACCTGCAGTAGACACTGCAGCAGATGCTTCTGACGAACCTGAGCCGACATCAAACCAGGACAGCCGCCCTGTTCACCTTAGTCTCTCCCCACTCCTCGTGCAAGAAGCCTGCTAGCACGAACAGTACCAACCCCTCGCCCCCGTTCAAACCACTCCTCTCCCCGACCTGTACGTAGAGTCCCGCCACCACAGGTTTCCGGATTTACACCAGTGAGGAACGGTGCACGGCCAACGCAGAAAAGGTCTCATCTACCAGTCACAATGTCAAACAGATTTGAGATATTGGTAGAGATGGAAGACGAACCAGAAGAGACCAGGCTCGTTGGGGATTCCATCCTACGAGGACAGGTCGAAGAGTTCTGCGACAGAGTCCCAAATCAACGAAAAAGATTTTGCATCCCAGGAGCTGGACTGGACGACATTGTGGAAGCCTTCGAAGATACCACAAAGGATGCAAATGAAATTACCCTTTTTGTCATCCATGCTGGTTCAAATGACGTCATGCGCACCAGATCCGAAGAGTTGATGGAGAAATATCGCAAGATGATCCAGCACTACAAAAACAAGTCAAGGAATATCATCATCTCAGGCTTTCTCCCCAAGATCGACGCACCTGATAAATTCTACGACAAGGCCTTCAGCACAAATAGCCGACTAAAATATTTGTGTCTGAGGGAAGAAGTTGAATTCATCAACCTCTGGGACAACTTCTACAACCAGCCTACTCTGTTCCGCAAGGATGGCACTCATCTAAACCCTGTGGGTTCAGCACGCATGGGTCGTCTCCTACACGAAGCAGTCCGCAGCCATAGATCAAAAAACGCCATCAGAGAAGAAGCAGCAGTGACATAAATCATCCAACGCCAAGAAAAAAACAGAGGCAACCGAGGACCACCAGCAATAAGGACCGAAGACAGCGAGGACCGAGGACAGCCATAAACATAAATGTAGATCCGACAAGAACCAAAAATATTATTAAAGAGCGTTCCGTGAGTTCTAAAATAACAAATTTAAAGGTTTTCTATGCAAACGCTCGTAGCATACGTAATACATTTTCAGATTTAGAGGAGCTAGTGTTTACAGAAAATTATGATGTGATTGGCATAACAGAATCTTGGCTCAATACAGAAGATAGAGACTTTTTAGCAGAGTATTCACTTCCCGGTTATGTAATGTTTGAGAAAAGCCGAATAAATCGAAATGGAGGTGGCGTTTTACTTTATATCAAAGAAAGTCTTAACCCTACCCTCTTGTCAAAACCTCAAATTGTGAACGTCGACACATCTTTTGTGCTAATAAAGAATAATAAAGGTACAACAATAATACTTGCATTAATATACAGACCTCCAGCTCAATCAGTGCAAACTGACCGAGAAATTTATGAACAAATTGCAGATGTAAGTAACTCACAAGATACCGTAATTTTTGGCGACTTTAATTTACCTGTGACCAAGTGGGGCGATACTCTTACTTCACACTCCGGACATGACTTGTATACGAACTTGCAAGAGAGTTCGCTTTATCAATTTGTTCGAACGCCGACCCGTGGTAATAACGTTCTTGACATTGTACTTGCAACAAAAGAAGAATTAATAGAGAATTTGAATGTTGGTGATGAATTCAGTAACAGCGACCATCGTACGATAACTTTCACTTTAAAGTTTACTAGTAACGAACCAAATAGTAGCATCGAAAAAGTCCCTAATTTCAAGAAAGCAAACTTCCATAAACTTAGAGCTATGTTTAAAGAAACTGACTGGAGCTTTTTAATTAACAATAATGACATAAATACATCTTGGAAGTTATTCGAAACCACTTACCTAAAAGCAGTGCAAGACTGCATACCATCGAAAATACGGCGTCCAGGCCATAATAATAAGCCCAAATGGTGGAATAAAGATATTTCAAACTGCCTGCTTGCTAAAAAATTTGCTAATGATAGATTAAAATCCTCACAAAATGACGAAGAACGGGTGAAATTTGTAGAGCTACGACGCAAAGCCAAAAAGTTAATTAAGCAAAGTAAAAAGACCTTAGAGTTACATATTGCGAATCAAAGTAAAACAAACCCGAAAGAATTCTATAGTTATATCAGAAAGAAAAAAGTAGTTACTTCAACTGTTGGACCGTTAGTCGATGAAAATGGAGAATACACCAAAGACGAAGTACAAATGAGTAATGCCCTCAATACCTTCTTTGCATCAGTTTTTACAACAGAAGACCTCAGTGATATCCCTACACCATCGCCGATTCAGATTGATAATTCAGATGTTCTAAGCAATATTACCGTTACAGAGAGAGAAGTATTGAATTGTTTAGATAAACTCAAGATAAATAAAACGCCTGGACCTGATACAATCTCGCCTAGAGTTCTGAAGGAAGCTAAGGATGAGCTCTCCAAACCACTGACATTACTATTCAATAAATCCTTGCAGTCTGGAACTATGCCTGATCAGTGGAAGCTAGCCAACGTAACACCGATATTCAAAAAAGGCAGCAAATCCCTACCCAGTAACTATCGTCCAATTAGCTTAACCTCGGTTGTATGTAAAATGCTAGAAACGGTCATACGAGACAGACTCGTAAATCACTTAGAGGAAAATAACATACTTAACACCTTACGAGCGGCCTATGCGGTTTATTTATATGTACCGCACAGCGGGGTGTTTTTAGCCAAAATAGGGCTGTTTACGTGATCATTTTCATGCCTAAATAAGACCCAGAACGTAAAACAAGTACCTATCCCTGAAAGGGCATAAACAGAGCTTTCGAATGACACCATAATGATCCTTGTATGATGGATAGTTTTCTTGCAATAACCGTGCAACGCGAGTGCAAAAAGCAGGTAATTCGGTACTTTCGGTACATAATTGAGTATGTAGCGAGTGAGAGAGGGAGGAGGGAGCTGAGATTTGTGTCAGTAGGTTCGCCGCGGTGGTCTGGAGCAGTCATACGCTCGCTAGTCTCCTGCCACCACTTGTCTCTCTCTCTCAGCCACATTACGTGCTGAAATTGCCACTCGACCTATGTCGAGCGCCGCCACATAGTCCAGCTTTATTTAACTCGACTTATGTTGCTCGCCGCTAATTAAGGGTTAAAGATACTCAACACGGCTTTCGTAAAAAAAGTTCCTGTTTAACAAACCTCTTAGACTTCTTCCACGATATCCTCAACCTCTACGATGAGAGTAAAGCTGTAGATATTATATACCTTGATTTTCAAAAGGCCTTTGACAAAGTTCCCCACAAACGTTTACTGCTAAAACTAAAAGCACATGGAATACAAGACGGTGTGTTGAAATGGATAGAAAATTGGCTCAGCGACAGAAAGCAAAGAGTAGTCATAAACGGTAAGGCATCTAAATGGACCAATGTAAGTAGCGGGGTACCCCAGGGATCGGTACTAGGACCAATTCTCTTTCTAATTTACATCAACGACATAGATGAGGGCCTCACCTGTACACTCTCAAAATTTGCTGACGATACAAAAATTGCAAATAGCGTACTCTCAAAAGAACAAGTTGACGATATGCAACACAATCTAGATAAATTGTCATGTTGGGCCCAAATTTGGCAAATGAGTTTCAATGCGGATAAATGTAAGTACTACATATCAGATACCTAAATGAGAAAGCAAACTATTCGATGAATGGCACTCAGTTTAAGAATGTAAACAGAGAAACCGATCTGGGAGTAACAATATCGAGTAACCTAAAACCGAGTCAACAATGTTCAGAAGTTGTTAAGAAGGCAAACAAAATAATTGGCTTTATAGGCAGGTCATTTGAGCATAAATCCAAAGAAGTTATCCTAACCCTTTACAATTCCTTAGTCCGCCCTCTTCTGGAATACTGCGTTCAATCCTGGTGCCCTTATTACCAAAAAGATATAAACAAGCTAGAACGAGTTCAACGTAGAGTTACCAAAATGATACCTAGCCTAAAGAACAAACCATACGAAGAGCGTCTTAGAGAATTAAATCTATTTCCTTTAACCCAGCGCAGATTAAGAGGTGACTTAATTCAAGTATTCAAAATCATGAAAGGCATCGACAATATGAACTGTAGTAAGTACTTCACTATCGACCAATCTAATTACACGCGGGGAAACGGTTGCAAAATTATTGGTAAATCTTTTAACTCACACGAATCTAAGAATTTCTTCTTCAATCGAGTTGTCAACTTGTGGAATGGGCTTCCCCGAAACGTTATAGACTGCATCACCATTGATTCATTTAAACTCCGCCTAGACAAATATCTCGCTTCAAACCCGCGACTGACTGCGTTTGTAAATGAATAACTTTATTTTATCCCCCCTTCAGTTACTAACCCCTCTGTCCCCTACTAACTTCCTAATCCTGCCACGGACATTAGTTCCAGGGCAGTAGTTCCCTTTCCAATGTTCCCTTACCCACTCTAAATCACTGTTTGGACACTTGATCCTCAGTGTTTTGGAGGACAAGCAACCTAGAAGGGTCACTAGAACTGTTGTTGCTTGATTTCCTTTGTACTCCTTTGTACTCCTTTGTGGAGGGAGAAGTAGTGGTTTGTGGAGGAAGAGGTAGTGGTGTGTGGAGGGAGAGGTATTGGTGTGTGGAGGGAGAAGTAGTGGTGTGTGGAGGAAGAGGTGGTGGTGTGTGGAGGGAGAGGTAGTGGTGTGTGGAGGGAGAAGTAGTGGTGTGTGGAGGAAGAGGTGGTGGTGTGTGGAGGAAGAGGTGGTGGTGTGTGGAGGGAGAGGTAGTGGTGTGTGGAGGGAGAGGGGGTGGTGTGTGGAGGGAGAGGTAGTGGTGTGTGGAGGGAGAGGTGGTGGTGTGTGGAGGGCGAGGTAGTGGTGTGTGGAGGGAGAAGTAGTGGTTTGTGGAGGAAGAGGTAGTGGTGCGTGGAGGAAGAGGTGGTGGTGTGTGGAGGGAGAGGTAGTGGTGTGTGGAGGGAGACGTAGTGGTTTGTGGAGGAAGAGGTAGTGGTGTGTGGAGGGAGAGGTAGTGGTGTGTGGAGGGAGAGGTAGTGGTGTGAGGAGGGAGAGGTAGTAGTGTGTGGAGGGAGAGGTAGTGGTGTGTGGAGGGAGAGGTAGTGGTGTGTGGAGGGAGAGGTAGTGGTGTGTGGAGGGAGAGGTGGTGGTGTGTGGAGGGAGAGGTAGTGGTGAGTGGAGGGAGAGGTAGTGGTGTGTGTAGGGAGAAGTAGTGGTGTGTGGAGGGAGAGGTAGTGGTGTGTGGAGGGAGAAGTAATGGTTTGTGGAGGGAGAGGTAGTGGTGTGTGGAGGGAGAGGTAGTGGTGTGTGGAGGGAGAGGTATTGGTGTGTGGAGGGAGAGGTGGTGGTGTGTGGAGGGAGAAGTAGTACTGGTGTGTGGAAGAAGAGGTGTTGGTGTGTGGAGGGAGAGGTAGTGGTGTGTGGAGGGAGAGGTAGTGGTGTGTGGAGGGAGGGGTGGTGGTGTGTGGAGGGAGGGAGGTGGTGTGTGGAGGGAGAGGTAGTGGTGTGTGGAGGGAGAGGTAGTGGTGTGTGGAGGGAGGGGTGGTGGCGTGTGGAGGGAGAGGTGGTGGCGTGTGGAGGGAGAGGTAGTGGTGTGTGGAGGGAGAGGTAGTGGTGTGTGGAGGGAGAGGTAGTGGTGTGTGGAGGGAGAGGTGGTGGTGTGTGGAGGGAGAGGTAGTGGTGTGTGGAGGGAGGGGTGGTGGCGTGTGGAGGGAGAGGTAGTGGTGTGTGGAGGGAGAGGTAGTGGTGTGTGGAGGGAGGGGTGGTGGCGTGTGGAGGGAGAGGTAGTGGTGTGTGGAGGGAGAGGTAGTGGTGTGTGGAGGGAGAGGTAGTGGTGTGTGGAGGGAGAGGTGGTGGTGTGTGGAGGGAGGGGTGGTGGTGTGTGGAGGGAGAGGTAGTGGTGTGTGGAGGGAGAGGTAGTGGTGTGTGGAGGGAGAGGTGGTGGTGTGTGGAGGGAGAGTGTCGGATAAACAGTTAAAATAGGGCTTGGAGAATTTTCCGTACAACATTAAACATTAATATCCAAGTTAGAATATAAGGACTACAAACCTAAATAATTGAATCGACACCTATCTAAATATGATGTAGATAACGGTACTGGTATTGCAGTATTATAGGCTTGGACTATACCTGGTTGCTGCATTTGGTGAATCACGGACTAAACCTATTTCTGTAATTTAAATAAAGCCTTGTATAATATACATAAATTCAAATTATAGTGTTAACAGTATTGGCATATACAACTACACAATATGAATTAATACAAATATGTGGTATTTACCTTGGTATATTAAATATTGTGCTGCTTAACGATACAACATAATTCATTGTATTTACGTTGTACCGACCACCTATTCTCACTCACTTAACCCAAACTTAACCCCCAATTGGCCAACCGAGAAGAAAAGAATGTAGTTATACTTAGCTGAGATACTCCGTTAATTGTATATGCGGTGGATAAGTCACTGAGGTGCGGCGATATGTGCCTTTTACACCGTCTAGTTCAACACTGATTTTATATTGTATATATCTCAGATCTCGTTGAGTTTGACTCTTCCATACGAAACGGTTTACTGTGTCAAACTGTATTCGATACAAAGTTATATTTCTTAGTTCTAAGTTGTTCATGGTTATATTAAAGTGTTGAATTTATTATTCGAAGCTTCAACAGCTCGATTATAGATATAGGACTATATTATATTAAATATGTTATTATATTATAACCTTACTTAACTTATGGTTCATATTGATTTATATCTCCACACTCGTCATAATATATGTATTACGAAGTATAGAGTCATATTTCCATATGCGTCCATACATATTTTCAGGCATAAATGCTCCTGAAGCTTTGATTGAAGCAATCCAATTGGTAGATATGAACTCGTACACGAGACTAAATAGAAGAAACGAATACAAATGGAAAAAGGGGGAATTATTTCCTCTCCTTTTATTAGGAGTAGCATTTTATAAACCTTAAACCTAATAACCCTTTATATAAGTTTACCTTCGAAATATAAGAAACAATTCGAAGGATTTTGACTTAAAGCTACCCTTCACCTTCTGTCGTTATAATTCGACATCCTCCGCGAGAGAGAGAAATTCCACTTAGATCTAAGCAACCTTACTATATACATTATTTACAATAAATTATTGTTCCTAAGTTCCCTGAGGTTCTGTTCTGCAACCATAGCTGCATTGCGCTTTGCCTTGCCTATTATTTCAGTGGTTGTCACAGGTGGAAGCACAGTTGAGTCACAATATAATTCCAAGGGTACTAACTTGTTGATAGTCCGAAGGCTACGAACTCCTTTGCTAAGCACTTCCACAACTCTTATATTCCCCACCTTATCTGGATGTATGGCAGTGATTCTACCTAACGGCCATGAGGTACGGGCACCATCAGTTTATACGAGAACTAAGTCACCTTTTTTAAGTTTTCTCTCTTGACTTGGTTCTTGAGCACCATAAAACCTTTCACGTAAGGAGACCAAATATTCCTTACTCCAAATGTTCTCCCAATGTTTTAAGATCTTGCATAGATATCCATACCTCTCATTCAATACATCAGTGTCCAGATAATCAGGATCTTCCTTATCTTCAAGTTCAGTAGGCATGGGTTTCAGTTTTCTACCACATAGAAGATGAGATGGAGTTAATGGTGAAATTTGATTTACATCATCGCCCATGTATGTGATTGGTCTATTATTAACTCTCATTTCCACTTCTGCTAAAACAGTTATCAATTCATCTTCTGTGACCCTTGTCTTGTACAATACTTTACGAACACAGTTCTTGACAATGCCGATCAACCTTTCGTAGAATCCACCCATCCAAGGTGCTTGTGGAGGTATGAATTTCCACTCAATTTGAAATTTATTGAAGTGTGACTTCACCATAGGATCATTGCACAGTTCCTTCAGAAACTTAGATGTGGCTGTAAAGTTAGTACCATTGTCAGAGATGATGGTCTTTGGGGAAGATCGTCGAGCCACAAACCGACGGAATAAATGCATAAATGCATAAATGCGGACATGTCCCTCGCCAATTCCAGATGCACAGCACGAGTTGTTGCGCAAGTAAATAAACAAATGTAATATTTCCTGGGAACATTGTCATTAGCATCAGTGATGGTAATAGCTCCAGAGTAATCAATACCCACCGTCTGAAAGGGCTCTGTGTAAACTACTCTTTCCGCAGGTAAAGGTGGAGGGCCTGGTAATTTTAAGGTTTTACCCTCTATGGTTTTACAAGTGATACACCTTTTCAGCAAGTTCTTCACGACTTGTCTTCCTTTTGGTATCCAATATTGATCTCTCAATGCTGCCAACGTATTTGTCACTCCTCCATGTAACCCCTGGTCATGATATTTAAGGGTGATCAATGTAGTCAACCAGCTTTTCCGTGGCAGTAAGATTGGAAACTTTGCCGGAGAACTTAAGTCGCTGTTGTGTAACCGACCCCTTCAACGATATGCTAGTTTGAGGATCTAAATACAATCCAAGAGAGTTTACTAAACAAGGTGATTTAGAGGCATCAGGTTTACGTAGATGTTCATTTTCCTCTTGGTAATGTTCTCGTTGGATGTTCCTCAACCAATAGTTCATAGGCGTAGGTAGATTTATTAAAGGTTTTAATGCCTTGATAAATTTGAAGACATTACTAGTTACATTTAATATCTTGTCCAAGGAGGAAATATCTTCAGCTTTAAATAGAGCATATCGAGTCTCTGTTGCATCTGTGGTTAAAGCACTGACACTAATCACATGTTCTTGTTGGCTAGGCCATTCATTAGGATGACGAATCCAAGAGGGTCCTGCAAACCAAAGACAGCTCTTGTTCAATCCATCCCACGATACACCTCTTGAAAGTAGGTCTGCAGGATTATCATGTGTTGGTATATGAAAGAAGTTAAAGTTAGAAGCACATTCTCTGATGTCAGCAACCCTATTTTTAACATATGGAATCTTGCTGTTGTCATTTCGCAGCCATTGTAAGGCAGCTTCATTATCTGACCAAATGTTTATGGCTTTAATATTTAGTGGTTTCAATGTTCTCTTGACATATTCTGCCAAATGAGTACCAATCTGTAAAGCGGTGAGTTCCAACTGTGGTACAGTCCGACTCTTTATTGGCGCTACTCTCACTTTAGAGGAAATAAGATGACTTTCCTTATTTGATACAAGATAGGCTGCTGCTCCGTATGCTGGGGTTGATGCGTCACAAAAGACATGTAACTGATAAACTTCTCCATCCTGACCTATCATTCTTGGAAATCCGAACTTGCACATCTCTTGAAGTTCTTCAGCAAGGCAGTTGGTAGAGCTTCATCCCATCCTACCTCAAGTTTCCATGCTTCTCTAATTAATAGTTTCCCCCTAATAGTGATAGGAGAGATAATTCCTAATGGATCAAACACTGAGGACACCATAGACAGAAGTTTTCTCTTGCTAAGGGAACTATGGTCCACAAAACCAGGAGAATTTATACTTAAACTGTCTTCGTTGATATCCCAACATAAACCCAAAACTTTAGTTACTGCAGGAACTTGGTAGTCTGGAAAACTATGCTCTATTTCCGAGTTCAGAATGGGATAGTTGGAGACCCACATTCTAAGAGGCATGTTTGCCTTGGATAATTCGAGGTTGGCATTCCGGTAAATTTCCAAGAGTTCTTGATCACATGAAGTAGTTCCCATAAAGTTATCCACGTAAAAACTCTGACTTAAAATGTCTTTATAGTTATTGTTGGACTTCTTCAAATGTGTGTCTAGTGTAGCTTGCAACAAGAATGGGCTGCTTGTCGCACCAAACAACACTGATTTAAATCTGTATATGACAAGGGATTCATTTCGTTCACTTGGCTTTTCATACCACAAGAACCTGGTGTAATCCCGGTCACATTCTTGTAAACCAACTCTAAGGAATGCTTTGCTTATATCAGCACAGTAGGCATATTGGTTCATTCTAAATCTTAAAAGAATGTCTCCTAGTTTCTCTGTGAGTGAAGGGCCAGTCATAAGGCAATCATTCAAGGATGGCTGACCAGCTCTTTTTGCACTGCAATTAAATACAATGCGTATGGGAGTAGTCAAACTGTCCTTCTTAACTGCGTGGTGTGGAAGATAATGAAATTTTTCAGTTGGCACTGAGTTTGGTACAACTTCAATGAAATCATTAGCTAGTTGCATCTGAATCTGCTCATGGTAAAGATTTAATTCCTTGCGAGCTGCTAAGGAAGTTGTCAGACTTTTCAGTTGTCCCAAAGCCATATTGTAGTTTGTTGGTAATGACTGGCAATTAATTTTCCATGGGAGTCTTACCCTATATTGGTTATCCTTGAATTCCACTGTGTCCAAATATGCTTTATAGGTTAAACTATCTTCCGGTGATGGTTGTTGAACATTAATGCCGATAGTATCCAGATCCCAGAGTTTGTGAACAGGTATGGTTGATTCTTCTAATGCATTGAGAATTTCAGTTGGAGCTACCTCGACACCTATCCTTGCCACCACTGCATGTTGAATAACACTATCTGTGACTGGTTCAACATTGGGGATCTTTCCATAGATTAGGTACCCACCAGAAGATTTGGCTAATTTTATCGGACCCTTTGAGGATAGATCACTGATAAAATCCCCATAAAAATCTGATCCAATCACCAAATTGATGTTATCTATGATGTCGTTTTCTAACATTCGATCTGCGAGTGTGATATTAGCTCTCTCTAGCATATCTGCAGTTTTCATAAGGCCGGGGACTCTGATTTTATCTGGCAGCTTTTCAAGGACGACTGCTGTTATTCTTTTGAGTCTCTTACCAAGACATACCACAGGTCGTACCACTGGATAGTCTTCATAATTTCTAGACTGTAGAAATCCAGACACCGCTAATCTAATTGATCCTGTTACTTTCAGTTGCAGTTCCTTTGTTAAGCTTTCAGTTATAAATGTACATTGTGAGCCTTGGTCAAAGAAGGCTCTAGTCAAAATATTGTGACCATTTTGGGTATTACGCACCTCCACTGTGGCAGTTGGAAGGGCAGTGGAGCTTGAATGTACCTGACCCTTTACTGAAAGCACAGATTGCTGTGTTGTATCATATTTTGTGTGTTCATGTGTGATCTTATCTTTTGGCTTACTTACACATAGAGCTGTATGGTGTTTTCCTTTCTCGCACCTTCTACAGATATGAAGATCTGTTTTACACTCATGTAATTTGTGGTTGGAACTGACACATCTTGGGCATCTTCCCAACTCAACCAGTCTTGCTTGTTTAGTAGGTAATTCTGTGCATTTGTCACAGTCATATGCATAATGGTTTTCCTGACAGAATACACAGCAATATTTCAGCTTACTTGACTTGATAGGTTTGGCCCTTTTTTCTTTTGTAAAATATGAGCCGATATCCTTTCTGTTTGTCTGGAGAGACATAGCTTGCTCTTGATTACTCTTTGACGGTTCATGTGTAGCTTTGAAATTACCTTTATGTATATCTTCCACTTCCATATGGGACACAAGGTCTCGTAAGCCATCACTCATTTGTTTAATACTGAAGTAATTGGTGTCATACTTCAAGTACAGTTGACGTATAGTTGTGCTGGACAGCTTACGATGGAACAAAGCAGCTATTATCCACTCACAACAAGAAAAGTCATGTTTACATTTCAAGCTCCTGGTTAGATTAATTAAGGAGATATGGAAGGCTTCTAAATCCTTTTTTGTGTGACTGGGCGACTTAATGTCCACAATCTTGTTCAGTAGACTTTGTTTAATTTTGTCCTCATCACCAAAGACCTCTTTCAACAAATCAACAGCATGTTGGTAGTTTTCAGCCACTGAAGGAAGATTATTTATAAGTTCCAAAGCTTTTCCTCGTAACTGAGACTTTAAATACTGTAATTTTGTAACTGGTTCCAGCTCTGTTCTCTTTCCTACTTGAGCATGGAACTGATCATAGAATGCTTCAAATTCGGTGTACTCTCCTGAGAAAACTGGTAATTTAATAGTAGGAAGTTTAGACTTATATGAAGAATGAGGAGACCTACTAGAATGTGCTGGCGCTGTAACCGTTGACTTTAGCGTTCTCAAGTGAGTCTAAATTTTACTAAGTTATTCTGATAATCATCCCAGACTGTATAGTACTCCTCCTGAACTGAAGTTAAATTTGAATCATCCTTTTCTGTCAGACTACTTTCCAATTTTAAGTAGGTTTCATCATAACCTGGCCATTTAGACTCGAGAAAAGATATTGAAGTCTCAAGTCTATCAAGATCTACAGGCGTACCCTCAATAACTGTTGTGCAACTTGTTATTGCTCTGGTAATATGGCCTTTATATGCCCTTAAAGATCTTTGGTACTGTTCTGGTGTGGTCATTTTGGTGGCTTATATATTCATGTGATGTTCAATACACTTTGTGAATTTAAGGGTTACAAAAGCTGTAGATAGAGTGTTGAAGTATACCCCATCTCTTGTGTGTCCTTGTTGGAAAGGACGAGCACCCAAGTTGATTGTGCGTATACCTTTCCTTTTTAGGATTTTACATAGATATTTATTGACTGACTTACTAACACGAGTGTATGTTACAGGGTGAAATCCAAATATATTATTAACTGAATATGTTCGAGGTTCAAGCAAGGTAATTACAACTTTACTGTTCACAGTTTGAAGATGATCCGCAATACAAACTATCTCACTGATAATCCCCTGAACGTCACATCCATCATATACATCGTTTCCACCCAAAACTAGTATTGCTACATTATGATGATCATTGCGCATGGACAGGAACGTCGGGGGATTCCAAAAATCAGACAATTTAGCACCTCTTACTTTACAAATGTGTACGTCTGCCTTTTCAATGTTAGGAAAGGTCTCTGGACATTGAGAGTGTCCGCCTATAATTACTTTGTATTCATTCATTATTCTATTATGCAACCAGGTCAATCCATATCCGGTTCAAAGGACCAAATTATTTACTGTCGGAAATATACTCTATTAGGATCCAGCCCACTGAGAATCCCTCACCTTCGGTATAAACAGTTAAAATAGGGCTTGGAGAATTTTCCGTATAACATTAAACATTAATATCCAAGTTAGAATATAAGGACTACAAACCTAAATAATTGAATCGACACCTATCTAAATGTGATGTAGATAACGGTACTGGTATTGCAGTATTATAGGCTTGGACTATACCTGGTTGCTGCATTTGGTGAATCACGGACTAAACCTATTTCTGTAATTTAAATAAAGCCTTGTATAATATACATAAATTCAAATTATAGTGTTAACAGTATTGGCATATACAACTACACAATATAAATTAATACAAATATGCGGTATTTACCTTGGTATATTAAATATTGTGCTGCTTAACGATACAACATAATTCATTGTATTTACGTTGTACCGACCACCTATTCTCACTCACTTAACCCAAACTTAACCCCCAATTGGCCAACCGAGAAGAAAAGAATGTAGTTATACTTAGCTGAGATACTCCGTTAATTTTATATGCGGTGGATAAGTCACTGAGGTGCGGCGATATGTGCCTTTTACACCGTCTAGTTCAACACTGATTTTATATTGTATATATCTCAGATCTCGTTGAGTTTGACTCTTCCATACGAAACGGTTTACTGTGTCAAACTGTATTCGATACAAAGTTATATTTCTTAGTTCTAAGTTGTTCATGGTTATATTAAAGTGTTGAATTTATTATTCGAAGCTTCAACAGCTCGATTATAGATATAGGACTATATTATATTAAATATGTTATTATATTATAACCTTACTTAACTTATGGTTCATATTGATTTATATCTCCACACTCGTCATAATATATGTATTACGAAGTATAGAGTCATATTTTCATATACGTCCATACATATTTTCAGGCATAAATTCTCCTGAAGCTTTGATTGAAGCAATCCAATTGGTAGATATGAACTCGTACACGAGACTAAATAGAAGAAACGAATACAAATGGAAAAAAGGGGAATTATTTCCTCTCCTTATATTTTAGGAGTAGAATTTTATAAACCTTAAACCTAATAACCCTTTATATAAGTTTACCTTCGAAATATAAGAAACAATTCGAAGGATTTTGACTTAAAGCTACCCTTCACCTTCTGTCGTTATAATTCGACAGAGAGTTAGTGGTGTGTGGAGGGAGAGGTAGTGGTGTGTGGAGGGAGAGGTATTGGTGTGTGGAGTACAAAGGAGTACAAAGGAAATCAAGCAACAAGAGATCTAGTGACCCTTCTAGGCTGCTTGTCCTCCAAAACACTGAGGATCAAGTGTCCAAACAGTGGTTTAGAGTGGGTAAGGGAACATTGGAAAGGGAACTACTGCCCTGCCACTAACGTGTCAGGACTAGGAAGTTAGTAGGGGACATATGGGTTAGTAACTGAGGGGAGGATAAAGTTATTCATTTATAAACGCAGTCAGTCGCGGGTTTGATGAGAGATATTTGTCTAGGCGGAATTTAAATGAATCAACGGTGCTGCAGTCTATAACGTCTCGGGGAAGCCCATTCCACAAGTTGACAACTCGATTGAAGAAGAAATTCTTAGATTCGTGCGAGTTAAAAGATTTACCAATAATTTTGCAACCGTTTCCCCGCGTGTAATTAGATTGGTCGATAGTGAAGTACTTACTACAGTTCATATTGTCGATGCCTTTGATGATTTTGAACACTTTAATTAAGTCGCCTCTTAATCTGCGCTGGGTTAAAGGAAATAGATTTAATTCTCTAAGACGCTCTTCGTATGGTTTGTTCTTTAGGCTAGGTATCATTTTGGTAACTCTACGTTGAACTCGTTCTAGCTTGTTTATATCTTTTTGGTAATAAGGGCACCAGGATTGAACGCAGTATTCCAGAAGAGGGCGGACTAAGGAATTGTAAAGGGTTAGGATAACTTCTTTGGATTTATGCTCAAATGACCTGCCTATAAAGCCAATTATTTTGTTTGCCTTCTTAACAACTTCTGAACATTGTTGACTCGGTTTTAGGTTACTCGATATTGTTACTCCCAGATCAGTTTCTCTGTTTACATTCTTAACCCTTTACGAGCGGCCTATGCGCTTTATTTATATGTACCGCCCAGCGGGGTGTTTTTAGCCAAAATAGGGCTGTTTACGTGATCATTTTCATGCCTAAATAAGACCCAGAACGTAAAACAAGTATCTATCCCTGAAAGGGCATAAACAGAGCTTTCGAATGACACCATAACGATCCTTTTATGATGGCTAGTTTTCTTGCAATAACCGTGCAACGCGAGTGCAAAAAGCATGTAATTAGCCACTTTCCCGATACAATTCCGTATATAGCGAGTGAGAGAGGTAGGAGGGAGGTGAGATTCGTGTCAGTAGGTTCGCCGCGGTGGTCTGGAGCAGTCATACACTCGCTACTCTCCTGCCACCACTTGTCTCTCTCTCTCAGCAACATTACGTGCTGAAATTGCCACTCGAGTTATGTCGAGCGCCGCCACATAGTCCAGCTTTATTTAACTCGACTTATGTGGTGAGCCGCTTTTTAAGGGTTAAGCTGAGTGCCATTCATCGAATAGTTTGCTTTCTCATTTAGGTATCCGACATGTAGTACTTTACATTTATCCGCATTGAAACTCATTTGCCAAATTTGGGCCCAACATGACAATTTATCTAGATTGTGTTGCATATCATCAACTTGTTCTTTTGAGAGTACGCTATTTGCAATTTTTGTATCGTCAGCAAATTTTGAGAGTGTGCAGGTGAGACCCTCATCTATGTCGTTGATGTAAATTAGAAAGAGAATTGGTCCTAGTACCGATCCCTGGGGTACCCCGCTACTTACATTGGTCCATTTAGATGCCTTACCGTTTATGACTACCCTTTGCTTTCTGTTGCTGAGCCAATTTTCTATCCATTTCAACACACCGTCTTGTATTCCATGCGCTTTTAGTTTTAGCAGTAAACGTTTGTGGGGAACTTTGTCAAAGGCCTTTTGAAAATCAAGGTATATAATATCTACAGCTTTACTCTCATCGTAGAGGTTGAGGATATCGTGGAAGAAGTCTAAGAGGTTTGTTAAACAGGAACGTTTTTTACGAAAGCCGTGTTGAGTATCTTTAAGTATGTTATTTTCCTCTAAGTGATTTACGAGTCTGTCTCGTATGACCGTTTCTAGCATTTTACATACAACTGAGGTTAAGCTAATTGGACGATAGTTACTGGGTAGGGATTTGCTGCCTTTTTTTAATATCGGTGTTACGTTGGCTAGCTTCCACTGATCAGGCATAGTTCCAGACTGCAAGGATTTATTGAATAGTAATGTCAGTGGTTTGGAGAGCTCATTCTTAGCTTCCTTTAGAACTCTAGGCGAGATTGTATCAGGTCCAGGCGTTTTATTTACCTTGAGTTTATCTAAACAATTCAATACTTCTCTCTCTGTAACGGTGATATTGCTTAGAACATCTGAATTATCAATCTGAATCGGCGATGGTGTAGGGATATCACTGAGGTCTTCTGTTGTAAAAACTGATGCAAAGAAGGTATTGAGGGCATTACTCATTTGTACTTCGTCTTTGGTGTATTCTCCTTTTTCATCGACTAACGGTCCAACAGTTGAAGTAACTACTTTTTTCTTTCTGATATAACTATAGAATTATTTCGGGTTTGTTTTACTTTGATTCGCAATATGTAACTCTAAGGTCTTTTTACTTTGCTTAATTAACTTTTTGGCTTTGCGTCGTAGCTCTACAAATTTCACCCGTCCTTCGTCATTTTGTGAGGATTTTAATCTATCATTAGCAAATTTTTTAGCAAGCAGGCAGTTTGAAATATCTTTATTCCACCATTTGGGCTTATTATTATGGCCTGGACGCCGTATTTTCGATGGTATTTGCGAATGATTCCCAAGATGTATATATGTCGTTATTGTTAATTAAATAGCTCCAGTCAGTTTCTTTAAACATTGCTCTAAGTTTAGGAAAGTTTGCTTGCTTGAAATTAGGGACTTTCTCGATGCTGCTATTTGGTTCGTTACTAGTCAACTTTAAACTGAAAGTTATCGGACGATGGTCGCTGTTACTGAATTCATCACCTACATTCAAATTCTCTTATCAATTCTTCTTTTGTTGAAAGTACAAGGTCAAGGAGGGAGAGGTAGTGGTGTGTGGAGGGAGAGGTGGTGGTGTGTGGAGGGAGAGATAGTGGTGTGTGGAGGGAGAGGTAGTGGTGTGTGGAGGGAGAGGTAGTGGTGTGTGGAGGGAGAGGTGGTGGTGTGTGGAGGGAGAGGTGGTGGAGGGAGAGGTGGTGGTGTGTGGAGAGAGAGGTAGTGGTGTGTGGGGGGAGAGGTAGTGGTGTGTGGGGGGAGAGGTAGTGGTGTGTGGAGGGAGAGGTGGTGGTGTGTGGAGGGAGAGGTAGTGATGTGTGGAGGGAGAGGTGGTGGTGTGTGGAAGGAGAGGGAGTGGTGTGTGGAGGGAGAGGGAGTGGTGTGTGGAGGGAGAGGTGTGTGGAGGGAGAGGTGGTGGTGTTTGGAGGGAGAAGTAGTGGTGTGTGGAGGGAAAAGTAGCGGTGTGTGGAGGGAGAGGTAGTGGTGTGTGGAGGGAGAGGTAGTGGTGTGTGGAGGGAGAGGTAGTGGTGTGTGGAGGGAGAGGTAGTGGTGTGTGGAGGGAGAGGTTGTGGTGTGTGGAGGGAGAGGTAGTGGTGTGTGGAGGGAGAGGTAGTGATGTGTGGAGGGAGAGGTAGTGGTGTGTGAAGGGAGAGGTGGTGGTGTGTGGAGGGAGAGGTAGTGGTGTGTGGAGGGAGAAGTGGTGGTGTGTGAAGGGAGAGGTTGTGGTGTGTGGATGGAGAGGTAGTGGTGTGTGGAGGGAGAGGTGGTGGTGTGTGAAGGGAGAGGTGGTTGTGTGTGAAGGGAGAGGTAGTTGTGTGTGAAGGGAGAGGTAGTGGTGTGTGGAGGGAGAGGTGGTTGTGTGTGAAGGGAGAGGTAGTTGTGTGTGGAGGGAGAGGTGGTGGTGTGTGGAGGGAGAGGTGGTGGTGTGTGGAGGGAGAGGTGGTGGTGTGTGGAGGGAGAGGTGGTGGTGTGTGGAGGGAGAGGTAGTGGTGTGTGAAGGGAGAGGTGGTGGTGTGTGGAGGGACAGGTAGTAGTGTGTGGTGGGAGAGGTGGTGGTGTGTGGAGGGAGAGGTAGTGGTGTGTGGAGAGAGAGGTGGTGATGTGTGGAGGGAGAGGTAGTGATGTGTGGAGGGAGAGGTAGTGGTGTGTGGAGGGAGAGGTAGTGGTGTGTGAAGAGAGAGGTGGTGGTATGTGGAGGGAGAGGTAGTGGTGTGTGGAGGGAGAGGAGGTGGTGTGGGGAGGCAGAGAGGTAGTGTGGGTGTGGGGAGGCAGAGAGGTAGTGGTGTGTGGAGGGAGAGGTGGTGGTGTGTGGAGGGAGAAGTAGTGGTGTGTGGAGGGAGAGGTGGTGGTGTGTGGAGGGGTAGGTGGTGGTGTGTGGAGGGAGAGGTGGTGGTGTGTGGAGGGAGAGGTGGTGGTGTGTGGAGGGAGAGGTGGTGGTGTGTGGAGGGAGAGGTAGTGGTGTGTGGAGGGAGAGGTAGTGGTGTGTGGAGGGAGGTAGTGGCTGTTGAACCTATTTGTCGTCGAGCAAATTGGTCAATATCTAATCGATTTTAGGTCACCTGACGGTAATTGTTTGCAAGAACGGCTTCTCCGACGTGCATGACCGCCACCTAGCGAGGTGGACGTAAACAAACACCTGATTTACCCGCCGCGGCCGCCTCCGACATTATTACCCTAACCTCACAGCCTGACATAACCTTGGGACTGCCGCCCCCAGATCCCCGCTGCTCTTAAAAATTATGTAGATGTCAAATTACTAAAAAATACACTGCTGGAGCGTGAATGCCGCCAAACGAGGATATTCGTGGATGTAAACAGTCACTCACTGACTCCCATATATTTTTTAATGATGTAAATATTCCCACTTCCCCTAGTATTGACATTCTCGGTGTAACATTAACTACTAACTTGAGCTGGACACATTATGTTAGAGGCATTGCTAAGAATGCCTCTAAAAAACTGGGACTCCTGTACAGAGTTCGAGAATTCTTCACTGACGAGCAGTTGGCCGTGATATATAAAAGTCATGTGCGTTCTCAGATGGATTACTGTTCACCTCTGTGGGGTGGAAGTGGAGTGGTTGCATTGAGGCAGTTGGACAAAATTCAAAATAAAGCTATTAGATTAATCAATAACCCTGCAATCACACAGGACCTTCCTACATTATCCATACGAAGAAACGTTGCATCCCTTGCATTATTCTACAGATATTTTCACAGCAATTGTTCCGAGGAACTTGCTTCAATTGTGCCGCCTCTCCACATCTTTCCCCGTAGAACTAGGGCAGCTGAGAGCGCCCATGAATTTACACTTTCTCCTCCACAATGCAGGACTTCTGCTTATCAGAATTCATTTATCCCCAGAGCTACTACTCTTTGGAATTCACTTCCCTCGAATTGCTTTCCACAAACTTACAATCTACAAATGTTTAAATCCAGTTGTTACAAACATTTTATGAATGGAGGATGCCTTTAGGCACATGGACCTTTTTGTTTTAACTGTGTTTTTCCTTCCTCCGTTCATTGTCTCTTAAAAAAAAAAAAAAAAAAAAACGTGACTCACCAGCCTTCTCTGGAGCTCCGACGATATTGTCATTACCCTAACTAACCTGGCTGGGAGCTGTCGCCGCAGAAACCCCCAGACCCGCTGCTCTTAAAAATTATGTATAGGATATCAGTATATGTTAGCCTAGGCTATAATAAAAAGCACGGAAAATATTACCAAAACTAATTTCCCATTGATTTCCTTTTCGGTTATAGCCTAAGTAGTGTTCATCATTAGGGGCCTATAGGCTACAGTAGGCTAGTTGAAATTAGTTACAATCCCCGGAAAAAGGTTTTTCCCTATTAACCAATAATCTTACAACACTCAGAAGTCTCAGATGTAGGCCTACCCTACCCGGTAGGCTATGTCATTTTCAGAGTAGGCTAGGCTAGGCTTAAATTACCTAGGCCTAAAAGAAAACAAAAAAAGGCCTTGGGAGTTGGGATAGGCTAGGCCTACAGGATGGTTTAAGGGGGGTGGGGGGGGGGTTGCAAAGCCCTCCATGACATTGAAATCAGCATCTATTTTGCCAGTAGCCGTCAATAGGAAGGTTTTCAGTTTTTTTACAGTGCTTTATATATTCCTAGGCTAGGCTAGCCTAGCTATAGGTAGCGCCAACGAACTTGACAATAATCTGGACCCCTTATAACTTCTTATAACTCAAAATTAATGAAAGCAATCGGGCTGACATTTATATCATTTGGGAAGAGTCCACCAGGAAATAGGTGTGGAAATGTAGAGCCAATTTGCTAAAGGTCGTTTTGAGTTATTAAGAGGTTAGGGATCGAGATAATTGTCAAGTTCGTTGGCGCTACCTATAGGCTAGTGCACAAAATGTACTTCCGATGGTTGAAACAAATTTAGGCTAAATATGATCTTTGTAACATCCTTATTCTATAATACCCTAGGCTAGCCTTCAAATATTGAGAACAAATTAGTTTCGGTAATAGGCTAGGCCTAAGTACCAAATGCACTGCTGGAGAGTGAAAAACACCTCGTCCAGGTCGTCCTCCAAGAACCCTATTGGATTACTAAGCCAGCACACTACAAATCAAGAAGGACGTCAGGACTGGAGCCTCTCTGTGAGAGCTCAAGTCCCTTGGCGGCTTTAGGCCTGGTTAAAATAGGAATTTAGAGGCTATCGACCCATGAGGATCATTAAGTCCACCTTAAAATCAGGAAGAACATAAGATCGGAGTCCCTGAGACCTCCCCCCAAGTTTATAGCCTACCCCCAGGTATACTGGGAATATAAACCCGGAGGTTGTCCTGCTCGAGTAACCCCAGACGTCTTCCTTAATCGAAACTGGAGCCTCTGTACGAAAAGTCGAAAACCCCAGTGAGTCAGTGACCCAGATGATGATGATGATTGTTGAATTCAGAGCTGTGTGGGCAGTCCCAATTAACGCTGCCACAGACCATCACAGGGAAGGCATCACAGGGGGCCGAGACGTCCCGACCGCCGCAGGAAGATCTTTGTGCGCTTGAGAACCCAGTCACAGAGGGCCGGGTTCAGGCCACAGCCCCCCAGCAGGATGGGGATGATGAGGGGGGAGACCCCTAAGGAGCGGAGACTGCAGCAAAGTAGGGTCCTATGCGAGTAAAAGCGTGGGCAAAGGAGAAGGAAGTGCTCTACCGTTTCGTCCACCGTCCGGCACCACGGGCAGAAGGGATCAGGAACCAAGTGAAGGCAGAAGAAGTGGGAGGCCAAACCAACATGGCCAATGCAGAGGCGTACCAGGGCAGTGTCAAGGGGGCAGAGGAGGGAGCGGGACCAATTGAGGGTGATGGGCAGGCCCATACTGACCTATGAGTGCGACCGGCA
Organism: Paralithodes platypus; assembly: GCA_032716605.1. Lineage (NCBI taxonomy): Eukaryota > Metazoa > Arthropoda > Malacostraca > Decapoda > Lithodidae > Paralithodes > Paralithodes platypus. The sequence goes on from CM064503.1 coordinate 49,813,818, forward strand.
ACAAGCAAGAGCTAATCTGGAAACGGAGGAGGGAGGGGCATGAGGGTATGGGAGGAGTGTGCCAGAGAAGCCGCTGTGTCCACTATCTCATTACCCCTGATACCCACATGGGAGGGAACCCACTGAAGAAGGAGGGAAAAGCCAGACTGCCCAAGAAAGTAAAGGAGGGAATGGGCCTGAAATAGTAGCGAGCGATGGGATACTGGGTGCAAGGAGCTAAGGAGGGCAAGGGAGGATTGTGAATCTGAGAATATGACAACTGACTGGGGGGGAGGGGGGGGGGGGGGGGGAATCACACCCAGTGACCCAGACCCTTGTGTGCCTTGGTGGCAGCCAGCTACGATTCTGAGAGTTTTATGGGGTCGGCCATCCTATCCCAGCTACGCCTATGTATCGGCTTCCTCCCTTTTAGGGAAAGCTACGAAAAAGCAGGAAGAAAGATATCAAATAGCAATAAAGAAGTAGGATCGATTTTAAAGAAATTACTTAACAGGAAACTCCTCTCATCCCTTACACCCTCTCTGTTTTGTTTCTCATCCTCACTCTCCATATATTTTGCAGATACTCTTAGTGCACTCCAGCCCCTCTCATATATCCCCTTCCTCCACTCCCTCTTGTGTCGTGGTGATAGTAATTTTTTTGGTGAGCGATAAGGAAATTAATGCAAACTTAAGGAAGGAAATTAAAAAACATGTGGAGGAAGTGTGGGAGACGAACCTGTTATAATCTTAAGAGACTTCAATGGTCATATACGATTTAAAGGAACTCAAAAACTAGACTGGAATAGAATGCTGGTGTTAGAATAGATGGAGAAATATGACCTGGTCCTGATGAATGAAGATCCAAACAGCCAATCCATCCTCCCTCTCCGCCCTCCTCTCTCTTACTTATGCCTAATATCCTAATCTCTTCTAAAGATGTACTTTCTACCCTCTCTGGGCTTAACACTAATAAGGCGTACGGTCCGGACGGTGTTCCTCCTGTTGTTCTCAAAAACTGTGCTTCCGTGCTGACTCCCTGCCTAGGCAAACTCTTTCGTCTCTGTCTATCCTCTAACGTCTTCCCTTCATGCTGGAAGTTTGCTCACATTCAACCTGTCCCAAAGAAGGGTGACCGCTCTCAACCCTCCAACTATCGTCCAATTGCTCTTATCTCTTGTCTTTCTAAAGTTTTTGAAACTATTCTTGCTTCCAAATTTCTTAAGCATTTCTCTTCTCATAATCTGCTCTCAGATCGCCAGTATGGCTTCCTTAAGGGTCGCTCTACTGGTGATATTCTTTCATATCTTACTAACTCTTGGTCATCCTCCTTTCGGGACTTCGGTGAGACTTTTTCTATTGCACTAGACATATCGAAAGCCTTCGATAGAGTCTGGCATAAATCTTTAATTTCTAAACTACCCTCCTTCGGTTTCTATCCCTCCATCTGTGCCTTTGTCTCTAATTTCCTTTCCGGCCGTTCCATAGCTGCGGTTGTGGACGGCCATTGTTCACTTCCTCACCCTATAAACTCCGGTGTTCCTCAGGGCTCTGTCCTATCTCCTATTCTCTTTCTAATTTTTATAAATGATCTCCTTAACTGTACCTTAATTCCCATCCATTCATACGCAGACGACTCAACCTTACACTACTCCATTAGTTTTTCAGAACGCCCCAGCCAGCAATCCCTCAACGACAAACGTAATGAAGCCATAGAACTCTTAAATTCTGATCTAAATACTATTTCCAATTGGGGCAGAGAAAACCTTGTTAACTTTAATGCTTCCAAAACCCAATTTCTCCATCTATCTACCCGTCAGGATCTCCCAGCGGACTATCCCTTATTCTTCAACAATACAAAAATCAACCCTTCATCTTCTCTCAATATTCTTGGTGTCTCTTTTTCTTCTGCTCTCATTTGGAAGGACCATATTACCAGTCTTGCTAAGGCAGCCTCCCAGAAGCTGGGTGTGCTCAACCGCCTTAGGGGGTTCTTTTCCCCTGCACAGCTTCTTGCTCTGTACAGGGGCATAGTGCGCCCTTGTATTGAGTATTGTTCACATGTGGGGAGGTTCCTCTCACACCGCTCTCCTAGACAAAGTTGAAAGGAAGGCCTTTCGTATCATTAACTCCCGTCCACTCACCAACTCTCTGCAATTTCTCTCTCTCCGCCGCAATGTTGCATCTCTCTCGCTATTCTATCGCTACTATAATAATCAGTGTTCCTCAGAGCTATCCCAGTGCATACCACCTCCTTTACGTAGGGCACGTGGTACCCGTCTTGCAACTCAATCCCACCCCTACTCTGTGCAACTCTCCAACCCAAGAGTGAAACGTTACTCTCAAACTTTCTTCTACTCAACATCTGAGCTCTGGAACTCTCTCCCAGAATCAGTCTTTCCCTCTTCCTATGACTTAAATTGCTTCAAACTCCGTGTGTCCAGGCATTTTGGCTCGAACGTCCCTTGATTTTGGCCCTGTCACTCTTTCAACTATGGGGGAGGCACTCGCTATAGGCAGTTATGCCTTTTGCCTCACTCAATCACATAGAAAAAAAAAGAAAAGAAAGGGTGAGTTCACATGGAGAAGAAACGAACCGAGGAATACAATAGATTATGTGCTACTATCAAGTAAAGTGTACAACGCTTATAGTGACATAATTATTGATGAAGATCAGCTGTTATTTGATTGTAGTGACCACAACTTAATAGAATTAAACTTTAAAATTAAGAAAACAAAGAAAAGCTTCGACAAGAAATGGAATGTAAACGAGTACTACAGGTCTGATGAAGAGTCATTGACAAAATATATGGAGGAGCTGGAAGGAAATGTGTACAGAGAAGAGATCATCGACATAACACCCTGAACAACATGATCAAAATTACTGCAGACAATACACATAAAACTGTGTACAAAAGAAGGATACACAAGGATAAAGAAGATATAGTGGAACAGCCACGGATGAATGATAGCATTATAATTGGAATAAAGAAGAGAAAGAAGTACAACAGATTGAGAAGGAATAAAACTTCAGATGCAGACAGAGGAACCTACAATAAATTGTATCTAGAACAAAAGATACTAGTACAAGAAGAAATCAAAGATGAGATATACAAGCACGAGGGAAAAATACCGAAGGAAATAAAGAATGGTGGCAACACAAGCAAGAAAATGTGGGTTCATATTAATAAATTAAGGAAGAAAGAAGAAAACGAGAAGGAAGATATAATTTTATATAACCAGGAAGGAGAAACTCTCAGGAACTAGACACTTTGTTTAATGGTATCTACAAAACACACGAGAACAATGTACCACAAGCCTGGAACTGCAACATCAAAGAGCAATATACAGACCAAGATGAACTGGAAAGGAGGTAAGGTCAAGCCCAAGAACTAGGATTTCCTGGAAATGAAGGAGACGGAGGAAACACACTACCGATACATACTGTATATACTGTAGACCTTCTTGAACACATAGGTATGGCGTTAAAGGCTGAGAAGAAGATTAGGCCAATGAACGAACCAATAATTACCAAATATGAAGTTAAAGAAGCTCTTATCAAACTGAATAAAAACAAATCCACGGGTCCAGATTTATTAAAGCCCGAATTATACAAAGTCCTTGCACAGAGCGATATCTGCCTGGAGGCATTGGCGAAATGTTTCAACAATATACTGGAGGTGGATGGAGGTAAGTGGAAGGACTCAAGAACAGTAATGATTCCCAAAGTCAAGAAACCAAAGGCAAATAAATTACGACTAATAGCGTTAACGGATATCTCATATAAACTGTTTATAACAACAGCAATAAAAAGGAAAATTTAAGAACACCTAAGCATAAACGGAGAGGTAAAAAAAACTCAGAGTGGCTTTACAGATGGTGGGCGTATTGAAAATAACTTATTCTTACTAAAATATTGCATTGAAAAGAGCTTCTTAAACAAAAAAACATTAATAGTCATCTCGGTTGACTTTGCGAAGGCATTTGACTCACTGAAGAGGGGCAAACTAATCAAAGTCTTAATGAAATATAAGGTCCATCCGAAGGTCATTGACACATTAGCAAACATCTACACAGGGAACATAGGAATTACACTAATACAATTTCAGTGTAGTAGCTGATGGAATTATAGTTTAGTCAATATGGCAGGAGTTGAATATAACTTAAATGAATCTATATTGGAAAATATATTTTTGTTTTTGTTTTGTTGTCTTGATTATATTTCTGATTTTAGGAATAACAGTTGGAATCATCATTTATCAATCAGTTATATTACTATTGGCTTGATTTGTTTAAACAATACAGTTATATATGATAGTATTTAGGTATACAAAATTGAAGCACAGGAACAGGGCTTTGATTCTAAACGTGTGGTGTAATGATACCCCCAAGGCCCCAACCACCATTCTTTCCCGTGTAATACCCTATTACACGGGGAAGGGTGGGGGTTGAGAACTATTGGTGCATAAAAAAACAAAATAATAATAATAATAATAATAATAATAATAATAATAATAATAATAATAATAATAATAATAATAATAAAAGAATGTACAGTAGGGTAAAATGTAAATCTGTTATCTATATTATGAACAAACTGGTCAAAATGTTTAATTTTGACAACAAATTGATAACAATATGAACAAACAACATGTAAATAAAAGTAAATTTATGAATCTTCTATGTCATTGAGGAATGAGCTTACAAACTAATCCACCAATCCTAGGCCTGATCTGATTTTAGGGGTGTGTCAAAGTTATCATTACTTTAGCAATTACACTTTAGTGATAGTTCAACGTGACCAAGTGGTCTCGTTCCTTTCTGATCACTTAACCCCTTCTGTACCGACGACATCTTTTTCATTTTATGCTAGTTTTTTTAGAGGAAAATTGTGCAGCTTAGGAAGGATCTGTGGCACTAAAGGGGTTAATTGAGATAGTTCGAAGCCTATTAATTACTGGAGGGCCTAGTAAAACTGAACAAAATCGTTTAATAGTAGCCACAATGAAGTAAAAAGACGTCGCCGGTACAGAAGAGGTTAATGCTAGATAAGGAATTTAAGGGAGCCCACCTCGCTTGTTTTCTCTTTATCTCCCTCTCTCTTTTGCTTGTATCCATTCGGCCCCATTCAGCCTACTGTTTTAAGACGTTTTCCCCCATCCAGGAGTCAATATTTTTCTGGCGAGCGTTAGCTAGCCAGCATATATATATTTTTGTTTTGACAGCAAGCTAAATTTGTACGTTTTTTGGTAGAAAAATGTCTCCGGCGAAGCCGGATTTCTTTATACAATGCTAGCTATCGCTCGCCAGGAAAATATCGACACCTGAATGGGGATAAAAGTCTTAAAACGGTTGGCTGAATGGGGCCGAATGGATACAAGCCAGGGAAAGAGAGAAAAGGAGAGAGAGATATAAAAGCCGATGACCCCCCTTAAGAGAGTGTTTGCAAGCTGTGTATGTATTCAGTATACATTCAATAGATCAATACAATAGGCATTCCACTCTTTTAACTTTGGGGGAGACACTTATTGCATGTAGTTCTGCCATTTGTCTCCTTCATTCACATATTTCAAAACACTCAGTAGTGATGTATTGGAATGTAAAATTATAGGATTATAATTTGATAACTATTATGATTATTATTAGTTAAAAAGTATATGTATTGCAATTATAAGTTTATATACGGTATATATATATATATATATATATATATATATATATATATATATATATAAAATATATATACTGTATATACTATATATATATATATATATATATATACTGTATATATATATATATATATTGTATATATATATATATATATATATATATATATATATATATATATATATATATACAGTATATAATGTATCAAAACTGGCTCTTAGTGTTATCAGTTGCCAACAACATTATTAGTAAATGTATTAGTAAGCATAAATTAGTAAATGTATTAGTAAGCATAAATTAAATTATATTAATTTGCTTAATACTAAATTGCATTGAAGTGCATTTCTATCCCCTTCTGTACGATTTTTATTGTGGCTAACATTGGGCGATTGTATTCAGCATTGTAAGAACCTTAAAAACTATTTCAATTAACATTATCTGGTCTGACGTCTTGTGGGATACTATGTTATTTTGTTTAATTAATATTGAGGATTTTGCTTGGTTTTGTCATTTTAGAGCAATGTATTTTAGTTTGTCTCCTAGGCGCCTTCCCTGAATTAAATTGGCCAAGCAGAACCCCTTCAAGATCAATTTGTAAATTTTTCTATAGAAAAACGTCCCGGTCAAAAGCAGATTTCTTCCAACTTACAGGTTTGCAATCGCTCAAAAAAGTAATCGACACATGAATGGGGTGAAGCGTCTTATTATCGTCAAAGTACTGAAATGAAACGTCATAAAATCTCCAAACTAATGGAGCAAAACAGGGGAGCTGCATAAAGTCCCCCCTCGGGCCAAATAGGGTTAGTAACGATCTGGATTAAGCTCCTTGACTGTCACAGGTTTTTCCTGTGACAGTCAAGGATTAACATTGAGTAATGATGGCAAGAAGAATAATAAGAAATATGTCACAGTACTGAAATATTAAGGGGGGTGACCTACATTGTTTTCTCTCTTTCTCTGGCTTATATCCATCAGCCCCATTCAGCCTTCTGTATTAAGACGTTTATCCCCATTCAGGTGTCGATTTTTTCCTTGCGAGAGGTAGCGAGCCAGCATATTGTAAAATAATTTTGACAGCAGGTTAAATTTGTAAATTTTTCGTTAGAAAAATTTCTCTGGCGAAGCCGGATTTCTCCATAAAATGCTGGCTCGCTGTCGCTCGCCAGGATAAAATCAACACCTGGAAGGGGATAAACGTCTTAAAACAGTTGGCTGAATGGGGCCGAATGGATACAAGCCAGAGAAAGAGAGAGAAGGAGAGAAACAAAGCAGGTGACCCCTCTTAACCCTGGGTCATTCTGCGTCCTCCTCATCAGTCTTCTACTGGTCCTCATGACCTCAGTTTGCGTTGTAGGACCCTTCGGCGTGACCTGACCTCGTCCCAGTCCATGTAGCAGCCCTCAATGTGTCTGGTGCCGTGACCGGACCTGTAGCTCGACCGGCCGTGCACTATTCTCAAGTTGTCCAGACTGAGTATCGTACCTGGAGGAGATATAGACGGTTGTTCAGGTAGAAATATATGGTTCCATGTCATCTTAACCAGTAGACCATTTCAACCAGTAGCTCTCAACCAGTGCCAAATAACCCAGACCAACCAAACCAGTGCCAAAATATAGTACTAACCTAACCTAACCTAACCGTATTGGTTGATTTGGTACTGACTGAGAGCTACTGGTTGAAATGCTCTACTGGTTGAGTTTACCGGTCACCGAAATATATATATTTTATTATGCTTTTTTCCACCAACCAACTTCATCTCTAAACTCACAGAGTGTGAGGTGAAGTTGAACAGTCAGGCTATGGAGATCGTCAGCTCTTTTAAGTATCTGGGCAGTGTGTTGAGTAAAGATGGGACTGTGGATGAAGAAGTACGGGAGAGGGTGCAACAGGGGAAGAGGGTTGTAGGAACGTTGAAAGCAGTAACAAGAAATAAAGTGGTCAGTATGGAAGTGAAGAAGTCCTTGCATGACAGTGTTTTAATCCCGACACTAACTTACGGAAGCGAAGCATGGACGTTCGTGGAGAGACTCAGACCAAGAGTGAGAGCGGTGGAAATGAGTTACTTGAGAAGTGCGTGTGGAGTTACATGGAGGGATAGACAGACGAATGAGGAAGCAAGAAGGAGGTGTGGTGTGGAGGTAGATGTGCTGGAAAGTGTGAAAAGGAACAACTTGAGATGGTTCGGCCATATGGAATGTATGGGAAGCGAGAGAATGACTAAGAGGCTACCTATTATCAAGACTCAAATACCTTATCTGTGGGAGAAATGTATGATTATTAGGCTTAACTATCACATTTGTGGGTTAGTTTACGATTGCTTAGGCTTTAATATCGTACCATTAAATAAAATGTGACTATTCTCATTTCACTATCACGCATATGTTATGTATTTACTTTGTATAGAATCAGTATCGTACCGGTGAGAAAAGCCTCACATACTTAACCCTTCTTTAGCGGCCTATGCGGTTTATTTATATGTACCGCCCAGCGGGGTGTTTTTAGCCAAAATAGGGCTGTTTACGTGATCATTTTCATGCCTAAATAAGACCCAGAACGTAAAACAAGTATCTATCCCTGAAAGGGCATAAACAGAGCTTTCGAATGACACCATAACGATCCTTGTATGATGGATAGTTTTCTTGCAATAACCGTGCAACGCGAGTGCAAAAAGCAGGTAATTAGCCACTTTCCCCATATAATTCGGTATGTAGCGAGTGAGAGAGGGAGGAGGGAGCTGAGATTCGTGTCAGTAGGTTCGCCGCGGTGGTCTGGAGCAGTCATACGCTCGCTAGTCTCCTGCCACCACTTGTCTCTCTCTCTCAGCAACATTACGTGCTGAAATTGCCACTCGACCTATGTCGAGCGCCGCCACATAGTCCAGCTTTATTAAATACGACTTATGTGGTGAGCCGCTTTTTAAGGGTTAATGTGACTCTTTTACATTTATCTATGCTAAATGTTGTACCTATGGGAAAAATGCGTGTTTGTTTAGGTGTGACATACTTACGATTGTTTAGGCTTAAATGTCGTACTATGTTAAATAGTTAGCACTATAATAAATCAACAGACAGTAAAATCCTTCTCTTTCGAACCTTGGAGATACAGAAATCCAGAAATTCCAAAATAGGTGGAAAAAGTAAGAATAACCAAGATGAATATCTGGACACATGATAACTGGCTAGGACTATCACCCCGATATTTCAGACAAAATCGGAAGATTGAGATGCATCATATAAAAGAAAGATTTTACTATAGTTCTATGATATTGTGTCACCTCGCAGACCAACATATATCTGATCAGAATCGTCATCATCAATTTGAATGGCATTTCTAAGCATATACAAGGGTTTGTCTTGCGAACCTTTTGGCCGCACTTCCCGTTACATGATCAACTGATAGAGTTTCTTTTAAGTTTCTTTAACCTTAAATAATGTTTTCTTCCCTCATTGGGATTGTCATTAAGCCTACCCCTTCCTCTACTTCAAAAGACAACAAATATTTCACTCATATTTATATCCTCCTCACATGGTTGAACCACCAGATAACTTGTACAGTAGAACCCCGCCAATCCGGTCCTCTCAGATCAGGAAACCCAAGACTTTCGGACAGGCATTCGGGTTCGGATATATGCCCAAGCCATTCGGACAAGGCCGAATGGCAGGGGGAAAAAACATCGAATTCGGACCGAACAGCATTGTGGGTAAGTTTCTATTTGCGCCAAAAGTATTGTTTATGTCCAGTCAGGTGGTCCGCCCCAAGCGTCGCACGCCGATCTGGACATTATCCTCATGTTTGTGCTATCATTTCTACTCGCCTGCTCCACCAAGATGGATAGTCATGACTTCCAAGGAAGCGGAGAGTGGAGAGAAGGCTGATGAGGCTTGTGAGGTTGTCGAGACGGGTGCCAGGGTGGCTCTCGTAGCCTCCACCTCCACCTCCACCTGCAGTTGCTGGCTCTAGTGGAATTAATACACGCCCTATTGCCACTTTTTTTAAGTGTCAAAAAGTGTTCAGTGTTCTAATGTGTACAGTACATGAAAAATTTGCTACAGTTGCAATCATTGTTTTTGTATGGCACCTCCACTACCACCCACTCCACTCCTCCCTACACCCTACACCCTACACCTCCTTCACTGTCCACTCCACTTACAGTACAGGTCAGTAAGAAAAGGACACTGTATTGCTTTGTAATGTAACAGTTGTAGATATAAAATGTAGATACAGTACAGTAGGCATATGGATGAGATGGGTTAGGCATGAAAGGGATATGTTCTTATGTACAGTACACTAATTTCTTTTTACAGATCCAGTTTATTTAGATTATGAAGGTACTGGACAGTACAAAGTTAGTAATCCAGACATCATTATCTCTGACATCCGGTATTGTCTGGTTCGTATGGGACATATTCGGATTGGCAGATCCGGACAGGGTTTCCCCCTGATTAGTCGGGCGGGGTTTTACTTATATCATCTCAGTGATGGTGGACAGGAGTGAATGGAGAATGCTTGTGAATAGTTGAGTGAACACATGGTCATTTGGAGTAAGGGGTCTGGCGCAAGTTGGACTAGAGAATAGTCCATCAGGTGCCTGGCCCGGGGAGACGATTAATATGAAGGGTGCGCCTGGAAGTGTGGTGGGAGGGCTTGTGGCTTTGGCTCCGCTGCATGTCTGCCTGCCGAGATCGGAACCTCTCCGGGTGGTCGGGGGCCGGGGGAGTGCTGGAGCGACCTTGGTGACCCTGGTCTCTGGGTCTTCTCCTGGGTGACCTGGATGTGTGTGAGTTTGTGCTTTTTATCTGTGTTTATTTGTTGTTTTATGTTGTTTTTGTGTTTTCCCTGTTCTTGCTCTGTCTTGAGTCGGCTACCCCCAAAATGGGGATTGGGCCTGAGCATATAGATAGAATAGATAGATAGATCTCAGTGATACTCTCTAGACAAAGTGGTCCTTTGTTTTCTGCTTTTGTTAGTTTATGTTCCAGATGTACGGTCACACTAATAAGTCATGGCTCACATGTCATTACGTTTGGGTCACTCTGTATTGTATGTCTGTCAGATGATTAATAGGGTGGGTAAGTGTAGGAACAGGTTTGTATATATCACTCGAAATTAATAAATCAAGTTTAGATATTGCTGACACCAATTATTGATCAAAATATACTTGGTGCCGAGACATCACTTATTAGGCCGACTGTACATATTACACACAGCATAAAACATAATTATATGGCTAACAAACCACTAACCTAGAGTCATCTTGAAGGAAATACAGTTATCATTTTTTTTTATTTTTTTTTTTCTATGTGATTGAGGGAGGCAAAAGGCATAACTGCCTATAGCGAGTGCCTCCCCCATAGTTGAAAGAGTGACAGGGCCAAAATCAAGGGACGTTCGAGCCAAAATGCCTGGACACACGGAGTTTGAAGCAATTTAAGTCCTAGGAAGAGGGAAAGACTGATTCTGGGAGAGAGTTCCAGAGCTCAGCTGTTGAGTAGAAGAAAGTTTGAGAGTAACGTTTCACTCTTGGGTTGGAGAGTTGCACAGAGTAGGGGTGGGATTGAGTTGCAAGACGGGTACTACGTGCCCTACGTAAAGGAGGTGGTATGCACTGGGATAGCTCTGAGGAACACTGATTATTATAGAAGCGATAGAATAGCGAGAGAGATGCAACATTGCGGCAGAGAGAGAGATTGCAGAGAGTTGGTGAGTGGACGGGAGTTAATGATACGAAAGGCCTTCCTTTCAACTTTGTCTAGGAGAGCGGTGTGAGAGGAACCTCCCCACACATGTGAACAATACTCAATACAAGGGCGCACTATGCCCCTGTACAGAGCAAGAAGCTGTGCAGGGGAAAAGAACCCCCTAAGGCGGTTGAGCACACCCAGCTTCTGGGAGGCTGCCTTAGCAAGACTGGTAATATGGTCCTTCCAAATGAGAGCAGAAGAAAAAGAGACACCAAGAATATTGAGAGAAGATGAAGGGATGATTTTTGTATTGCTGAAGAATAAGGGATAGTCCGCTGGGAGATCCTGACGGGTAGATAGATGGAGAAATTGGGTTTTGGAAGCATTAAAGTTAACAAGGTTTTCTCTGGAAATAGTATTTAGATCAGAATTTAAGAGTTCTATGGCTTCATTACGTTTGTCGTTGAGGGATTGCTGGCTGGGGCGTTCTGAAAAACTAATGGAGTAGTGTAAGGTTGAGTCGTCTGCGTAAGAATGGATGGGAATTAAGGTACAGTTAAGGAGATCATTTATAAAAATTAGAAAGAGAATAGGAGATAGGACAGAGCCCTGAGGAACACCGGAGTTTATAGGGTGAGGAAGTGAACAATGGCCGTCCACAACCGCGGCTATGGAACGGCCGGAAAGGAAATTAGAGACAAAGGCACAGATGGAGGGATAGAAACCGAAGGAAGGTAGTTTAGAAATTAAAGATTTATGCCAGACTCTATCGAAGGCTTTCGATATGTCTAGTGCAATAGAAAAAGTCTCACCGAAGTCCCGAAAGGAGGATGACCAAGAGTTAGTAAGATATGAAAGAAGATCACCAGTAGAGCGACCCTTAAGGAAGCCATACTGGCGATCTGAGAGCAGAGTATGAGAAGAGAAATGCTTAAGAAATTTGGAAGCAAGAATAGTTTCAAAAACTTTAGAAAGACAAGAGATAAGAGCAATTGGACGATAGTTGGAGGGTTGAGAGCGGTCACCCTTCTTTGGGAAGGGTGAGCCAGTAGCCGGTGATATGTCAACATGGCTTGATACCATGGGGCCACCACGCTAGCCGGCAAGCTGAAGTGGGAATCTCTGTGTGGCTGACTTACGTTCACCCGCACTCCCTCACCCGTAGAGTCAGTGCTGGGGAGAGAGAACATTTGCATACTGTTGTTGTTGTTGTTGTTCCCTAAGCTGCCTGTCTGAACAGCCCCGAGTCCAAATGGAAGGCCATGGCCATGGTCAGGCTTTCCCACAGAGCTCTCAAGGAGTGTAGATTATGTTGTTGGCGTAAGTGATTATGTGAAATGCAGTCTTCTAGGATGTGCGCCAACGAACTTGACAATAATCTTTACCCCTTAATCTCTTATAACTCAAAATGAATGAAAGCAATCGGGCTGACATTTCTATCATTTGGGAAGAGTCCTCCAGGAAATAGGTGTGGATATTTACAGCCAGTTTGCTCTAGGCCCTTTTGAGTTACGAAGAGGTCAGGGATCGAGATGTTTGTCAAGTTCGTTGGCTACCTATAAGAATTAGATACTTGAATTGTTTAGTACCTACTTCGGACAGTGCTGGGTGAGAGTTATATAACATGGCTAGATAAAATAAATATAGTGGCAATTATATTATGTAATTGGTCAAGTAATCATGGGATGTAGGAATAGGCTTTTATACCTTACCCGAAAGAGGATTTATGGAGCTCCGATCTTACTCTCAACCATTTGAACAATTTTACCAACCCACCTAAACTTCGTTAGATGCGGGAATAGCCTCACGAAAATATGCCAGGGTCTGGGATTGAACTCGCCAGTGTCACCAAGAAAGATATCTCACTTTGCAAAGTCGGCTCAAGTTATTTCCGCATCCGGTCTGTTTAGGCTTTTTTTTTTTTTTTTTTTTTTTTTTTCTATATTCCAACTTACTTCCTCTCGGGCATAGGCTGAGAGCCTTAACATTCACCGCTTTACAATGAACAGTGAAGCCCGTGAGGTCTTGTTCCAGTCTAGGGAGTGAGACATGTGAAGCATGTAGAGTACAACGAGCACTGCCATCTTGCCTTCACATGAGGCACGGTGCTCACTCATGGCCCGAAACGACCCCATCTCTGAATCCACCTCGTTCCCGTGCTTCACTGTCTCACCCACTACACTCGGACTCTCACACTTACACACACACAACGCCACCTGTTGAGCAGATAACTAACCTATTTTCACTGACTTTACAGGGAGGGGGTGAAAAATATGATTAGATAATTATGTAGGCTCTACTCCTAATTGTATGACTATCATATTAGTGGAGCGAATATGCCAAGTCCATTTTTTTTCCTCATTTTTTTTTTTTTTTTTTTTTTTTTTTTTTAGGATTAATGTATCGCTTACCAATTTGCCAACCAATCTTGACCCCATTAGTCTCAGAGGAATTACCCTTCATCAGGTCAACTCATCCCTCAACACTCAGGAACACATAAAGGGAAAATGCAGGGCAAACAAATATCCTACTTTTTTGTTATTACTCTTTAAAAAATTGGCTACCCAAAATTCATTATTCATCATAGGATGCCTTTACCATCATAGTTGGTAAAGACGATGGCGACAATCAAATCAACACTAAACAAATTTCACAATTCAATATATACACACTACACTCTTAACTATGATATTTACTCAACATTTTGTCTGTGAATTTGGAATCTATGATGATTATAGTGCACTGGTTAACCCCTTCCGTACCAGCAGCGTCTTTTTAATTATATTCTAGCTAGATCTAAATGATTGTGTGCACTTTAACACCTTAAGAGCGGGTGGAGTATATTTGATGTGCCGCCCAGCGGGGGGTTTTACCGTAAACGAGCTTGTTTCCGTGCTCGTTTTCATGCATAAACAAGAGCCAGAGCGTAATACAAGTATGCATCCATGAAAGTGCGTTAATTCAGCTTTCCAATGACACCAGAACCATCCTTCTACGATCACTGGTTGTCTTGCAACGATCGTGCAAGCGAAGGGCAAAATTGGTAAAATACGGTAATTTTCTTACATTATTACGTGTTAAACGAGTGAGAGAGGGTGGAGTACAAAGGAGTACATCTCAGTAGCTCCACGGCCACCGTGGTGAGCGGTCATGAGGTAACCTACGCTTCTCCCACTGCTCCGCTCTCTCTCAGAGCACATTACGTGCTCAAAATTGCACTCGATACCAATTACTGAACAAAACATACTTGGTGCCGAGACATAACTTATTAGCACGACTGTACATATATTTAGCTCTTAGATTCTGCCAATTAGAAAAATCTACAAATACTTATTTTTGTATAGTATATAGGAATCCCATGCCATGGGCTATTTCTCTATATCCACTGAATAAAAACTCAATTACAACTCTGTTCCTTTGTGTGTTTGAGGTGAGCATCCGTAAAGGAGACGTTTCTAGTCTTGAGGTGGACATAATATTCGTCTCAAATGAAAACCCCTACCATGTAATCTCAAGTAAAGCTGGAGTCACACGAGCCCTTTTTCGAGCAATTTTTACGGGCAATTATGGCCTGGCAGCTTCAAATATTACACTTTATCAGAATTCAGCTGCCTAAAATACTCTACCTTCAGTCTAGTTACCGATACCAGTGCAAAAAAGTCCCTAAAAATGACGAGAAAAAACTTGCTCATGGAAAATTGACGGAAAAATCGCTCGTGTGACAGCGGCTTAAAACACGGCACATGAACTACTGTATATCTTTTGATACACTTATAATCGATATAACTTTAGTCAGTATAACAAACCTATTATTTAGTTGAGGATGGTTATTAAGCGGGCCCACCTCGTTGTTGTTCTCTCTTTCTCAGTCTCTCTGGGTTGTATCCATTCAGCCCCATTCAGCCTACTGTTTTAAGATGTTTATGCCCACCCAGGTGTCGATTTTTTCCTGGCGAGCGGTAGCGAGCCACCATATTCATAAAAAAAAATTTGACAGCAGGCTAAATTTGTACATTTTTCGATAGAAATATTTCCTCGGCGAAGCCGGATTGCTCCATACAATGCTGGCTCACTATCGACACCTGAATGGAGATAAACGTCTTAAAACAGTAGGCTGAATGGGACCGAATGGATACAACGCAGAGAAAAAGAGAAAAGGAGATAAAAAAAGCCGATGACCCCCCTTAAATTAAGCGGTGTGGTCAATAACAAACCTTGACCGACGAGGGTTTGGTTTCAGGATCAAGGTCACTTATCAGTAGGGTCCTAGAGGCAGCACCTGGGTGGTAACAGGAGGGACACCTGCAGTTGTCCCTCAGCCACACGTAGGGGTACACATCAACCCCGCCTCCTCCCCATGAAACCTGGCAATGGGGATTATTAATAGTCATCTACATTATATTTACATCTCATTATAAAAGAAAACAATCCCATAAAATTGAAAACATATTTGTAATGCATTATTTGTTATAGATTCAATTACCTTTATTTATATAAGGTTATTTATTTTTAGTTAGCCATTTTCGGGATACATCCTTCAAAGAAATTCCTGTGATTTGTATAAGTTTAATTATTGTTGTTATAGTAGAGTCATTTTCAGAGCTTCCGTGACCGTGTTTAGGATACCAAAGTTTCTCAGTGAATTTAACAAGGGCAACTGATGCTAAAAAAAATAAGCCCCCATACACCTCACCAAAATGACGGGAAAGTTGTTATTTTAGACGTTTTTCAAAATGGCCGCCGCCGTCATCTTAAAAATTGATAAAGTTCTATTTTTTGAAGTGAATGGCCAAAAATGACAATTTTGGTGTCTATTCCCACTAATTTTGGTGTCAGAAAACCAATGGGATGGCATAATTAAAAAATAATTAATAACTAATTACCAAATAATTAAGAAAATAAGAAAATAATTAAGAAAATCAATGGGATGGCATAATTCATGATTTAGAGTCCCATTAACCTCAACATCTAAGACAAATATGATGTTGTTAAATCCACTGAGAAACTTTGGTATCCTAAATTAATAAAACATGAGACCTACTGCATTAAGATGCACTGTCACTGCAGGACAAATATGATGCACAACTGTCAGAATCACTTCCGCTGTCATCATCGCTGCTCTCCATTTGTGGATGACTTGGATTTTTAGAAGATCCAGGAATGATGGAAGTGCAGGTTGGGTATAGCGTACTGGGAGGCATAAGCCATTTACAAGGTGCCATCCATGGCCAATTGGTGATGGATGATTCTGAAGCTGGAAATTCTTCTGCAGATATGTGAGGTAATTGGTGCGCTCTAAGTGTGGTCGTAGACTGTCAGAATCAGGTACCAGTCTGATGATCTTCTTTTTCTTGAGTACTGACCACTTTGCTGCTCTCACCTCTGCTAGGGTCTTGTGTTTGGTGTCACAATAGATGTACCGGATAACAAATTTCTGTAAGTCATTGATGATTTCCTGTGTGACTGGGATGATTGTGCCACAACTTTTAAGGAGGTTGCCAGCTTCTGATGATTTTTCTACACGGTCAACAATAGTTTTCTTGCCTATTCCATAAAAGCCGGAATTATGCTCGCATCCGGTAAGAACATAAAGTGGGATCAAAGACTCCTCCATTGCCTCACTACACAAACACCGAGCATTTATCAGCTGAGATTGCTTTTCAAGCACAAGAGTCCTGATATTTTCCGAGCCACATAGGCTGCCTGAACGTAGTTATCAGTATCTTCAGTGTCTATGACAACTGCTTCTGTATACCCTTCTGACCGCAGCTTACCATAAAGAGTGAACAGAGCTGTGTCTGCTTCTGCATGGGCGTATGTCAGATTCTGCAAAACTTCATCTGTGGTGAGATTCCTTGCTGGTTTGCCAACAACACAGTGTATGAGCTGAATAGTGGTTGTAGATGCCTTTCTTTTGAAAGCAGCCTTGATAAATGCTTGAAGGCGAACTTTATTCTCTGGCTTACCAAGAAGAGCATGAAAGTCTCTATTAGAAGGAAATTTGTCCTCTGACTTCATAAACACATTGCAAATGGACTGATTTTTTTTACGGTGTTGTCGTTCACTATCTTTGATGGAGAAGTCTTGCTCGTACTGAGTCAACTCAGCATGTGCATCATTAAGTTCTTGTTGGTCTACTGAACTGCGTAACTTATTGAGAGATGCCTGGATCTCTTCACACAGAGTGGCACCTTCCAAACGTTTGTCTAGTGCATGTTGGAGTAAAGCCTCGTAGAAGAGTCGAAGGCAACGCACACCGCGGTTGAAGTGTTTTCCACGCAGAGCTTGATCCACGGATCCATCTGCAACGACGCCTGCAACCACCAGTACATCTGAAATGCCTGAGCCTTTGAACCTTTTGTAGATTGCATTGATGAAAGACATCTGGATATGAAAGGGCCCCATGAATGTCAATATGTCAGCAAATATCTCTGGATTCTCACTTTTCAATTCTAGCAATAATGCGTAGACAGGATGATCACCGACGATAATGGCAAATGGCATCTTCTTGTCATCAATTGCCTTTGCAAGCTTGCGCAGGGCATCATACAGAATGGTCTTGCTTGGTGGATCAGGATAAGTCATATGATAAATCGCTTGACTTTTCTGGGTTTCTGGTGATAGCGTGGCCTGGAAGCCAGAAAAGGCTGGTACAGTCTGGTCTTCTGGCTTTGGTCTTGTTCCGTCTGCCTTAGCTCGGGCCATTGCATGGATGACACCTCTCATTCTTTGAGGAACTGTGTCCAGATGTTGTTCATCCGTTATCCTTGGTCTGTTGGGTGATTCACCACGCTTGACTGTTTTGTATGGTTCAATTCTTTGCATCTGGCTCCCAAGTTCTTTGAGGCTATCAGAGAGGTACGAAGGCAAGGTGCTATTTGCAACTGGTCTATCATCATCTAGGGTAGGTAGATTTAGCTTAGGTAGGTCTGGCTGAACAAACATGACATTTGTACGATGTGATTGGCCACTTCCAGTCAAAGTGTCACTTTTGAAGTCATCGTGGTCGACTATACATATTGCCGGTGTTCCTTCAGAAAGTTCAAAAGGACACTCAGTTGAATGCTTCAGGTCAGTAACTGCCCAGAAATCTCTAAGCAAAAGCACATCATTGTAACTGATTCCCAGGCCATCCTTATGTAATATGTCTACCATTTCTCTGCTCTTTGTCATACCATGTAGCAGTACACCGAGGTTTGTCTCAAATGCAGTACGTCTTCCAGTGATGTAGCTGGTCAAAATATATGCAATTGATCTGACTTGGGGCTTGTCATCGACTTCAGACTTTGTGGGGTGCTTTAACCAAGTGATGAGCTTCAATAGAAGATCATTCAGGTCTTCATATTCTTCTAGGTCATGTATGTATGGAGGCCAAGGAACAGTTTTTGTTTTGATGATCTGATCTCTGAGTCGCCCAGCTACATTCTTCACCAGCTGATCGTCACTTACACCTAGAGAGGATATTGCAGCCTCAAGATATGAACCTGCAGCGCTTGCATCATATAACAGTTCACTCGCATTCTTCTGATCTCGTTCATGAAATGCTATGTCATCTCCAAATTCCTTGATCAGAATTTCCTTCACGAAACTGGACTTTGCTGTAGAATAGTAACCATAATTTGAAGTAATGCCTTTGTAATCCTTTACAAGACCTTGCAGTGTACGGATTTCATGATCTTCAAAGATAACTTGACGGACATGATGAAAGAAGATATTTTGGGCCTCTCGAAGATTAACATGTTGCAAATGCTCTGTTTTTTCATCAGGAAAAGACTCCTTCAGAGGGTTGCTGACATAATTGCGCCAACATTTACGATGATAATGAATTTCCAATCCAAATGCCGTTCGACTGTCTGGGATAGATGCAAGTAGGGTATTCAATCTTTCTCTTATAGGCTCATCTGACAGACAAACTGTATGCAACTTGAACCGGTTCCATGCGTCTACTGTTGACAGCAGCAAAAGTTTGGACTTGCCAGGATTACTGGTTTTTTGTGGTCCTTTCATACACCACACACAGAGATTCTTATCATGAACCACTCCAGTACTAGAACGAAGCTTTTTAGGCACATTTCCTGGGAGTTGTTGACTTGAAGTTGATGCTTGAACTTCTTCCTGTTCAGATTTCCGTTTACGATTCTGTGCTTGCTGAATATAGCGATTACTACTGATCTGGGTGTAACATTTACTATGCATGTACAGGCCTTTAGGCCCCTTGTCCCACTCCACTGCTGCTGGCTCGCTCTGCTCCACAATTCATGAATGAACCGCTCGGTAATAATTCGCGATTTTGATCATCCAAACATTATTCCCACTTGTTTTAATGTTGTTACAGGTTACTATCTTCATATTAAACGTAAACTAGGTGCATATGGATAAGTATTAATTATATTTATGGTAAATTAACGATTTTAGTGAGGAATTAATCCGAATACCTACGCACAGGGGCATGGTGTATACTACAGGGGCTGCGTAGCTTAAAGGTTAACCAAGCGCAGATTGAGAGGTGACCTTATTCATGTTTTCAAGATCATTAAAGGCATCGACAACATGAATTGTAATAAATATTTTACGATTAACCAATCAAACTACACGAGGGGAAATGGCTGCAAAATCATTAGTAAATCATTCATCTCTAACAAATCCAAGAATGTTTTCTTCAATCGACTTCAATCGTCAACTTGTGGAATGGGCTTCCCCGAGATGTCATAGACTGCAACACCTTGATTCCTTCAAAGTTCGTCTAGACAAGTACTTTACCCTGAACCCAAGGTTGACTGCATTTGTAATTGAATAAATATTGTCTTTAGTAGTGTTTGTTTAATAACCTAATAGATCTTAATATAATTTCCCCTGCCATTAACTAAGCCCCAGGGAAGCACTTCCGTCTCACATCTTTTCCACATTCTCTCCGAAATACTGTTGCAACACTTGGAACAGCAGTGTTTTGGAGGGCAAGTAACCTCGAGGGGGTCGCATGACTTGTTGTTGTTTGTTTTCCTTTGACATTACTTGAGACTATTGACTATAGAATATGTTAATAGAAAAAACACAAATTATAGCAGTGAAATTAGGAACAGCTATTTTATTACAACCAACAAATACTTATTCCTATTTGTCCCTTGTCGTTATGTTGCATAATTGAACACAGAAAATTAACCTAGAGGAAATGAGCATGTTTATTATACCGGTACTTCAGCTCATTATCTGAGAAGGTTTTATGATCTCGGTGAGAAATGGTGCATCGTGTTTACATAGTAAATTATTAGCATTTTCAGGAAGATGTACCGACCTGGAAAGTTAATGAAATACGGTGGAGCAGATGCTGGAAGTCAATGTTTCTTAGTGATGAAATAATTGTGCACTAATAGTGAGATGATGATTATGTTAAAGTATATACAGTATATATATATATATATATATATATATATATATATATATAACTGTCTTCGTGGTGCAATGCATAAATGTGTTGATTTTCGGTGTGAGCATCTTAGGTTCGAATCCCCAGACTGCCACATGTGTTTGTTAATTTCATTAATCGGGTTTAGGTGTAAAGTTGGCTAGTGGAGAGAACATCATATATATATATATATATATATATATATATATATATATATATATATATATATATATATATATATATATATATATATATATATATATATATATATATATATATATATCTATATAATATATATATCTATATATATAATTATATATATAATTATATATATAACATGCATGTAACACTCATATATATACATGTAGCCCAGACTCAATCACTTAATATGCCATTCTATGTTCCATCAGTATTCTATCTATCTATCTATCTATTGCCTGATGCCATGATCCCCGAAGGAGTGGCCACGAACGAACCGCCCCCATGCACCTCTGTCCCCAGTCAGTCGACGCCCCTCCTCCCAACCAGCACGCCCACACTCATATACTTCCTTACTCCATCCTTCGACCTCTCCTTCGGTCTACCTCTCCTTCGGTCTACCTCTCCATCTCTGTCCTTCCACCTCGCTCTCGTACAACCTCTTAGTCATTATCTCGCTTCCCATACGTTCCATATGGCCGAACCATCTCAAGTTGTTCCTTTTCACACTTTCCAGCACATCTACCTCCACACCACACCTCATTCTCACTACCTCATTCGTCTGTCTATACCTCCATGTAACTCCACACGCACTTCTCAAGTAACTCATTTCTACCGCTCTCACTCTTGGTCTGAGTCTCTCCACGAACGTCCATGCTTCGCTTCCGTAAGTTAGTGTCAGGATTACCACACTGTCATGCAAGGACTTCTTCACTTCCATACTGACCACTTTATTTCTTGTTACTGCTTTCAACGTTCCTACAACCCTCTTCCCCTGTTGCACCCTCTCCCGCACTTCTTCATCCACAGTCCCATCTTTACTCAACACACTGCCCAGATACTTAAAAGAGCTGACGATCTCCATAGCCTGACCGTTCAACTTCACCTCACACTCTGTGACTTCACCCCTTTCGAAGATCATAACCTTACTATTCCCCGCATTTACCTTCAAATTCCGTTTTTCGCACACTGTTCCAAACTCATTTACCAGACCCTGCAACTCCCATTCATTATCGCTCATCAGAACTGTGTCATCCGCAAACAGCAGTATAGGCAGCTTCCACTCATTTCCCTCCTTTTTCAGCGATACACCAACATCCACTGCTCTTCCTAGTATTTCTTTCAAGACTCCATCCATATATACAGTAAACAACCACGGGGACATCACACACCCCTGTTTCAATCCAACACTCAGGTCAAAGAACTCGCTCTGCTCATTCTCCACACGTACTGCCGCCTTTGCACCCTCATACATGCTCTTCACTGCTTTCAGCAACTTGCCATCTACTCCGTATATTCTAAGTACTTTCCACATACCTTCTCTATCCACTCTGTCATAGGCCTTCTCCAAGTCCATAAAGACAACATACACCTTTTGTTGCTTCTCCAGATATTTCTCCACAACACAATGCAGGGTAAAAATCTGATCTACACCTCCTCTTCCCTTCCTAAAACCTCCCTGCTCGTCGCCTATCCATTTCTCCGTTCTCACTCTCACTCTCTCAATCACTACCCTACTGTACACCTTCCCTACTACACTTAAAAGACATATTACTCAGTGGTTACCACACACTCCTCTTTCCCCTTTGTCCTTATATAGGGAGACTATTATGCAAGTCTTCTAGTGACAGTCATCGGGTGCATTCCCTTTCTCCCATGCTAGTTTGCACATGTTCCATACCCATTCGATCACTATCTTACCACCATATGCACCGCGCGGCTAGATTGTCATCGAGCGGCGAGATTTCCCGGGCGAATATTCCCGCGCCCAGAGGGTAGAACCAAAGGGAGGAGAGGGTGGGTTAGCACGTAATATCGCGTATCTCTCCTTTTATGAGCACTTTTATGCTATGTAGAGTATGTGTACATATGTGTACGTATGTAGGCCACCTTAATAACAAGTAATATGCCGCATATAGACCAAATATTGCAATATATAAGCGAATTATCAATGAGCTTCTAGGCGGGAACGAAGATGTGGTTGAGGTTTGGCGGGAATGAAGGGGAGGAGAGGGTGTGTTGCGCCATATTATCACGTATATCTCGTATTTAGAGCACTGTCATGCTATAATAAAGATGTGTACGTATGTAGGCGTCCCATATAACAAGGAATATACCGTAATATAGACCAATTGATGCGATATATACGCAAATTATGAATATGTTTATGGAGACGGGAAACGAGATGTGGGTGGGGGGTTGGGAGGGAGGAGAGAAAGGGAGAGAAGAAGGCAGGAAGGAAGACAGTGCTGTAGTAGCTACTGTCACGGAGGCACCCGAGGCATGAATGTCATGGGATTCTCAGCCTTCTAGCCTGGCCAATTGCTGCTGTATATCTCTCCTTTTTTGAGCACTTTTATGCTATTTAGAGTACGTGTACGTATGTGTACGTATGTAGGCCACCCATATAACAAGGAATATGCCGCATATAGACCAAATATTCCAATATATAAGCGAATTATCAATGAGTTTCTAGGCGGGAACAAAGATGTGGTTGAGGTTTGGCGGGAATGAAGGGGAGGAGAGGGTGTGTTGCGCCATAATATCACGTATATCTCGTATTTAGAGCACTGTCATGCTATAATAAAGACGTGTACGTATGTAGCCGTCCCATATAACAAGGAATATACCGCATATAGACCAATTGATGCGATATATACGCAAATTATGAATGTGTTTATGGAAACGGGAGACAAAAGGTGGGTGGGTGGGAGGGAGGGAAGGAGTGATGGAGGGAAGGAAGGAAGAAAGGAAGAAAGAAAGACAGCTGTGTGTACAATGAATGGAGAGAGAGAGAGAGAAAGTGAGACATGCATATGTCGTTCGTATAGATGGCTTTCAGAATTGCATTTTTATGCAAGCAGACACTGCATTTTAGACACATGTCAAGTATGCACAGAAATAGGTAGGCCATTGACTGTAAATAAAGTACGATATTATAGAATAGTTTTGAGGAGGGGTAGATGGAACGAGGGAGGTCAAATAAACAGACGAGAGAGATAACCTTTCTGGGAACTGAGCTAAATTTAGACTGGTGTCCAGTGGACTGGTGTCGAATGACGCTTGTGAAAGGGAAGGGCAGATTGCCATTAGAAACACTTAGATATATTTATTTGCAAGTAATATGCAATCTAAATGTATATTCGAGACCTACTTGAAGTATTTGTAAGATAGTCATGACTATGTATAATCCACTATATGCGCGTAAGGGCGTAGGCGAGATATAAGAAAGATGGTTGAGCAATTTTCGACACCCACACAGTTGTTATTCATTATTTACAAGATTACACAATACAAATGTATTTGTGAAGATTATTTTATGCATGCTGTATTTATACGAATTTAGTTGGTAGCCAAACTCAGACAGAGAGAGGTGTTGTGGATGGAGGGAGGGAAGGGTCACCCACTGACCCACTGACCGTGTGATAAATGATTGGAGTCACAGTGAGAGGGGCAATTTTGGTGAGTGTTTGGGCAATTTTTGAACAAATAAAGTTCTATAATTACTTCTTTTGACAGAGAGAAAGTTTTATATAGTTTTGCATGATATGATTGATAATCCCATCAATTTACAAAAGTAAATTGGTGGGATAAATAATTTGTTTTTGTATATTGTCATCTCGATTGTAAACCCGAAGATTTGAGTGACATATTGTATGAGCTGCAGTGGTCTAGTCAGTAAGGTGACGGATTGGAAATCTGAAAGTATGGCAGGGCAGTGGGTTCGAATCCCTCCTTGGTTATGGGGAAGGTTTTATACTATTTAGAACATTTTTGATAAAAACAAATGTTTACAAGATCATGTCATTGTATTCAAGCAATATGAAATATTCATAGAATATATCATATTGCAAAAATACAATGACACGACCTTGTTTTTTTTGTTTTTTTTATTATCATCTTATAAGTAAGTTGGACAGGATTTATTGAAACATAATGATTTTTTTACAATTCATTTGAGGTTAAGATATATAAATATTGGCTATAACAAACATATATATTGATATAGTGAACAAAAAGGCATATCACATGGACATCTTTGAAACTTATAAACTAAATAATAAAAGACACATATTTATATAATGAAAAAAGGCATATCATAGGGACATCTTTGTAACTTATATATTATATAATATATATCTAAAATTATGAGGTAGCGTGATCAGTTAGGTCTAAGTTAGGTCAGGTAAGGTAGGGCACGAGTCCAGGGCAGGGGGCGGCACTCAATAGTGCTTATACATATGGTAGTCCCTGAAGCAGTCCCCCAAGCAGAGGGCAACCTGGCACTCGTGGCACATTGTGGTGATTTTCTTTGTTGTTGGGGCTCTCCTGGAGGTGTTGATGCAGACGTGACACTTCACCTGCCTGTGACGAGTGCCAATCAGTTCCGTGTGGATTGGGAAGTGTCTTTCCACCCCCACCTGGATGCAGTCAGGGACGTGATCCCCACGCCATGACGTACGCCTGTGAGTGGGGGTGCCATACTTCGTCAGGAGTTGATATGAATTTGAGTTTTTTATTTGGTGCCATATCTTTCTTGACCAACCACACGTTGTAGGAGTTGAGCATCGTGATGTCAACTAGGTGGAGGAAGAGCTTGTGATACCACTTCACAGTCTTCCTCAGACACTCAACGCCTGCCAGTTGACAATCCGACTTGTCCACCAGGCGCATGTACTTGGTGAAGTCCACTACCAAGTCGGGCTTATGGATGGTCTTCTTTGTTCGGTAGTGGACTTTACCAGAGTCCACCTGGGCACCTGTGTGGACTGTCGAAAGCAGGTGAACGTCTCTTTTATCTTTCCACTTCAGGGCTACCACTTTCCCGGACATTTCAAGTTGTTTTGTATTTCTGCCCCCTTCGTCGCCTTCTTCGGATATGCCTCTCGCGGTGTTCCTGGGCCAGTTCGTCATCAGAAGGTGTGTCACTGGAGGAGGGATCTGAAAGAGGAATGACATTATCTGCGAACTTGGGCATAAACATCTTGGCTTTCTGACAGTCCCACATGATCCCGTTTGGTTGTCATGAAGAAACTGGCAGAGAGCAGGAGAAGTATACCAATTGTCAGTGTACAAGACGTGGCCATTGCCCAGGTAAGGTGCCAACATTTTCCTGACGATGGCACCTGACATGCCCATGGGGTCATTGGCAGCGACTTTTGGTATGTCAATGTCAGTTCCTGTATACACGATCATGTCCTGTCTCACAGTCGCACAACACGAAGAGCTTGATTCCAAACCTATGCCTCTTCAAGGGGATATACTGCTTGAAAACAAGACGTTCTTTAAAGAGCACGGGCGACTCATCAATCACCAAATTGAGGAAGGGGTAAAAGTATTTCTTGTACCTCGCCAACAACATGGTGAACACCTCCCGAACTTTCCATATCCTGTCAATCCTGTTAGGATTTTCGTTGTCTGCAAAGTGCATAAATCTTAGCAGCAACAAAAATCTGTCACGAGTCATGTACTTATTGAAAGTTGGGGTGGCGATGAGAGGGTCGTGCTTCCAATAATGTTGTAGCACATGCTTCTTGCAAAGAGGCATGAGGAACAACAAGGCAAAGAACGTCATGAACTCCTTCACAGTCGTATCAACCCAGCCTCGTATTCTCGCTTTTGGAGAAATGATGTCCAGTCTGCCAAACACCCACCTGTTGTAGGCGTTTGTTTGGGCAACTATGTAAGTCATTATCTCCATATCGAAAAAAACGAGGAAGAAATCCATCTCGTTTGCGTCGTCGTCACAGGGCCAGTCAGCAGTTGTACCTGACCTACCAGCATCAAACTGGGGCATGTCAGGCACAAAATCGGCCCCGTCAGACCATACAAACGTATGAATGTTGGCGTCGGGGATTGGAATGTCGTCTGCGTCTGCGCCACCATCAGACAAATCACTGTCATGATCGCGATACAACGCTTCATCATCACCCTCCTCACCACTAGAAGGATGCCCTTCTTCATTTTCATCACCTTCGTCGGACTCACTGCCACTATCCACTCCCCCCCCCCCCCACCCATGGTCCCGTGCTGCGGCGTCGTCATCGTACTCCTGGCTGTCACCATCCTGGGAATCCCCAAACAGCAGGGCGTCGTACTTTGATGCTGTTAGGGTTTTCATCCGTCTACTAACACGTGCAGGGGCAGAAGGGCCGGCAGGGGCGGCGTCGGCAGGACCAGCAGTGGTGGGTGGTGCAGAGGTCCTGGACGCAGGCAATATATTTGTTGTCCCTGTCGCCCCTTTCCCTTTCCCTTTCCCTTGGGCAGGGGCAGAAGGGCCGGCAGGGACAGAAGGGCCGGCAGGGGTGGCGTCGGCAGGGCCAGCAGAGGTCCTGGCAGTAGGGAATATAATAGTGGTGCCTGTCGCCTTTGGCTGCCCTTTCTTCCTTTGGGCAGGGGCACGGGCGGCAGGGGCAGCAGAGGCGGCAGGGGCAGCAGAGGCGGCAGGGGCAGCAGAGGCGACAGGGGCAGAGGCGGCAGGGTGACAGTGGCAGGCATACGATTTTGTTTACCTACGCCCGTCCCTTTTTTCCTAGTGGCCCCCGCAGCTCCTGCAGCCCCATGGCGGCCTCCTGCGTCAGTGCTACTGGTGACAGTGGTGGTAGTGGTGGTAGCAGTTGCCTGGGTGGTGGTGGCAGTGTCCCCAAAGGCCAATGACCTCTGTGCACTGCCCCTGCTTGCACGTGTTTTACGTACTTTACATGCGGGTGCTTCGTCTTCCGAGCAATATGGAGTGTCGTAATGGTAGCTTGGGTTTCTGGCAGCCACCCTCTGCCTTCCACGGCCACTGACACCACCAGAAGGAGGGCTGGTCGTGTCATCAGGGTGCGGGCGTGAGGGACGTGTGGGCTCCATAGCTAGTGCTTGTGTACTGGCGTGTACTGCTTGTACGCGCGCGGCCCGAGCGTACGGGGTGGTGGTATCGAAAGCTGCCAAGTAGTACTACACCCACCAATTTGTAGCCGCCTGACTGTCAGCCCGCGGTTTTGGTACGCATTTAAAAACCTGCATCTTAACACCTTACGAGCGGCCTATGCGGTTTATTTATGTGTACCGCACAGCGGGGTGTTTTTAGCCAAAATAGGGCTGTTTACGTGATCATTTTCATGCCTAAATAAGACCCAGAACGTAAAACAAGTACCTATCCCTGAAAGGGCATAAACAGAGCTTTCGAATGACACCATAACGATCCTTGTATGATGGATAGTTTTCTTGCAATAACCGTGCAACGCGAGTGCAAAAAGCAGGTAATTCGGTACTTTCAGTACATAATTGAGTATGTAGCGAGTGAGAGAGGGAGGAGGGAGCTGAGATTTGTGTCAGTAGGTTCGCCGCGGTGGTCTGGAGCAGTCATACGCTCGCTAGTCTCCTGCCACCACTTGTCTCTCTCTCTCAGCCACATTACGTGCTGAAATTGCCACTCGAGTTATGTCGAGCGCCGCCACATAGTCCAGCTTTATTTAACTCGACTTATGTTGCTCGCCGCTAATTAAGGGTTAAGAGTTTTCCCGCAGTCGCCCGGGGAAACTCTTTAGAGTCTTGCCGCAATTGCCGGGTTAACAAACCTCTTAGACTTTTTCCACGATATCCTCAACCTCTATGATGAGAGTAAAGCTGTAGATGTTATATACCTTGATTTTCAAAAGACCTTTGACAAAGTTCCCCACAAACGTTTACTGCTAAAACTAAAAGCGCATGGAATACAAGACGGTGTGTTAAAATGGATAGAAAATTGGCTCAGCGACAGAAAGCAAAGAGTAGTAGTAAACGGTAAGGCATCTAAATGGACCAATGTAAGTAGCGGGGTACCCCAGGGATCGGTACTAGGACCAATTATCTTTCTAATTTACATCAACGACATAGATTAGGGTCTCACCTGTACAATCTCAAAATTTTCTGGCAATACAAAAATTGCAAATAGCGTACTCTCAAAAGAACAAGTTGACGATATGCAACACAATCTAGATAAGTTGTCATGTTGGCCCCAAATTTGGCAAATGAGTTTCAATGCGGATAAATGTAAAGTACTACATATCGGATACCAAAATGAGAAAGCAAACTATTCGATGAATGGCACTCAGCTTAAGAATGTAAACAGAGAAACTAATCTGGGAGTAACAATATCGAGTACCCTAAAACCGAGTCAACAATGTTCAGAAGTTGTTAAGAAAGCAAACAAAATCATTGGCTTTATAGGCAGGTAATTTGAGCATAAATCCAAAGAAGTTATCCTAACCTTTTACAATTCCTTAGTCCGCCCTCTTCCGGAATACTGCGTTCACTCCTGCTGCCCCTATTACCAGAAAGATATAAATAAGCTAGAAGGAGTTCAACGTAGAGTTACCAAAATGATACCTAGCCTAAATAACAAACCATACAATGAGTGTCTTAGAGAATTAAATCTATTTCCTTTAACCCAGGGCAGATTAAGAGGCGACTTAATTCAAGTGTTCAAAATCATCAAAGGCATCGACAATATGAACTGTAGTAAGTAGTTCACTATTACTATCAACACACGGGGAAACGGTTGCAAAATTATTGGTAAATCTTTTAACTCATACGAATCTAAGAATTTTTTCTTCAATCGAGTTGTCAACTTGTGGAATGGGCTTCCCCGAGACGTTATAGACTGCAGCACCGTTTATTCATTAAAACTTCGCCTAGACAAATATCTCGCATCAAACCCGCGACTGACTACGTTTGTAAATGAATAACTTTATTTTATCCCCCTCTCAGTTACTAACCCATCTGTCCCCTACTAACTTTCTAATCCTGCCACGGACATTAGTTCCAGGGCAGTAGTTCCCTTTCCAATGTTCCCTTACCCACTCTAAACCACTGTTTGGACACTTGATCCTCAGTGTTTTGGAGGACAAGCAGCCTAGAAGGGTCACTATACTTGTTGTTGCTTGATTTCCTTTGTACTCCTTTGTACACTTCTTAACTCCATCTTTCCACCTCTCACTCGGTCTAAACCTCCCTCTCTGTCCTTCCATCTCACTCTTGTACATTTTCTTAGTCATTCGCTCGCTTTCCATACGTTCCACATAACTGAACCCTCTCAAGGTGTTCCTTTTCACTCTCTCCAGTACATCCACATCCACACCACATCACTTTCGTATTTCCACATTCATCTGTCTATCCCTCCATGTAACTCAGCATGCACTTCTCAAGTAACTCATTTCCACCCCTTCAACTTTTGGTTTGAGTCTCTTCACCAACGCCCATACTTTGCTCCCGTAAGTTAATGTCGGGATTACTACACTGTCATGCAAGGACTTCTTTACTTCCATGCTGACCACCCTATTTCTTGTTACTGCTTTCAGCGTTCCTATAACCTTCTTCCCCTGTTGCACCCTCTCCAGCACTTCTTCATCCAGTATCCCATATTTACTCAACACGCTGCTCAAATACTTTAATGAGCTGACATTCTCCATAGCCTGACCGTTCAACCTCACCTCACACTCTGTGGCTGCACCTCTTTCAAAGACCATAACCTTGCTCTTCCACGCATTTAGATAACTATAAGTAAATATTGAATCTACAAGATGTTGAGTTTTTCCATAATATAGGCTCTTCACATGTTTGAGTAAATGTATCAGGTATAGTAGAAGACCATGTGAAGGCTCCAGATATACCTCACAACTCATATAATTATAATGTTCTGTTACATTTGTGTCATTCCCTCCTGTGAATAAAATACTGTTTTGTACTACTGGTACAACTTGAATCCTTGAGTTTTATTGTAGTCTTATACCATTTACTTGTAGTTCTTCGTGTTGAGTGAGACCAACAAAAACCATATTAAATTGTCCTAGCATAATACTGGCGGCAGCGGTGGTTCTTAACACATAAGTTATAAGGATTTGATATTTTAAAACGTCATATAAAAAAATATTGACATGAGAGACGAATGGAATGAAAAATACAACTAATAGTATAAGGAAAGTAGGAGAAAAAGATAAAATGTTACGTAAAGGGGTAGGGATGATTATGCAGTATGTAGTATATGAACAGTGACATATCAAGAACGAGAGAAGAAACAAGAAATTGAAAAAGGGGAAATATATGAAAACAGAACAGGGTGGGAGGGAAAATAGAAAAGATACATAAGGGAAATAATTAACACAGAAATAGATAAAGAGATGGATAAAGTAAAGAAGAACTGGTGAAACAGTAAAAGATACATTGGTGTGGTAAAAACATCAAAACAAAAAATATGGGTGGGAGAGAAAAGTACATAAGAGGGAGATTAACGAAAACATATTTTCTTGGAAAGAAATGGAAAATTTGAAACTGGGGAATGAGTTAATTCTGAAAAATATACGATACAAATGCAATAAATAATTGAGAGGTTGACAAGAAAATAGAAAATCAACGATGTTGAAGTGATATGATGTATTTTGAAATAGTAAACTAGGGACTGAACATGGAGAAGTGAGAATCAAAACATCAAGGAGGAGCGAGAGGAAGATTAGAACCGAATTGGATTATGACATTTTTGGGCGGCACTCCAACCCCTGGCCGATATGGAGCAACATAGCCTAACTGTGTGACGATTCAATTAATATGTAAATCCTGTATATTGCTGCCGCGAATATTCACTCAGGATCTCCACGTTCAAATAACAACGGCTGTGACATGGCAGTGATGCTGTGGAGGTCATTATCTGAACACATGGAGGTGTTGTTGTGGAGGTTATTATCAGGACACATGGAGGTGATGCTGCGGAGATCATTATCAGGACACATGGAGGTGATGCTGTGGAGGTCATTATCAGGACACATGAAGGTGATGATGTGGAGATAATTATAAGGACACATGGAGGTGTTGCTGTGGAGGTCATTATCAGGACACATGGAGGTGATGCTGTGGAGGTCATTATCAGGACACATGGAGGTGATGCTGTGGAGGTCATTATCATGACACATGGAGGTGATGCTGTGGAGATCATTATCAGTACACATGGAGGCGTTGCTGTGGAGGTCATTATCAGGACACATGGAGGTGTTGCTGTGGAGGTCATTATCAGGACACATGGATGTGTTGCCGTGGAGGTCATTATCAGGACACATGGAGGTGTTGCTGTGGAGGTTATTATCAGGAAACATGGAGGTGTTGCTGTGGAGGTCATTATCAGGCCACATGGAGGTGTTGATGTGGAGGTTATTATCAGGACACATAGAGGTGTTGCTGTGGAGGTAATTATCAGGACACATGGAGGTGTTGCTGTGGAGGTCATTATCAAGACATGTAGGTGTTGCTGTGGAGGTTATTATCAGGACACATGGAGGTGTTGCTGTGAAGGTCATTATCAGGACACATGGAGGTATTTCTGTGGAGGTTATTATCAGGACACATGGAGGTGTTGCTGTGGAGGTCATTATCAGGCCACATGAAGGTGTTGCTGTTGAGGTCATTATCAGGACACATGGAGGTGTTGCTGTGGAGGTCATTATCAGGACACATGGAGGTGTTGCTGTGGAGGTCATTATCAGGCCACATGAAGGTGTTGCTGTGGAGGTCATTATCAGGAAACATGGAGGTGTTGCTGTGGAGGTTATTATCAGGACACATGGAGGTGTTGCTGTGGAGGTCATTATCAGGACACATGGAGGTGATGCTGTGGAGGTTATTATCAGGACACATGGAAGTGATGCTGTGGAGGTCATTATCAGGACACATGGAGGTGTTGCTGTGGAGGTCATTATCAGGACACATGGAGGTGATGCTGTGGAGGTCATTATCAGGACACATCGAGGTGTTGCCGTGGAGGTCATTATCAGGACACATGGAGGTGTTCCTGTGGAGGTCATTATCAGGACATATGGAAGTGATGCTGTGGAGGTCGTTATCAGGACACATGGAGGTGATGCTGTGGAGGTCATTATCAGGACACATGGAGATGATGCTGTGGAGGTTCTTATCAGGACACATGGAGGTGATGCTGTGGAGGTCATTATCAGGACACATGTACAGTAGGTGTTGCTGTGGAGGTCATTATCAGGACACATGGAGGTGTTGCTGTGGAGGTCATTATCAGGACACATGGAGGTTATACTTAGGGACCCCAGAAATGCGTGATTTATTGAAGATCATTGATAGTCTTTCATATTCCATTCTTAACTTGTTTCAAAACTCGCAAGGAGTTTTGATCAGGTCCTAGGGTTTTGTTTATGTTTAACCTAATGCATGATTGGTATGCAGGATTCGAAACTGCATAATAAATCGTAGGCTTGTGCAGCATTCTTTAACTGTCTTCGTGGAGCAATGCATAAGTGTGTTGATTTTCAGTGTGAGCGTCCTGGGGTCGAATCCCCAGACTGCCACATGTGTTTGTTAATTTCATTGATCGAGTTTAGGAGTAAAGTTGGTTGGTGGAGAGAACAAAAGAAATAATTCTGGTTCAGGAGTAGTTTATAGAGAGGCCTTCCCTAGGGTTAAGCGCCCCATTAATTACTCTTTCCATATACCTATTCATAGCCTCCGATAGTGCAGTTGGAATGAATGTACATGCTAATATTGGTACGCAGGATTCAAAACTGCATAATAGATCGTAGGCTTGTGCAGCATTCTGTAACTGTCTTCGTGGCGAAATGCATAAGTGTGTTGATTTTCGGTGTGAGCGTCCTGGGTTCGAATCACCGGACTGCCACATGTGTTTGTTAATTTCATTAATCGAGTTTAGGAGTAAAGTTGGTTGGTGGAGAGAACATAATAATTAATTCTGGTTCAGGAATATTTTATAGAGAGGCCTTCCCTATAGTAGGTAGGAATACCATGCTGAGATTTACTATGCTTGTAAAAGTTTGGCCAATAGTATAGGGCCATTCCTATGACCACTGGGGTTACCTCTAGGGGTGGGGCCAAACCGGCATTCCATTTGGGGGGACGGGGGGTACCCCCCCTTTTTAAGCACAAGGGCAATCTTATTATTTTCGTTATTTTTGTCGTAGAAGGCTGATTTTGGGCTCGACATACTCAGGATACTGTGTATAACCCACCACAATTATGTATTCTATTTTATGAAACACCCATGAGGAGATGGGGGTCACCCCCTCCCACTTAGGGGGTAGTTTTACTGTTTTCATGAATTAGTGTTGTAGAAAGCTGATTTTATGCTTAAAATACTCATAGTAATGATTATAACAAAGAGAACAGAAATACTCTATATATAATTGCACTCCAAGGGATAGCTCACTTTCCAGAAAAGAGTCTTTCAGTTATATTTATTTACTTTACATTTCTTTAGAAAACTGTAATAGAGTTGACACTCCTTGCGACATATATGACGCGATCGCGTCATATGGAACTTATAACCAAAAACTCATATGACGCGATCACGTCATATGAGCTCAGTAAGTCCGATAAGTTAGCTTACGATAAAAAACCGTTGGTGGCAACCTCAGCCTCCTCCGATAATTCTAACGGCCGCAGTGTTGTTGTGAGTGTAGTGCGAGGCAGTGGCAATGATCCTGGGGCTCCCGCCTCCTCGGACTTATTGGAACATAATATGTCTGAAGGAGTTAATATATTTTATAAAATCTATGAATATAATATGGAAACTGAGAGGTCACCTTTTCAAAATAATACCAAATTTGAAAGAAAATATGAAATTATTAATAAGCATATTGTCAATATAAGGTTGACTTCAGTAGAAACAAGATCAGATATTTTTTTCAGCTCCAGAGCAATGTTTATTAAAACTGCACAGAATTGTTTCAGTTTAAGTAGTCAACAAAAGTAAATAATTTATTATACACTATTAACATACAAAGAGCGGGTGGTAGGGTATTTTACACTGTGCCGCCCAGCGGGTTTTTTTTTACCCTAAATAGGGTTGTTTCCGTGCTCATTTTCATGCATAAACAAGACACAGAGCGTAAAACAAGTATCTATCCCTGAAAGGGCGTAAACAGAGCTTTCTAATGACACCCGAACCATCCTTGTACGACCACTGGTTCTCTTGCAACGATCGTGCAACACGAGTGCAAAAAACCTAAAATAAGGTAATTTCCGTACATAATTCCCTGTGTAGCGAGTGAGAGAGGGAGGAGGAGGGTAGAATACAGTTCAGTACGTCCACGGTGGTCGTGGGGAGCGGTCATAAGGTTACTACGCTCATCCCACCGCTCAGCTCTCTCTCTCAGCAACATTACGTGCTGAAAATGGCACTCGACAGCTGTCGTGCACCGCCACATAGTCCAAATTTATTTAACTCGACAGATGTCGTGCTCCGTTGGTTAAGGGTTAAGTATTATGAGAAACTAAGATTAGTTATGTTTGTATGTACAATTAATACAGGCAAATAATATAGATACATTAATTAAGAGTTGCTATGAATTAATATACTGGTAGATGTTTTTGGAAATTATTTATGTACTCCTGTATTCACATTGAATAGAAATTGGTTAGAAAACTTATCTGTAAGACATAAACATTTGCATAAGTCTGTGCATGTGAGATTCACTTTGACACATGAACACATTAGCACACATCTGTTTTGACAGCTGCACTTTACAAGTTCCCGGCACACTTGAGAAACTTGTGGTATTGTCATCCATTCAGGGTTATACATTTTGTCAGATCCCTTCTTTCAGACGTACAAACAAGGGTCAGGCTCCTCATTGTTGGGGTCATGAACTGTATCCCAAATACTTCCCTGATACAGTGCTCGACGACAGTGCTGAAATAGGGCATTACATGTGGGTGGAATGCGTTCAATATTCCGATGTCTTTCACAAAACATTGCTCGGCGACATTCATTGATTGAGCCAGACTTCCCACCATATACAGTAATAAAGAAGCTCTCCTATGCTTTGAATTTAGCAGAGGTCTCACTGAAGGTTT
This sequence comes from Paralithodes platypus, assembly GCA_032716605.1. Classification (NCBI taxonomy): domain Eukaryota; kingdom Metazoa; phylum Arthropoda; class Malacostraca; order Decapoda; family Lithodidae; genus Paralithodes; species Paralithodes platypus. The sequence continues at coordinate 49,849,595 of CM064503.1, forward strand.
GGAAGGGTTGTTGCAGGAGTTCAATTAATGTGTCAGTCAGTTCTGGTGGGCCTTTTCTCCACGCTTTAAAGCAAATACTTTTTGACCTTCCTTTTAGGCCAGAGGTTGTGTCACAGCCTGTAGGAGTAACAACAAGAGGGAGGGCAAGTGATTTCTTGGGACCCAAAGCATTGCTCATTGACCCGATGCTCAGTAGTCTTGCATGCTTCACAGTTCCATAAAGGACATGAATCTGACCATCTTCACTGACATCATAGAATCGAGAATAATTGCCAATAACGATTACCACTACATCCGAATCTGAAGTCTTTACAAGAATGGAGGAGCATGAAGACTTCAGTGCATGAAGAATGTGCACAACGATCCTGGTGTCAGCTCCTTCTTGCATGAATTTGCCCATCATATCGTCTCCAGGACCAACATGGCAAACTGTGTTGTTGTCTACATTTGTGATGTAAACATCTCCAAGGTCACTAATTCCTTGCATCCCAATACCTCTAAGAAAACGAAACAACTCTGTATATGATTCACTTTTATTAACAACACTCTTGCTTCCGGCTGGATAAACTAAATGTTCTTTTGATACTTTTGGCATATTATACACTTTGTCCAGTCCATGTCGCTTGGCTTACCATATGTGAATCTGTAAAGAAAAACAAGATAATAAATACTGTATATATATACAGTATATATATATATATATATATATATATTATATATATATATACTGTATATACAGTATAGTGTACGACTAGCACATTAAAATCGTGAGATATATAATGTTTTTTTTTTATCTTTCAGTGACCTTATTCCCGGTCAATCTAGCAAAGGATTGACCTTTTCAAGTTTTTGACCTAACTGGAGGAAAGTGCGCTGTCACTTGGAGTTAAGTGAGATATTTAATATTTCTTTTCAGTTTTACATATACTTTACTAAGATAAATTTCAGCCTAGAATCAGCTTTCTACAACAAAAACGAATCAAAATGGTAAAAATACCCTCTAAGTGGGAGGGGGTGACCTCCATATCCTCATGGTGGTTTCATAAAATAGAATACACAATTTTGGGTGATTATAAACAGTATCCTGAGTATTTCGAGACCAAAATCAGCCTTCTATGACAAAAATAACGAAAATAAAAAAAATGCCCGTGCCTAAAAAGGGGTGTGCCCCCCGCCCCCCCAAATGGAATGCCGCTTTTGGCCCCACCCCTAAAGGTAACCCCAGTGGTCATAGGAATGGCCCTATACTATTGGCCAAAGTTTTACAAGCATAGTAAATCTCAGCAAAAAAATACATGTATATTGCTACCTACTGCTAGGGTTAAGCGCCCCAGTAATTACGCTTTCCATTCACCTATTCATAGCCTCCGATACTGCAGTTGGAATGAATGTACATGCTAAGATTGGTATGCAGGATTCGAAACTGCATACTATATCGTAGGTTTGTACAGCATTGTTTAACTCTCTTCGTGGCGCAATGCATAAGTGTGTTGATTTTTGGTTTGAGCATCGTGGGTTCGAATCCCCGGACTGCCACATGTGTTTGTTAATTTCATTAATCGAGTTTAGGAGTAAAGTTAGTTGATGGACAAAACATATTAATACGTCACTTGCGTCGATATCATTAATTTTTAGATTATTCGGGTTTTTGTTTTACTTAGTTAAGTCAGAAGGCAGACTGTTCGTGTCTTGTAGTGTAAACAAAATAAAAATAAATAAATACAAAAACAAAACCTAAAGCAAAAACATATTTACAATGTTAGCCAATTTTCTGTTTGGTGTGGGTAGCGATCTTCTACTTGATGTTAGTATTTTTTCTTCCTTATGTAGTAGCAAAGTGTTTTACGAGATGAATATTGCTTTGTTTGATCAATAGTTTTAATATGCTGCATAGGGAATTATAAGATTCTTTGTCTTTTTGGGAGTTGGTTATAATGTCAGAGATGTTTTCGCCGTGTATTGGCTGGTTTACGAGTTGTACGAGAGAGCTTTCTTGCACGTTTGAATATAGTTCTTGCACGTAATGGGATGATAGGTATCATTGGCAGATTAAAGTCTCTAACAGCAATTGTATATTCGGTATCCCATATTATGATTTTCTTATAAATATCAGTAATGCTCTGAAGAGACTGTGCTGGAGTTTAATGTATGACTGCAAGGGTAACTATATTGCATAGTTTTTGTTTTTGTTTGTTAACCCAGTAACTACAAGGTTCCTTCCGGAAGGTTTTGCTGAGCGAATGCAACATTCCTTCTGGTATCTACACTTAAAAAAAATCACCAGTCCTGGGTAATGTATGCAATATGTGATCAAGTGGCAAATCTACCACCACCACCTATCTTCCCCTTACATGTGTCTGGGGTGGGGTCAACTCGGCCCATCCCCATCTCGGCCCACCCGCAACCAAGTCGGCCCACCAACTCGGCCCAGCCACAAACAACTCTGCCCACCAACTCGGCCCACACAGTTTAGAAAGAACGTTTACCCATTAATAAAATGAAGTTCTAATGCATACACCACTGACCTATCATATAACTATAAAGCAATGATAATGTAAGTTTCCGAAGTATCACCTTTTCATCGGTACCATCATTTCATCTGATTCATCACGGTTGAGGATTGGCGGGAACATACTGTATAGGCCTATATATTAATGTTTTCTCGTCTCGTAAGTTTAACCCATTCATAATTGAGATGTATATGTGATAATTTGTGAAATAATTGTGATAGTTTTTTACCAATTTAAATCCTACAGATCTTTTTGAATCGAAAGAGATTGCATAATAATTGAACCACAAACTATTTGAAGCTTTTTATTTTCTGGCTCGCATTAGATGTTATAAACAACTTAAGAAAGATATATGGGAATTAAAATAATAAAAACAATCAATTATCTCACAAATTATCACAAATACATCTCGATTCTCAAAGGGCTTAGCCTAAACTTACGAGACGAGAAAAAAATGTTCCCATCAGTCCTGTAATGGTCTTTCTATATAATGAAATAATGAGCGATTGAGTTAGTTTCTGGTGAACTGTCGGTGAAGCAAATTGTTGAAGATTTTGAAGCATTTCAAACACTTCGCGTCCGAGGAAATAGTAGCTACGAGGTGCCGTTGTGATGGCTTATCCATCAATACCTTCACCTTTGCCCTTAGAAATAAACAAGAACAAGATCTCGAACACTTTTGATAGATAAAAGGTTCTATATGGTGGGCCGAGTTGGTATTACTGAATGGGCCGAGTTGGTATTACTGAATGGGCCGAGTTGACCTTCACGTGGGCCGAGTTGACAATCACGTGGGTCGAGTCGGCAAAGGGCCGAGCTAGCAATGGGCCGAGCTGGCCGTTAACCATGTGTCTCACCCCCTCCATCCGTCTCCTCCCCCCACTTTCTCCCTAAACTACCCCGGCCGGCCCCTCCTCCTTTGATCTACTATTCACAAACACTTGGCCTTCTTTAATTAACAACAGTCCATTACTCATCTTCCTTTGTCAAGGGGAGACGGTAACCGCCAGCTATATCCCAGAAATTTTGTTGTACCTGAGCGGAGATTGACCGAGAATCTGCAGGACCGGAAGCAGAGACGCTATCAACTAAGCCAGCTGGACATGGAAGAAATGAGAACAGTTTAATTATGGTTGGAAGCACAAGAGCGGTTACCCTTGTATGTGACAGGACAGCAAACTTCCAGCAAGAAGGGAAGATATTATATGAAAGACAAAAGACGGAAGAGTTTGCCTCGGCAGGGAGTCAGAAAGGAAGAACTGAAGAACAGAATATACATATACAGTGCATAAATAATGTACTCCCTGAGGTACATGGTGGTGCCCGGGAGAAAATCAAAGAATGGGCTGCCTATTTTTTTTTATTTTTTTTTTTGGGGGGGGGGGGATCTCTCTTCCCCCAGGGGGTGAGTGGACAACACAAACATGCATGCCAAGTATGGGCTCACCATCTTGAGGGCTCAGGGGGTGGGGGGGGGGGGGAGTGGTGGCTCTCAGTCCCCCCCCCCCCCCCCCCCCCCCCTTAAAACCTATTCTGGCATCCCCTTAGTATGCATGCCAAGTATGGGCTCTCTATCTTGTGAACAAATGGATGAGTTATCTTTTTGTATGTAGAAGAAAAGTAATATATAAAAATGTTCGCTGAATTTGGTGATATAAATCAATGTATAAACATCAGTAATTATAATGTTGGACTACGATGAATAATTCTCATGGACATGTTCAATTAATGCAAACCTTTACAGTAAGGCACTAAGCTAACATAACCACAACACGGATACTGTATATAAGAGGCATTTCGGTAATAATCCCTAACACACACACATATATATATATATATATATATATATATATATATATATATATATATATATATACACACACCTGTATATATAGTCAGTCAGTCAGTAGCCAGTCCCTCACTCCCTTAAAGGGGTAGGGAGAATCAGCAAGAAACATAGGAATGGGAGCAGATATGACAGGGAAAGCATGCATATAATGGATACACCATTAGAATACCATTAATTCACAAGCCCCCATAATCATTGGCATCACCTCAGATGTTATACATTTTCCGCTACAGAGTTGTTTCACATCAGCATCTTCGATAAACACCTTCCAGGTTTGTTATTCAAAACGGTACAAAGACCTTCATGCACTCTCCTTAGCAAATAACCTCCATTCATTCCTATAATTTCCTTTTGCTTCATTCATCCCCTTTTCACGCGTTGAAGCACACTGGATACCATATAATACCATCTTCTTCTCGAAATTCCACGTCTTCATCCTTCCACTTCAGCGACATACATCCTTTTTACTAATCTTTCGTCAGTCATTTTAGTCATGTGACCATACCATCTGAGAAAACTTTTTCTGTTTTTTTTTATTAACAGATTTCCTAGTTCCAAATGCCTCCCTTATGTCACACACCTCTAACTCTTTAGTGCTTTACAGTCATAGCTCAGCAAATCCATTGCAAATACTTTTACTCGCGAGCTTTCATTATTATGTCATACCAGAGTTTCGTACTCATACATCAATGTTGGCACTAACACACCCTCATATAATTATCTCACTGTTTCCATACTTAAGTTTCTGCTCTTGATCAGGTCTTTCATCTCTTCAGCTACTTTCTTCTCTGTGTTACTCTGTGTTCTACTTCTCATACACATTGTCCTCTTTTCTCAATCATGGCATAGGTAATTCTCGCAATCAGCAAATTATACTACATCAACTGCATACAACAGATTTGAGAAGTCATTCTGTTACCATTTATATTTATATTCCCTCTCCTCTTGTTCTGTCCTGTACTTCTCTCATTACACCATCCATGTACAGTTGCTGACAAATGCTTGTGAGTTATTGCAATTGTCTTTATTCATATACAGTATATCCACTTACATTGATGTTTGGATAAAATCCACTATATAATAATATTTTCATTTATATTTTTTAATATATAACCGATTTGATCTGAACATCAATCATATGGATATTTTTGCAGAAAGAATATTGCAAGAGCTCACAAACATTTGACAGTAACTGTGCATATTAAACAACCAGGGCGACATCATACATCCCTGTCTCACTCCAACCTTTAAACTAAATATATCACTAAGTGTGCCATTTATTCTTACACATGCTTCAATACCATCATAAAAACTCTTCACGTCTTTCAAAATATAGTTGTTTTCTATCATACAGCTCCAAAATATTTCACAATCGCTCTATATTTACTTTATCATATGTGCAATAGGTTCATAAATTCCATGTATGCCCTCATATCCTGCTTGCATGTCTTTGCAGCTATAATCGTTGTCAAGAGGGAATAAGTCTATGCGCATTTGGAATATATGTACATGCTCAGATTAATATGCAGGATTCGAAACTTCATAATAAATATTAGGCTTGTCCATATTTCTTTAACTGTTTTGATAGCGTAATGCATAGTGTGCGGAATTTCAATGTGAGTATCCTGGGTTCGAGTCCTCGGAGTGCCACATGTATTTGTTGATTTAATTAATTGAGTTTAGATGTGAAGTTGGTTGGTGTGAAAAACATAATAAATCATTCTTGTTCATGAGCAATTTATAGCGAGGCTTTCCTAAGGGTTAAAAGGGTAAGCTGAACCTTTTACCCCTAAGCAGCCTGTATAATAGATTGTGTTTCTGGCATTATACCATCTTATTACCAATGGAAATACTAAGACTCGCTGAAAAAATCAGCTCTCTATGTGCGCGCACGCGCGCGCGAGTGAGCGCAGAATTTCATTGAAATATTTGTAAAATCATCTTCTCACTCAAAATTGTTCAAATTTCCCGCAATTTTTGCATGGCGTATTCTACCTGCATCCCCTACAAGAAAATGATCTAGTTTTACCATATTGCATAATAGAAAGGGCTGAAAAAAATATATAATATATATATATGTTTTTTTTAGCCAACATTTCAACCTAAACAATGTTGAATCTTGAAAAATATGTGAGATAATGCCATTATCTCTGCATTTTCCAGTTGCTATATAGTCCTATATGTAGTGTGTAGAAGGGGAATAAATTTGAGCAATAAACACAAAAGTAGATGATCTCATAAGTGCCAAAATAGGATCTCTGGCAAGCTAAAATCAAAGATTGTCACACACCAAAATACA